>JAPZDV010000015.1:5266894-5280898 GCA_029814665.1 Acanthurus lineatus
ATTATTTTTAAAAAGCTACTTTATTGCAAATGTATTTGACAGAAACATTAGCTGTGTCCATACTGTGTTCTATATATATATTATATGTTGTAATTTTTAGAGGTACAGGTTAGAGGTAGAGGTTTAAGTGCATTTATAGTTTAATTGTTAAATGGTTGGTAGTATGGTTTAATGGTTTTAGTTTCAAAGTAATAAAGGCAAATCATTAGATTTTTAAATGTGGTGTTGTTACTAATATAATGCAGTACTAAGATAATGAGCATATAAGGACAAATTATGTCATGGATTTGGCTGCTTCTAACAGTTAAAATGTCTGAAACTACCAATTTATTTCTTTTACTAATATATTTAAGAAGCTTGAAGATAACTCTTAAGCCTTGGCACAAACATCATCTGAAATAACAAAAACTTAGCAATTATTTATTATAAAATTTGAAGGTGGGGTGCATTTACAATACCTTGTATCCTGTTGGGGGAATCTGTGTCTTGTCCCAGTGGTCGGGCACAGCAGCAAGTTTTTGTTGAGGCTTTCTGTGGTCAGAGAGCAAACTAAGATTAGCGCCAGATTTATTGTAAAGTCGATTTTTTAAGTGATGTTTTTTAAATGATGTCATACGTTACTCTCGCTGTTTGCACATCAGCTGCAGAGACAAACTGGGGACGTCTTTTCACAAGCCTCTTGGTACCATACTGCTTGTTTGTTTGTATCATATCTGAAAAGACAAAAGAAACAAGATTGTAACATTGCTTTAATCTTTTAAAAAGCAAAAAACTGTGAACACAAAAGGCAATTACATAATCTCTGTTTACCCTGGAAGCTGAGTGAATATGACTGACGACCAGCCTTGAACTCCAATTCATCTTTGTCGTTTTCCAGAAACTTCTGCTCCAGTTTGGAGCTGTCCATGTCCGCTGGTTTGTGTACACCATCCTTACACAAGAGACAGGAAAGTCTGTTTTATTGCAAAATCATAAACGAATGATAAAGGACTTTATTTAATCAGATGCTGAAGTTAAAACCAAAAAGACAAACATCCACATGATTTGAGCTCTTAAATTCACTGCTCCTTTTCATTAAAAAAAGTCAAAGTCTGTACGGATCCCTGCTAGCTTAGCTCAGATAGCTGAAGACTGCATCCAAAGGCTAAACTCACAGCCTACAATATTTCAGCAAAATACAGGCAAAGTGGCCTTTTTTAGTCCAGATCAGCTCCACTGGCTTTGTTTGCAGAGACAAGTTGTCAGTGTGCATAACTTCAGTGAAACTGTGGCTGCTGCTGCTGTTTTCCTGCTGCTCCACTGTTTTCTCAACACTGCTATCTATTAGGAACTGCTCTAACATTCTAATATAACAAGAAAAACTGTGCTACCGGAGAGAAATGACTTCAAACTTGGATCAGCCTTGTAATGGTCAAACTTCACATGTACTGATTGCTTAAAATTGTATGTGTTGCAGATTAGGGATATTGAAACAGCACTATATCAAAGTATTTACCATACAGCACAACATAAGTACGTGTCAGATCATCAAACCAGTAAATAGTTTCTAATGTATTGGGGCAGAGCAAACACCTGAAAACACAACATTGAGACTTTATCAGTTCATAGAGCAAACAAATGTTTTTTTAAACATCCAGCAGTCAGTTGGCATCATAAGCATTCATTTGGAGTTGTGTTTGTGTTCACCTGATAAATCTAAGTGGATTATTCACTCTCTTTTAGTGGATTTGTTTTCCTGAGGGAAGTGTCTGTAGCTCTTTAGCTGCTAATGCTCCAGTATGTTCAATAGCTATTAGTTAACTTTGCTTGCAGTTTGGTTTGGGGCAGGTAGCATAAAAATCAGGGCCATAATGGGTTTTGAGAGTTTTTTCACCGACTACTGTTTGCCTGCCTCGTCTGGAAGCTGTGATACAGAACTAAGTGAAGTTAAAGCAAGTCCAAACACCAAAATAACAAGATAAAAAAAGCTATAATTCTCTGTAGAGTTGAGAGGAATGGGCAATAATTCTCTGTGAGTCTATCATGAATGACCCCTTTTACATTACAAATGGCCATTTAAGCCACAGTTTTATGATGACAAAGCAGCTTTAATAGAATACAAAAAATGGATTATATTACTTGAATGGAAGTCAAGCAACTGGAGCACCTGGTGAAAATTCCCAAGATAATCCTCACGTCCACATAACCACCATTAAAACTAAGCAAAAATGTCTCAGACTCCAGTTACTCACAGCTGAAGCGTACATGTTCCACTTTCCAAACTCATCCTCCCAGTACCAGATCCACTTAGTGGTGAGGATGAAAGTTGGCTCAGTCAGGGAGTTAATGGTGGAGAGTCGACGTACTTTGTTCGATCCGCGGGTCATCGTGTCAAAATACACAGGCGGGCTGCTGCAGGTGCTAAAGACAGCAAAATGAGTAACTATTAAACTTATGCCATTCCACTCATTTCTCTAACAGCTAGCAAACTATTGAGTTACGCCAATATATTAGTTTGCTGAACACGACCCTTAAGCAAGTGTTTCTAAGTCATAAACAACTTATTCACAGCCAAGTGTCCCTGAGCCCAGGCAGTGAAATCCACTTCAGAGGCATGTCTGTTTTTAATGCTGTGCTGTCTGAAGGTCACAGCCATCCTACAATGGTTTTTGGCATTGTCTCTTGTGCCAGAGAATTCTTCTTCTTCTTCTTCTCTGAATCTTTTGATGACATTATTTACTGAAGGAATTAAAATCCCCACATTCTTTCCAAATTTACTTAAATTGTTTGACTACTTGCCAGTGCAGTGTTGAATCCCCCACCATCTTTATTTTAGATATGTTCAGCCTCTCTGAGATGCTCTTTTCTTATACCCAACCATGTCACTAACCTGCCGCCAGTGAGAATAATTATTGTGAGATGTTCAACCAGATGCGTTTTTTTTGGCATTTCAAAAATTTTTCATAGATTTTTTGCCAATCTCACCTCTTTTGAAACCTGTTGCTGGCATCCAATTTTAATTGGGCATACAATTTTTTGAAAAAGAGAGAGAGAAAAAATAAATTTCTCGAGTAAATATGGGGTTTGAATGTTTTGCTTCTGTTGACATTTTACACAGCATTCTAACATTTTGGGAAACAGGGTTGTAGTTTAAGTGCAACATTTTCCCTGAACTGCAGAACTACAGTGGCAATGAAGGTCAGTGGAGAGTACCTGTAACTGTTCTTAGGATCACAGTAGTCCTTCTCAATCGTCTCATTGTCGGGCAGGGGGATCCACTGATCACCCTCTCTGACCTCCCATCTGTACGGCATCTTATCATGAGCTTTGAAACATCGCTCTGAGGACACATCAGTAATTAAACAAATCATAAAATCACTGAATCAAATTAATGTAATGTTCACGTTAACATACACAAAATATGTAATTGCGACTCTTAGTATTGCTACTCACCCCCATGTTTACAGTTTCCTTTGATAAAGTACATGCATATCTCAGTTTTATCTAAAGGGAAGCAAAAAAAAAAAAAGTTTTTTAGCATTTAATGCAGATCTGTTAGAAAAATAAAGTGAAGTGTTTTGCTGCTGGTGACTTTACCTTTGACAGGCCTTTGCCTTTCCCATCTTCTTGGCCCAGCATCACTGTTTGCTTCAGCTTTGACAGCAGCAAAGATGTCATCAATGGCATGGGCTGGTTGCAGCTGTCGATTGTTACCCCAGTTGCCCCTGTTGCCCCGATTGCTATGATTACCTCGATTGCCACGGCTGCCACCTCTCCCTCTGATAGTTGTTAAAGTTTTATTCAGATTTTGTGTTTGTTTTCTGCTCTCATCCATGCTGGCATCAGTCATGTTGGTAGCAGCAGGGATGTCACTGGTAGAGGACTTCAGTGGTTGCTGTTCATTGTTGCCTTCATCTGGATCATCATCGTTGTACAGATCTAAGGTATCAATAGCTGCAAGGATGTCACTATAGGAACTGGCTTTTTGCAGCTGCTGATGATTGCCCTGGTTGCCCAGGTTGCCATCTCTACCATCGACTGTTGAAGTTTCAATCACATTTTGTATTTGTGTCCTGCTCTGACTGTTGACGCTGCTGTCATCAGTCATGTTGGCAGCAGCAAAGATGTCAGTGTTGGAGGATTCTGGTTGCTGCTGGTCACTGTTGCTTTTGTTTGGTCCATCATTGCCGTGTAGATCCAAAACACAAATTTCATCCAGGATGTTACAGGAACTGGCTGGTTTCAGCTGTTGATAGTGTCCCTGGTTTCCTCTGTTTCCCCTATTGCCTCTGTTTCCCCTATTGCCACGGTTGCCCCGATGGCCACGGCTACCACGGTTACCATGGTTGCCACCTCTCCCTCTGGAAGTTGTTTGCATTCTGTTGTGACCATCTTCGCTGCTGGTATCAGTGTCGTAGGCAGCAGCAGAGATGTCACTGGTGGAGGACTTGAAATCGTTTGATCCATCACTGTCATACGAATCGATGACACTGATTGCACCAAGGATGTCACCAGTGGAACTGGCTGTTCTCAGCTGTTGATAGTAGCCCTGGTTTCCTCTGTTTCCCCTATTGCCTCTGTTGCCCCTATTGCCCCTGTTACCTTGATAACCACCTCGCTGTTGATGACCACCCTCGGTCCTCTTTTTGCCACTTCTGTCATGGAACCTCAAAGCCTGTATATTTGCATAAACTGACTTCAAGGAGTAAATGAGGTCATCAGGCACACCTCTTTCATGCAGCTTTTTTAATGGCTGAGGGGCTTTGAGATCGTGATTTCGGGAGCAGGTGCAGTCACGGATCAGGTACTTCTCACAGATATGCAGTCTCTTGCAATCGGAACCATCCTGGCAGTTGCCAAACTCGCCATCACCATTGTTGTAATCATGACATATCTGTTGTAGGTAGATGATAAATGAAGATGTTCGTCAGTTAAATCTGAGTGTTGAAAAAAAAACACAACAAGTTTTTGTTCTCTTAAAAACAAAGCTCTGCACATTTGTATTTACACCAGATTTTAGTTCTGACACACTCTGTGACTGATCTAATTTGAAAAACTCCTCTGTGTTTAATTATGGACATGTCTAGATGGTAACAAATAACTCATGAAATCTTGCATGACTGGTCGTTTCAACCCAAACCATGATCTTTCCTGAACCCTGACTCAGTATTTTCTGTTTCCAACCGTTTGACAGATCTTACAGTGTTAATAAATCATAAAACTTAATTTGTTTGTTTACAAAGAAGAAATAACATGCATGAATCTCACAAATGTTTGCTAAACCGACAGTTAGCATCTTGCATTGACCACATCTTTCTGTATGTATGTCACTGGATTGACTGACAATACTTTGCCAGCGGATGACTATCACCATCAGACTTACGGGAGGCAGAATCCGGTGATCACTCTGCAACATCAGTGTGCACAGCTCTGCTCTGCTCAAACGCCCCAGCCCAAGCTCCCTCAATAGCCTCCTGTTGTGATCAGTGTCCAGGTCATGGGAGAAGTTACATCCTCTCCTATCATCAAAGAATACAATGTCACATAGATCAGTTACAAGTCTGAGTTTTTATACATAGCAGCTGAGGAAAAGAACAAATTCTTGCATGTTGTTTTGTTAGGAAGTGAATAAGTTAGTAATGTGTTACCATTTAAAAATTTAAAAAAAGCACTCATAAAACTAACTCATTAGTAAAACATTTAATGAACTTGTGACAAAATAAGAACTATGTTTTATGAACTTATTGATATTGATGTGTGTTATGTTTGGGTATGAAAGGCTCAGGTTTGGCTTAATTCGGAACCATGCACATGCATGAAGGCTACCAATCAAAGAGTGCTTTTTGCTAATGAAAGACCCAGTGACACAGTAAGACGCAAGATACGTGTTTTAACCTCAGGATCATCAAGTTTTGGTAGTTGTTCAGAATGTGTAGGTCATTCCTCCTCTGGCAGCATCAGAAATTGAGGCTTTTACCACAACAAAGGCACTGCATTGCTGTGCATTGATGTTGTGCAACAGCGAGTAGGTAATTGGTCCATAACCAACCTCACTTGTGTCTGCAAAATGATGCAACTGAACAGAGGCAACAACTCTGAAGTTCATTCTGTAGCTTGAAACCTCCAGTAGTTGGAGCTCTTGAGCTCTTGAGCAACTGGTGCAGGTATATTGTCTATCTTTCCATGTACCACTTATCTTCCACTTATGCAACTTATCCATTTTTTAGCTGGAAACCCCCTACGGGACAAATGCCTTTGAGGTACTGATAGAGAGTTAAAGCCTGAGACTCAGAGGACACTAAATCAAGACTATACTTCTCTAATAACCTGGGAATAATTGTTTCCACCACCTGCTGCCTGAATATGCCACTGTTATCCTCTGCATACCTTTGAAAAGCAAAACTTGGCCACAAAGTTATTCAAAGACATGGACAAGCATTCTGTACCCTTCCAGGGGGTTAATATAAATTTACACCAGGCCAGCAGAGGAAGAAAACACACTCACATTATTAACAAACTCAATTAGACATATAAGCTGCTGTGAGCTGCAGCCCATCCATTAATTCGTCATGTACTCAAAGCTGCATCCAAAGTAGTTGAGCGGTCTATTATTTTATGAAAACATCCAGCAAAGTTTCAGAAGAAACCCTGTGAGTGCTAGGTAAGGTGTGTCTCCAACACCCTTTATCCAGTAAAAAAACATGAGTCCCATGATATGTTTTGGTAGTTTATTGTGATACACATTAGCTTTCCTTGCATGGTAGTCCATTATATAACTAGACTGGAAAAAAAATAAAATAAAAAAATATAGAGAAAAAACTGCATACCACACAGTGGAAATGGAAAACAACCACATCACAGACACTCCCTCCTATACACGCAAACAACTGCAAAATAAGCAGGTGCAGGTGATATGATTCAGGCTTTCCCAGATACACCCTGAGAGATGCACGTGCATACACACACACACAGGTGATCAAACTACATTCCGTGCTGTCACAGCCAAGCTTTAAGGAACTGTTCAACATTATGGGAAACATGCACATTTTCGTTTTCTGAATACCTCTGAGAAGACTGCTCTAAGAGTGAAGAGTTAAAAGGTGTTAACAGCCTGTTCAGCTACAGAATGTCCATACATTTTCAAGCTGGGTTTGTTTCCATGAGAGAGTTTAAACCGCATGTAAACACGCAAGGCAGGTGTTTGACTAATTAATCGCACCTGAGCATACCTATTGTCACAAAACATGTAATACCTGAAATGCAACTGTAATTAATTCCACTACAATAATGAAACCAACCCATGATCATGTCGTGGTCTTTGAACAGACTAGCATTAAATGCATACAGGAAATGATAATAATTAAATTTATAATTAACAATAAAGAACAACAATAACAATCATTTCAGCAATAAAGGGTCAATTAAAATAATTGAGAAAACACTAGTCAAATGCATTTTCATGCCAAGCACCAGTTACTGCAAGCACACCAACCAGGCGCAAGCCACCTTAGGCGCAAATATGTTTACCTTGTCCGATCGAAATGACAAGATCCGCTAAAGAGGAAGTTTTTGCACAGGTGTAGCCCCACACATGACCCGTTACAGTCTTTGACTCTGCACAGTCTCAGTCTGGTCCTGACCACCACCTTCGGCTGTCCGAAGGGACAACACATAGCAAATTTCTCTCGGTTGCTAATGATTTCCGGTAAATCTGATGAGCCGAGATTGAGCATCAAATAATCAGTGTCCACTGCTCCTTGGTTGGTGCAGATGAATTTCAATACATCAGACTCCATCATTTTGACTCCTGTGTTTCCTTCCACCACTGAGAAAGACACAGACTGCTGCAGCTGGCTTGCTGAGTTCAGTTAAGGATGGAGGATGGATTTCGTTTCTGACAAATGGAAACCGAAACTAACTTTTTTATTGGCCAGAGCGAGGCAGCTTAAAGTGCTGTTACCAGTTTGGGAGCCTCCCCGTGCCACATGACCTCATCAGACCCGGCAGGAAGGAGACAAACCTCCACTCTTGTTGAATATAGTGAGGAAAATCAACTGGAAAACCTGACAGCATAGTCCGGACTGGCGTAATATAAATGAATTGGGCATAATCATATTTCAGTAATCCATTCATGTGAACTCTGCTGATGGCCCTTCCCCCACCTCCTTCAGTCTCTCTCTCTCTCTCTCTCTCTCTCTCTCTCTTATATATATATATATAGCAAGGGTCCTTTGGTAAAAAAAAATCCTACTGTCCTTTAATCCTTCACCATCAACCTCCAAGTATCTACCAGTTTATGTGATACTCCAATATTTGTTATCAGTATTATAATGTAATTCATATTATCAGAGCATATTTGTATGTAAGTGTAATATTTAATCTTCCTGTAGCCGTTTTTGGTCTCTATTAAGTACTAAAGGGAAAAATCGGACTCTTTTGCTGTTAAATAAACTATTTTCACCAAGTACTTGCCAACTTGTCCGTCTGACATTTGATGTATATCAGCTAGAGTTTCATACAGTCAGTCAAAGTTTGTCGACTGAACGCTACAAGGCTGCAAAAGTAAAAAAAAAAGTTACTTGTGTTGTAAAAAATACAAGAAGAAAACATGCGAACAGCATAAAACAAAATGAGCTAACAGAAGCCAGTGATGAGAGGAACTGCTGAGTCAGTGATAACTCTCTCTGAGTCCATCACTTCAGGCAATGCTTATTACAATATGCTTAGTTTGATCAACTGTTTTTAAGTTAAAAAATATTAGCACAGCTTTAACTCAGTTATTATTTGGTCACAACCAATAGAGCTTACTTCAGTAAACATTTTGTTGGGATGGTTTACATTTTTACAAATAAGGGTACATTTGGATCTGGGCAGCCTACTGTATTTGGCAAATTGTCTGTGTACAGATAAACTAATCCCTTCTATGAACCCAAATTAATCTCCAGCTCTGAAAAATGAAGCCAACACGGAGTGTCAAAAACTGCAGCTCCTCAAATGGACACTTAAGGCTGACACTATGAGAGGGTCATTCACAAAGGTACCCCTGAATTAAAATGCTCAATACAGCAGGGGTTAACATTACAACCCTCTTTTTAAAATAAAGATTTGAACTCTAACGTGAAATGTAGAAAATGTGTTGTCATTAGAACATATACCAGTAAATAAATTAATAATTTCTTATTTTTTAAAGTATAAATCATCACAAAAAGTCACAGCACAACAGAGGGCTGCAGCTTGTTTATGCATACATACACTTTGTGTGTGTGTGTGTGTGTTTGTGTGTGTAAGTATTTTGTATTGCACAGTCACAGGAAGCACCCGCGACCATCATTTCTCATGCCCTGCCTCATTTCACTAAGAGGCTCAACTGCTGCCGGCTTTTTCAATTCACTTATGAGACAAAAACTGCCACTTCAGCAGGATCATATAAAGCCATTAACATATAAGCTAGAAAATAAAACACAGCTTAAGTTAACCAAAACATTTACTTTTAATGCCTAAAATATTGCAAAATATTTGAAAACAGTACAACAATTTTCAAAAATGTCAATATTTTCAGTTACAGTGGAATATCAGTGTTAAGCATAAGAGGTACTCAATAACAGTCGGCCCAAAAAGTTCCTTAAACAAAAACAAGTTCCATGCACATTGAAAAACCCTGTCAACATTTGTAAATGAAGCTATTAATGTCATTGTTTTTTTAAAATGTGTTTTTGCGTCCTTTATTGGGTGAGCAGTAAAGCAGCAGCTTCTCTCAATGCAGTAATTACTAAATATGGCAACTTCTTCAATACAACCGTGGATATGAGTATTTAAGTGGCACTGTGATGTATTACACATCCTAAATAAAGTTTGCATATGTTTACATAAATTTCCATTGTTTATATTAATGCATTTTTATCCAGATGTTTTTTAGGCATATTTTCCATTTGCACCAACAAAACCCCTGAGTGGAAATCATGAATTTTTCATATAAAGTTGTGTATTAGTGAAAGTGACTGGTTTATTGTGATTAAGAGCACTAATATTAGCAGCAGACAAAAACATTCGATTGATGGAGCGATGAGGAGACTGTAACCTTCTACAAATTTAAACACAGTACAAACAAAAATAATATATTTCCATCACCTTTTTTTGTTTTTATTCATTTGAAGTTTGGAGTGCTATTTTAATCGCATCTCCTTAGGTGCTCTGTTCCTGCACTGGTATAACAGCTACTGACTAGAGAATCAGCACAACCAACACTTATTCTGGACGCTCTAAACCCGAAAATGATGTAGTTGATGGGAACATACATTATTCTGCATTTTAGTGGCCGATTTTCTGCATATCTGTTAAAAACTTGCACCAAATTTGGATGAAAACCTGGCTACTGAAAACATGGCATCTCAGTCATTAATATATCATGTTCCCCAAAGTTTTTTTCTACTGAAAAGCCATTCTATTCCTCACTGAATATCAGAATAATATCTATTAATCCTAATCACCAAAATAACTATCTCCATAAGCTTAATGTCATTATCCAGTCCAAACAATCACCATCTACCCTCTATTGCTTTCAGGCAATGACACAGCCATCTTTCTTTGCACTCTGGGTTGGAGAGGAGGTTGGAGGAGAGTATGAGGATCTAAATGGGTTAGAGGCTGTGCTGGACATGTCAGTTAATGTGCTTGGTTGGTAAGAAGCTGTACTGCTTGAATAAAATGATGTGCTAGGTTGGTATGAGGCTGCACTGGATAGATAAGCTGGCGTGCTAGGTTGGTATGAGGATATGGTGCTTGGATAAACTGAGGCACTGCTTCGAGGAGCTGGTTTTGGTGCTGGAATTGGTTTCAGAGTCGGGGCTGGCCTCTGAGTCGATACTGTGCTTAGTGTCGGTGCTGGTTTCGGTGGCATTGCTGGTTTTGGTGCTGTTACCGGTTTCGGTGCAGGTGCTGATGCAGCACCATATAAGGAAACCAGCGGGTGCGTGGTCTTGTACTGCAGCAGGTACTCGGGGTAGATCTGGTGCTTCTCAAACACCACATAGACGGACGGGTTCATAACATCGTTTACGCAGCTGTCAAAGAAGTTGATGTCCCCGCCGTCTTTTGAAGGAGGCCGGCGGTAGTCGGGGGACCCTTTGGTGTAATCTCCCACCAGCAGCCGTGAAATAAACATGGATTTGACATCAGAGTCACCGGTGTAGGAGTGGGAGTATTTAGCATCACGTGCAAAGTAACTACCTGGGTTTGGACACAGAAAGAAAATTAACATTTTTAGACAACTGTAACGTCATTACAATGTCTGTGTCGAGAGGCTAAGAGTTGTTGCGCTGTGTTAAGTCTATAAAGTATAAAAAAAATATATTGAAAAAAAAATTCTTTACAGGCACAATTGTCAATCAAACAGTCTATGTTTAAAGATATTGAATATAAAACAACACAATCTCAAAAATGTTTTATATTAACCACAGTTTTCTTAAACATGTCAAATATAACAAAAAAAAGCACCAAATCAGATTACAATGCTGAAAATGCCAATTTTCTGGGAATTTTTGCTTATTGAATGACCTAAGTAATTAATTATTTTTTTAAACAGATGTTGCAGAATTTTCATTTGTCATTTTTTTACAAATGAATTTTTTTAAATTTTGACAACTGTTACAGATTTGCCTTTTTTATGTATTTGGCATTACACCACAGAGCTAACTGAGATCCGTTGTCTTGGGAGGAGCTATAACCAATCAGAGCAAATTACTCTAAAGCTACACTGATGGACAACTTAAACACAGGCGAACTTCCCCTTTAACTTTGTGTGTTGTTATTATGATGTTAAATTTAAGGACTGATCCAAAACATCGTCCCATCCTTCCTAGGGTAATTTTATTATAATTGAAAATAATCACATATCTTTATTTTGAATTTATCAGGATCACTGAATAAATGCCTCCCTCAGCTCACCTTTGCCGTAAGCTGTTCCATGAGTTCCACAGATCCTCCAGTCAAAGTTGGTGTGGCAGATCACGTCCACGTATTTATTGTCAGTGCCATGAAAAAGCTTTTCTTCTTTCACATTAAGCCCCCCATTGTTGTTCTTCATCTGAGTTTTCTGCCTGTATTTAACAAAAAGAAATAAGAAAAACTTACATCTGGTGAACACATTTTGAAGTGAGAGCTCGCATAGAGTCAAAATTTTAAGATTAAGATAAATTTCTAAAGTGTGGCAGTAAAACGAAGAAAGTCAAAGTCAGTGAACTAAAGTAATGTCATGGTATTTTGTAACTTTTTCAACTTTAGCTTACATTAGGCACCATTAGCTACTTGCTGTAGTGGCCCAACTTTTCAGCAATGGTGCATTTGACTACTACAAAGTTAATGTGTATCTAACAGGAAGAATATCTCCCCTTTAGGAAGTTTAATATTCTCATTTTAACAACAAGACTGTTATCTAAAGGGGAGATATGACAACCTAGCTAAGAAGATAATTAATGAAAATTGCATAAAATTACATACATACCACTGAAACACTTCCCAAAGAGCTTTGTTCTGAATCCTCTCAATTCTGACGATGTCAAAATCTCTCATGGTTTTACAGAAAAGAGCTTCAATCTCCTTAAATTCATCTGAGGAGCGTTGGAGGGGCACTCTCTGGAAAACACAGAACAAAGAAAAAAGAAATTATTGTTTTATTTACCAAAAAATCCAAATTCTTTTAAAAAGCTCCCTGTTGACATTTTTAGATACAGTTTCCTGCAATTAACCTATGTTTGTGCCACTTAGAGCAGTGCAAATAATATCTAAAAACAGCACTGACATCTCATCACTTTTAACATATTGTGCTTTTTTGCAACCTTTTTGCGGCGGTGTTTTTTTGGCCATGTGCGAAAGCTAGAATATTTGTTCTTTTAGCTCTTTAATGGAAATATCCGTCTCTTCAGCTGCTAAATGATAAAATATGTTCATCAGCTAACTGTTGCTAAAGTTATTCTCTTCTGTTTGGTGCTGAGCACGAAGTGTATGGTGGCATTTAGAGTTTTTTTTCTTACTGAAAGCAGCTGCTTTTGATGGCTGAAAATAACACAATGAGAGTGATTACAGTGACTAAAAAGAGGAGACATTTGAAAACTATTCTCAGATTAAACTCATTAATTTCTTTTTTTGTGAAAAAGTTGCTGCCAACAAAATTTTTTGTTTTGTGCATTTTGGTGACGAGTTTATGTTTGGCTAAAAGAAAAATGACAAAAAGTAGATAAAATGTGAAGAAACTTTAAGACAATTCTTTAGGGTCATACGTTTGCATGTGTGTTTGAAGTCCTTTTAGTTTAAGTGCTTTAACACCATATATTTTTCAAAGCAAACTGTACTTTTTTTGTGAAGCACCTCATTGGATTTATTTGTTACTAAATAACTTACTGATGGCAGGTTCTCCACAAGGGGGCAGTGTCTCCATCTCATAACTCTTGACACCTGCAGCGTCTGAGCGTTATATCCATGTTTTGCTTTAATAACAGCTGCTTATCTTTTGGCCCAAACTGCGGTTGTAAATGCTTTTGGCCACAGGTGGTGCAGGTTGGACTGGAACTGCTCTGTAACTCTGCGGGCGGATGTTGCCTGCCTGGTTTCAGGTGTGTCCTTGTTAGATTTCTAAAAGTGTTTTTCATTTCTGCCAGACAGCCATTTCTCTCCACTTCAGGAAAAAGCTCACATTATTTCATTTTTGATTGTTGCCAGAAAAACAGTTTTTTTGTCCAGCATAACTAAAACGGTGCATTTGCTTGGGACTATTTTAAGCAGTGGACTAATACACATTTTTAAGGCGCAGTTTTCATGGTAATTAAGGAAAAAGTGTGTTTTTACTGGTTTTACATGTGTTTTCGATAGTTTTTGGACGACATTGGCTCCCTCTTTGGTGCAGAGGAGTGAGATAAATCAGGCTGACAACACACTCTTTTCACAGGATGATCTTAAATTAAATACAGATTATCATCAGTCTGATTATTTCATGTCATTTTGGCACAAAAGCACCATATATATATATATATG
>JAPZDV010000015.1:5282525-5308855 GCA_029814665.1 Acanthurus lineatus
CTGTTGTGACCATCTTCGCTGCTGGTATCAGTGTCGTAGGCAGCAGCAGAGATGTCACTGGTGGAGGACTTGAAATCACTTCCGTACAGGCTGAAGGAACTGATTGTACCAAAGATGTCACCAGTGGAACTGGCTGTTTTCAGCTCTTGATAGGGTCCCTCGTTTCCTCTGTTTCCCCTATTGCCTCTGTTTCCCCTATTGCCTCTGTTTCCCCTATTGCCTCTGTTGCCCCAATTGCCTCTGTTGCCCCTGTTTCCCTCATTACCAACTTGCTCCTTTTGGTCATTCTTGTTGCCCTTATCACCACTTCTGTCATGGTACTTCAACGCCTGTATATTTGCATACACTGGCCTTAAGGATTGAACAAAGTCATCAGGCACACCTCTCTCACGAAGGCTTTTTGATGGCTGAGGAGCGCAAAAATCATGATTCCTGAAGCAGTTGCAGTCGCAGCTCACGTACTTCTCACAGATATGCAGTCTTTTGCAAGCAAAACCTTCCTGACAACGTCCAGACTCCCCGTCACCATTGTTGTAATCATAACATATCTGGTACAGGAGGAAAAGGTGGTTACAGTCAAGCACAGCAAGATGCAAAAAAATGAGAAAAGGGTGAGAAAATAACAGACATTCTCATTTATTGTCTCAGAAAACAACAAATCATGCATATTTCCATTGTGATAATTAAAAAAACTAATGAAGATGATAAATTAAGATGTTAATCAGGTAAATCTGAGTGTCAACAAAATATTTTGTACTTTAAAAATCAAAGCTCTGCAGTATTTGTATTTCCACCAGATTTAGTTCAGAAACACCCTGTGACTCTTCAAAAACATCTGATTTTAAAAACTCTCCTTAATGCATCTGATGGTCATGTCTAGATGGTTACATATAACCCATGAAAACTAGCATGACTGATCGTTTTAGCCCAAACAATGATCTCTCCTTAACTCTTACTATGTATCTCTTTGTCTCATACCCTGAACACATCTTAACTATCTATTGTTGCATATCATACAAAATAATTATTTTATTAAGAATAAAGAGATTAACACATGCAAAACTTGTGATCTTCTGTATGCAGTCAGCCTGACTCACAGGTTGTGGACTGTAATAAGCCTGCCAGTTCTCCACCTCTTTGACTATCAGTGGATTACCATTCAAATTCCTGTCGTTATGTGAAACAATATCAACAACATCCAAGCTAGCAACCTGAACACTGAAAATGGCCGGTTCTGATGAAGATTTGGGTAATGCAACAAGGTGGGCTCTTGGCTCTTTTGCAGGGATTTACCCATTTAAATGTCAGGACTTCAACAGAGACCAAGAGTAAGGTAAAGGGACTTTGACTGTCCTCCCCACATGCATAGTTCCACAAAAAGAAGTCCTCCCCCGACAATATTTTGCTGCATCTTGGGCACAGCTCCGTCCAAGACAAAGCTTTTTCTTTTTTTTACCCCTATACTAAAGTGTAAATAAATTCAACCAGACCTTTCTTTTTCAGTGCTAGCAAAGTGCTAAAACAAAGTGTGTAGGTCTTACTATACCAGATTAATATAGTCAGACTTACGGGAGGCAGAATTCCGTGATCACTCTGTAGCATCAGTGTGCACAGCTCTGTTCTGCTCAAACGCCCCAGCTCATGCTCCCTCAGTAGCCTCCTGTTGTGATCAGTGTCCAGGTCATGGGAGAAGTTACATCCTCTCCTGTTTTCAAAGACCACAACACACATAGATCAGCCATAAGTTTGATTTTTTAAAGCACAGTGGCTCAGAAAAGAACAAAATAAGTTGCAGCATTGGGTTTAGTGACTCATGGGATTCAAATACAGATAGACATCTTTGTACTTCCAGGGACAGTCCAGCTCTGCTCACTCAGATTGGTTGATCAGCTGATTTGCCACAGCCCCAGCCACAGCATGAGGTCAGGTTGCCTTTGTGCAAACTTGACTATGCTTCAAACTTACTGCTGCAGGGCTGCCATGTTTTTTTTCTCACAGACCACCTGTGGTCTACACAACAACAGTATTATCTGACTACTTATGTTAAAATGAATGAGAGAATCTGTGTTTTCACTGCAGTGCCTGATTTGGTCTAAATGCCCCTCTTTACATACTTGGCATGTTCAACTCTAATATATGTGTTCTGAAGGAAAAGTCAATTTTACTTGACTTTATTCTGTAGAACAGAATGTTAATTGAATTTACCCTCAATCCAGAAACAATTTATAATTGATAGGATTGCTGTCCTTCTTGCTCAATTGTACTGCCAATTTATCTGCATCATAGTGACTCACCAAGATAGCCTGTTCAGTTCTGTTGATACTGGTGCTGTACCATTAGTTATAGATTAGAGATGATTAGCAAATCAGTTTCTCTGTTACACTGTGAAGGACACTCAGCTCCATTTTAATTTTTTTGTGTAAAGCATTTACTTCCAAGGCATTAGTATCACCTCTTTATAGCAAGCAACTTGAAGAGTTTTCACTGCATCACATCTCAATGTTCATATTTGTTTTTTCTCATTTACTTCCTGTTCAGAAAATGCACATACCAACTCTGGACTTGCTTTGACATGTTTTTTGTTTAATTTACACTAAAAAGTACAATTTATCTATCTTTACTTTCTGTGTTTTGACAGGAGAACCTATCCTTATCAGACCATTTAACAACTTGACTAACACAACACTAAACTGCAACAGTAGCATTTTGAGAAGGCTATAGGTCACCATTGCGTAAGAATTATGACGTGTAGGTGACTATCAAAACTTGACTTGTTTTCATTGCCTGACTACTGTAGAAATGAGTTTCTATGCAAAATGAAGAGTACTAAGGGTGCCTTTGGATATTGATATTTACTCTGTAAGTGTTGTAACAAGTAAACACAGTACAGAGAGAGTTTGTGACAAATACTGCCAAGCTTTGAACATTTTTGAATATATGCATATTTGCTTTATAGCTGATATGAATGAGAAGATTGATACCATGGTAAACATGTAGCTGTAGGCAGCAGATAGTTAGCTTAGCTTAGCACAGAGACTGAAAAAAATAAAATACACTGCCCCTTAAAGGCAGAGAGCAGTACATAAGCAGTGAAGTTAAGAAAAAAATCATTTCAGAGTCAAAAGGTGCTAAATTAGCCTATAAAGCTACAGAGGGTTCATGCTAGGTTTGTTTTCATGAAGGAACCGACTCCACGTCATTATACCACGTGTCACAAGACATATAAAAGACATATAAAACAAGTCAGAGTTTAAAATCAACCGTATTGAATTCCCCTCTAACGCCAAAGCCCACCTGTGACCATGGCATGGTCTGAAAATAGCATAACTGCATACATGATACAATGACTGTTTAACCTTAAACAGTCATTTAAAAAAAAAGCACGGGAGGCAGTCACGGGCCTCTGTGACTCGGGCACACCAGCACCAATTACCTCAAACCAGTTTAAGGATTATGACTAACTTTAGGCAAAATATATATTTACCTTAACAGACTGAACTGACAGGATCCGCTGAAGAGGAAGCTTTTACATAGATGCAGCCCTCTACACGATCCGTTACAGTCTTTGGCTCTGCACAGTCTCAGTCTGGTCCTGGCCACCACCTTCGGCTGTCCGAAGGGACAACACACGGCAAATTTCTCTCGGTTACTGATGATCTCCATAACATTTGATGAATCGCCATTACCGAGATTATACATCAAATCCTCAGTGTCAACTGCTCCTTGATTGGCGCAGATGAACTTTAATATTTCTAACTCCATCTTTTGACTCTCGGCCTATCTCTACTTCCACCAACAAGCAAAAACACCGACTGCCGCTGACTCTCTCCTTAGCTCAGAGGGGTTGGATAATTAGGTATCATTTCTGATGATTGGAAACCGAAACCTAAGTCTGTCAGGAGTTCATGGTGTAACGCTGCAGTTCCCCGCTTGGGGGCGTCCTCGTTTTATCACTATGGCCTCGCACAGTCCTGAGCAGCTTTGCCTCTGCTTGAAGCACAAACGCGAAATTCATCTTGTGATCACTATGTTAGGATATTCATTTTATATTATTTAAATAAAATTGGATCTGAGAGTTTGAAATAAAAAAAGAGCTCCAAATAATACATTTCAAGGAGAATTAAAGTGAAATGAAAGTGCAAAAAAACATTTGGTGTTGTACTCACCTAATGACTCCAGATCAAGTGATTCATTCTAATAGTGAGATCACACCAGCTGATTCATTGTTTGTTGTGTTCCAGTGGTTTCTGAAAAAGGCAACAAACATGATTTAATGATCTAAAAACACTCTGTGCTTTTTATTTGTCTGACTAACGGCAAATAAATCTGCAATCTATAATCAGTACAAAAGGTGTGGGAGATTACGCCTATCAAATTTTTTATTACTGTACTGTTATTTTTGTAATCTGTCTGTTACACAATGTGTCTCCCTGTAGTTCCTTTTAGACTTTTCTGAAAACCCTGAAATGTGTTCAAGTATCTTACAAGTATTATTCTCACAGATCTCAAAATGATCACTGCTTTAAAAGTTGCTTCATTCTGATTGTAAAAAGCACCGAATTGGAAAAATACTTGTCATTCTACTTTACAGCTCAAATGTACAGAAAACTGGATATGAATAGTTAAGCTTAAAAAAAAATCCGAAAATTACCTACCCTGTTGCTTTCCAAATACAAACAATTCCCTGCACTGTGTATCACTGAAGAGGCGACAAATGTTCAATCAATTGTTTTGTCTTTTAAATTTATTCTTAATTTAGATTAACTTCTGTAAATTTGTCTTCACTGTAAAAACCTTTTTTTTGCTCTGCAGGTTAATGTTAAAAAATCCTTAGTATAAATAAAATGAAATGAAGTAAGATATTATGTGCAAGTTTATTCATTTACAAAGTCTCATCTGTAGCACTAGGATGAATGTTCAGTATCCCTCGTCTTCACTCATCTGCATGTGCTCTCTGACTTGCAGCACATTTCCCATCAGACTCATTGCTTCCTGCCTCTCTCTCTCCCTGAGGAGAGTGTTCAGTATGTAGTGGAAGTGATTTTTCCATGTTTTTTCTTTTGCTTTTCTTTTCCTACACCATCTGCTGCCACCGGAAACTCTTACGCTTTGAATCCAGATAAACTGTTAAATCTGACAGTGAATCTCTAGTATATTGGCTGAACACAAGTTAATGGGACATTGTTATTGTTCATTTATCTCAGATGCATACCAAGTTATCAAGGGGGTCCAGTCTGGGTATCTTAATTGAAAGATGCTTCTATACAGGACACAAGAAGTTGCTGTTTTATTTGATGTGTAGGAAAGTGATGAAAACTGCATGTACTTACTGGAACTTGACTATTTTAAAATGAAACGATTCCTTATCCACCACTATCACGGAAACACCAAAAGAGGGAATATGTTTTTAAAATGATGGTTGTTCCTCAATGAGTTCGAGGGACATGGAGAGTCAGTGCCAAGGAGAGGAGAGTCACTGGCAAAGGCTCGCTGTGGCCTGACACCTTACAGAGCAGGAGGCTGTTTTCTTCTCTTTAACTTCTCACTAGTCATAGGTTAAGCTAGTTTATTTAGCTCTGTGCAGGGAAACTTGTACAATTAAGTGGTATCTACAAAAAAAAGTTTTTTCTTCTAATGAAGTGTCGTGCATAATTAGAGCAGTTGTAACATATTATTCGGCCACATGGGGGCAGCAGAAAAAGCTATAAATACAGTACTGATATCTAACTCACATTAATAGAGTATCAACTACTCTTTTAGCTTTCCTTTGGTGTTCTGTAACTCTTGATGGAAATATCTGGCTCTTCAGCTGCTTCCATTATATTTACCAGCTAGTTCTTTGCTTTGTCTGTTTGTTTGTGGCTGCTGGACAGGTAGTGTACAGGGTGTTTACACAAGAGAAAAATCATGAAAGTGCTGAAAAGGATCATGACTGTAAAGTTACAAGCCTTAAAATCAAAACAGCTAACTAAAAGATGCTAAAATGCCTCAGAGAGCTAAGCGATACCTCAGAGAAATAATTCTATGTAGGTTATTCAAGTGAGTGACACTTTTAACATTACAGTCAGCAATAGTTAATATGAAAATATATATAACACTACTAATTTTTCTGCCAGTGTGGTATTCTCTCAGATATTCAAATATCTGCATTGTAACTTAAGATATAGTCTTGCTAATAATTGCACAATGTGTAGACAGACATAAAATTTAGACATGATAACCTTTGACCCTATTACTCATCAGAGAAGCTGGCCTGGATGTCACATTGACAACTGATGAGAAAATGAGTAAATTTAAAACGATTTCTAGAATCACTACAACAAGAATATGTTTTAATTAATTAAATGCTTTACAACGTGAAGTAGTCATTTCATTGTTCATATAGTATTCCTTATGTGGCTTGTGCTTTTTTATTGCTGGGTTATCTCTTGAGTGGAAGTCAATGACTCACTTTAAAATGACCTTTTTATACTTTGTGTCATTTGGTTGGTAAATAATGGGCTACTTTTCTCTTTGCCATTACTGTTCCTTAGCCACATGATGCACATATTTTTATACATGCTTGACCTTAATGGGTTCTTACGGTATATGTTTATATGCCTAGCTGTACATTACTTTACATTTTACTGCTTTTTTGGATGCTAAACTGCATTTTATTGTCTTGGCAGCTACACCCTGTGCAATAACAAGGCAGTTGAATCTTATATAGCATGCAATATTAAAGTAATTGTGTCATTATAATTATAAAATACGGTTTAATTTAAGGATTAAACGTTAAAGAGTTTCTTTATTCTGTAGGGCTGTCTTCTTCATTAGCATTTTAGTCAGTCACACTTTTGTTTTTGTTATTTGCACTGCATTTCTCTTTAAAGCATGTCTCTTTAATGTGTTTTATGACAGCATGTGCATTAAGTTCTGATTTTAAAAACTAATTTAAACTCAGTCCGTCTGTCCGTTGGTGTGTCTCTCTATCTGTAGTTTTGTTTCTGCCTCGCGACCTGCTGCGATTTCCTGCTACGGGTTTCCCTTTAAAAGGGGGCAAGGCTCAATGCTGGGAATTCACGTCATTTCGCCGTTTTACACACATCCAGATCAATGAGAGAGAGAGAGAGAGCGAGAGAGAGCGAGAGAGCGAGAGAGCGAGCAAAAGAGAGAGAGTCCGTCGGTCTCTTCCAGGAAGGGATTATTAACCAGCACGCTGCCGACATATGAAGGGAAAACACACGCAGACAAAAGAAGTTTTCACACCGACAGCCGCGCTTCGCACCCGGCCAGCAGATAAGGAAGAAAAAGAAGGCTACATGAAAAAAACAACTTCTCCCACAACAACAAGCCGAGCAGTCGGACTGCCGCCTCTTCTTCTTGTGCTGCCGCCGCTGCTGTGTGGGTTTCTATAGGAAAGAAAGGGACGTAAAGAGGAGAGCAAAACGGAAAAGTGGAAGGAGACGGAGAGAAGTTGACGGGAGATAATGTCTGAATCCTCCTCCGCTGCGAACAAGGTAACACAGTCTGCTCATTTTATCCTCTTTGTACACTTTGCTCACAGGTTTTATTCGTCCTCTAATGTAGCTGTGATATCCCTGCTGTTATTATTATTATTATTTTTATACAATAGCTGCATATCAGTTGTTTCAAACATGTAGCTCGCGAGCACGAGCTGCAGCGCCATTCAGCTGAGGCGCGTTTGTTTTCGCTCGTCATCTGTTGCTCGCGGCTCCACGCGTTTAGTTCGCCTCCACTGTGGTGCTGATGGGAAGAAGTCGTGACTGTCTGTGGTAGCTAAACGTTTGATTTACTGCACCCCCCCCCCCTAAAAAAAAGTGATCAAAGAAGGCGGGAGGAAAGGAGGAGGGGGGCACGGTGTAACCTACGCACAACACGTTTTTAAACGTGGGCAGCACAGGGAGCATCAACAAGGGAGCAGGCAAAAGGACTCTCGTGCAGCCACAACAAAAACATTAAGGATGAAGAGGAGCTGGGTCGTTCATTATCACTTTTACTGCATATATGCAACATGTACTGAGACTTCAGCACTGCCACTGTTTCTACTGGTTTAGATCTGTAACAATAAGTCGGTTAGCAGAAGAAATACCGGAGACATCTCGCAGTGATCGATTGATGTCAGTTATTTCGCAGAACAGCCCAACTGTTGCTAATTTCAGCCTCAAAAAGTTCATTGCAAACTGACTGCAGTGGGGGCGTCACCTGTCAGACCACACAAGATGTGTGAAAACATCACCTTGAACTCTAGAAATGTGTCTATTTCACTAATATTTTGACATGTTATAGACTAATCCACTAGTTAATAATTAAAAAAAAACAAAAATCAATAGATTAATTAAGAGGGAAACCAACCATAAGTTGTAGTTTACGTTCTAAATTGTTGTCCTCAAATGAATATTTTGGCTCTTGTTGCTGCTGTAGACTTTGTAAACGATCTGAAAACATTTTGTGCTGTTGATGGCATGTGTCATCATGCTTGACCTGTTGCATCTAAGTGATCAATCATTCATTAATCAGTAATTAAAATAATCCATAGTTGCAATTCTTCATTAGGGAGTGTTGAGTGATTAAAATGAATATTGATTAGAACAGACTTATCCCAAGGGCTGAAAAATATGGTGAATAATAAAAGTAGTATTAATTATTCTTCTTTGACAATTGTTTCTGTTTTGTAATCAACAAAAACTGGCAAATATTTACTGGTTTTAGCTTCTCAAATGAGAGGATTTGGAGCTTTGGTGTGTTTTCTTTTGTTTTTAAACAAAAAGCCTTTGGGTTTTGGAACACTGATCAGACACGACAGGACATTTGATGATGTGTGAAACTCAGAACCTTCAAGGGGGAATTTAAGAAATTTTTGATGTTTTATTAATCAGATAATAAATAAACAGCTTAATGGTTGATATGATCAGTTGTTGCAACCTGAAGAGGAACATAATAGAGACATTATGTGGGATGTTAAGGTTGGTCTGAAATAACTGAAAATAACGCAAGCTGTTCAGTGCTAGAAAGTGAAATATGGTGTTTTGTTTATTAGGACGTCTTCTCATTACTGAGTCTGATGTCACCACTCGATTGCAGTTGCACGCTGAAAGAGTGATCAGCACTTAACCCTGAGAAGTTTTCCACCCCAGCTGCCGGTGCATAGGACTCCCCCTCACCTTCACCTTCACACTGCAGCCCAGTTCTGTCACAAATCCCTTTTTCTGCAGCGTGTTATTACAAGCTTTGTCCTGACTGCCCCTGTCGCCTTGCTACTAACCTGACCTTTTTTTCTGGACAGCTGAATATTTAGAAAGTGGATGTCATGCCTTTGCCTCTGAGAGGAGGAAATAAAAGACTTCAAGATTATTGCTTGGCTTCCACAGGAAATTCCTGGTGCATACAGTTGGTGTGCAGGTCTCAGAGTGGTGGGTGGTGACGGCAGGCTGAAACTAGAGTGAGCAACTGCAAAAACTAAGCTTAATTTCCTCAAGAAACTAAAGTGGCTTCATGCTCTGCCCTTATTTGCAGGAAGGGAAACCAGACGAAAGAGGACGGCCACAGACTGGAAAACCTCATACCTTAGCCTAGTTTCAAAGAGTGGGCTGTACAATAGCAGAGCTTGAGTGTCTCAGATCTTTTAACATCCTAAGGGGGTCTGCAACTGTTTTCAGTACTGAAAAATATGCTACAGTGGTCTTAAAATGTTAAAAACCTCCCATCACAATGTCCCAGAGCCCATTGTGACGTATTCAGGTCATTGATAATGTCTCACCAATAATCCAAACCCAAAAATGTATCATTTACAATCACATAAAACAGAGAAATGCACACATTTGGGAAACTGAAACTAGTGAATAAAAAATGACTTCAGTGATTGATCACAATGTGAAAAGTCAGATCTGATTTCACACAGAAACTCTTCTAAGTTGAAGGATTTAGGTCTTCATACATGGCTGCTTGTACATGTTTTTGTTATCTTGTTTGTGCCCTCAAATGTAACCAAAATTGCATCAGGTGTTGCCAGGGAAAAGCAAATTGGGAAAAACTGGAAATACTAGAGAACTAAAAGCACTTGTTGCTACCACATCTGACCAAGACTAACTCATTGAGAAAACAGACTAAAATATGGATTTTTATATAATATAATCTTTTTATATAATTTGAAAGAATTTATACTTTGAGATAAAATGACTGGAAGAAATCACATCTGTAATATTTGTTAAACAAAATAGGCCATTTTTCATCACTAGCATGTGTAAACTAGGACAGCAGCTAACTGTTATTGTCAGTATCTGTTAATCTTCTGATGTTTTTGAAATTAATTGATGGTTGGGTCTCTAAAACCTCAGAACACAGTAATAAATGACTGTCACCACTTCAGACAGCTGACAGTGATGTCTTAAAGTAAAATTATCGTTGCATAAATGGTGAAATAACCATAGACCTTCATTCTGAAATATAAGATAAAATAAAGTTGCAAATTTATTGTGCTCAAGAAATTGAAATTTGCAAATGTTCAGTATTTTTGCTGTAAAAAATAACATATGACAGAACAGTTTCCAACAATTTTCCATCAATTAACTAATTGATCAAATTACTTATTGTTTCAGCTTTGAATTAGCTGTACAATGAATTCACCAAAAAAATTTTTTTAACTACTTACCAAAATTTGGTTTATTTAAAACAAATATGAAAAACAAAATTTTAGCATTTTTTTGTCACATTGTGGATTTTTTATTGAGGGAGTTTTGGACATTTGGTCCAGTTAAACACACAATTTGAAGTAATCATCTTAAATCCCAAAAAGTTGTGATTAGCATTACTCATAATTTTCTGACATTTTAGTGACTAATAGATTGATTTAAACAATAACAAAGATTCATCAACAAAAGTAATTAGTTGCAGCTGTAGTTGGAGTCCACCTAGTGTATCTGATAGTCAGTCTTATATAGTGCAAAGAGCGAAGCAAGGGCCAGTTCATACAAAAAAGATTAGTAGACACTGATGAGATGGTCAACAAAATGTCAACAAAAAAAACAAAAAACAGATGAATTCACATACATTATTAATAATTAATGCAGAAAAATGTTCCAGCTCTCTAATGGTGTTGCTCCTCTGTTTTAATATTATTGTAAAATGATGTTCCGATTGTTTGCCGTACAAATTAAAGATGTCACGCCACCTCAAGCTCTTGGAATTTGTGATGAAAATGTTTGACTATTTTAAGATATTTTATAGGCCGAACAAGTGATGATGAAAACCCAGCTGTTTTTGAGCCAGTCCTGCATCCTGAATACAGAATGTTGGTTAGTTTCCAACTTCAAAAAGCAACATGTTCTGAAGCATGTATGGCATTCTGGATATTTGCGACTCCAGAAATGGGTGTTCACAGCATGATGGGCCTGTGTGTCAGGTTATTAGTCACACATGCTCCTCTGTGTACAGAGATGAGACCGAGGCTAGCCGATGTTGTGGGTGCACGGCGAGGTGAGGCGAGTTGGCGTGAGGCTGTTTGGGTTCAGGGCCGGTGTGTCGTGGAGCTTTGTGAGCCATGCTTTGTGTCTCTGTGTCTATTCATAGCAGGAGAGGAGCTCTTTCAGTCCTTCCGCGAACCCGCTGCCAAACTCCACTTCCTCCCCCGTCCATGCTCCTGCCGCGAGGCCAGCCAGCCGAATGGAGGACGAGCCTGCCAGGCTGCCTGCGCACCTGCGTGAGTCACACACTTGAACACACACGCACACACACTCACAAACACACACAGATGAGCAGTGACTCCTACTCACATCGATCAGTCGCTCATTTGTACAGGACAGATTGATTTTTGTTAGTGTTTTTAGCATTTCACTTTGTAAATGTTTCTGTTTGGTGAAAGCGGTAATCTGGGAAGTCAGATTTTTTTTTTTGTCGCATCCTAGAAATGGCCTGTCAGTCAAAGCCGTGAGAGCAGGACTGTGACATCTTTGGGTTTTCTGTAGATCCAGTTTGAGCTTCTGCAGGTGGTGATAACATAGAGTTTAGAACATCAAACCAAAAGCTGCAGGCAAGTCTTATCAGAGTCAGAAGAGCCAACATGAATAAATAAATATGTTGCAAGATATCAAGTTAATAGCTAACACCCATCACATCCAATTATGAGGACACACACACACACTCATCATGACTGCATGAGTGGCAGCCCATTCATGCTGGACCTCTCAGCTGGGAGGTGTTGAGGCAGATCCAGGGTCAGACACCTGAACTCTACACACTTCCACTGGACCAGAACTGACAGAGCTGCCACACTGGAATAACTAACAGCTACACAGCAGTCAGATAATGTGGAGCAGAGGACACTCAGGGTTTGGAATAATGGAAGAAGAAAGGATGATAAACTCATAAGCAAGAGAAAGGGTTGAAGAAGTTGACGGCTGTGCTAAGGGGAGTAAGGCTCCTGCAAGTTTCAGTTGCATTAAGAAAGAAAAAACAACTACTTAGGGAAAAAAAACTCAAACAAAAAAAAAAATGCTTGACTGAGGCTAATATTAATTTATTACACATCTTCTGTGTTTTCTTCTTCAAGGATCATATTTACTTCAGAATTTTCAAGACACAAGATGCTTAAATTGAATCTAACTATTGAATTAGAGACATCCTTGAACCTCCTGGAGTGCATCAGTATTGTTATTATCCCTGCTCACAACTGCATTAAGAATAATAGGAAAAAATAAAGACAGTGAAACATTCACCATTATGGAGTAAAATTCTCCTGACATCTAATATTTTGTTATTAATTCATAAAGTATTGGTTTGGTGTGACTAGTAGCTTAAGATGGCTAATATTAGCTAATTTTTGTAGCCTGTAGATGAATCAAACCATGTATAAAGCAGGAAAAATAAAACAAGACAACTTTTCCACTTTGCCTCAGTTCAAACAAAACCAAGTAGACGTTAGATTTACCTTAGCCAGTTTCTATCACGCAACAAGATAACTGGCTTACCTAGGTAACTTCAGGTGTGACCTTGTTACATACAAATTAACCTGCACCAGGAAAGGCGAATAAGTTGTACACAAGGTACGTTGTCATAGTAGTTTATGCTTTATCTCTTAACTTCCCTGAGCAGTTTGTCTTTATGGTTAACTGGATGTTACCCAAAACACCACCCATCACACCCAAAAACTCCTTTAGGAAAATGCCAACACATCTAAAAGACACACCAGTGGACACCAACTCAACAACTGTATGAACCTTACATCACATTAGTATTTAGTTAAATGATGAGAACTATCAACGCACACCACCTGATAAAATATTTTTATATTTCGTTTTGACTTGATGCCATATGCACCATCCATCAGGGTTTCAGCTGAAATGATTGTCTAATGGAGTTATTCTTAACACAACAGCATAACATTCACACAGAATTGCTCAGGTAGACTTGATTCATCCTAATAAATTTACATATATAGATATGTTGTCTAAATATGCAGTACAGAATTAATGGTGTGCTGAGACTATAATGGCCTATTAGGGCCATTAAAAGTTTTTAAAAATTAACCAAAAGCTAAATAATATCGGGGGAGGGGGGATGTAATAACCCAGAAACAACTTAGATTACCAGTATCAAAATCATATATTTATGAGAAAAAATCAAACTTAGCATGTTTTACACCTGAATAGGCTCAATACATGGCTTTGTTTTTTGCCTATTAAGAGTCCAAATGCATATGATAACATTTCCTTAATGTTAAATACAAATTCTAAGTCTAATTTTGCAAAGCCATCCACTGCAGGAATAATACTGTGATGTGATGAGGTTTACCCAGCCATTACAAAGTAAAGCACTGTGGTTTCTGACAAAACACATCTTCTTGAGAGTGTTTCTCTTGTAAATGTATGACTATAATGCCTCAGAATAATTAAGTCTTTCACTTGTAAATATGTTAATTTTTTTCTTGTAAATTGACCACTTTAAATTCAGAAACTTCAAACTTTCTGCTTCTTGACTCCATAATGTTTTTTGCTACAATTGACGTAATACACTGTTATGCCTTTAATTTCAGTCATATTTGAAAATATAAATAAGAGTCCATCAAACAAAAAACAGAGACCATAGAACAGAAAAACTGTTACCTTACTCATGAATTTACCCTGCGAGCATTATGTTACCAATAAGCCTCCGTGGCTTTGTTGGCAGCCACGCTGTTACATTTGGCTGTTAACGTTTCTTTATATATCTTGACACTATCACTGCGCATTCTTCTGGTTAAAATATAGAGCACAAACCGCAATAAAAAAACTTTGCCAGTGCTGCCAAACACGCCCATTTTATGCCAAGGTACACAAACGCCAGTTAAATTAACACCAGCTAGACTTACCAACCTCTTGTTTACTGTTGCACCGTTTAACAGAAGGTTCAAAAATCAGCTTATGACACTCTCTAGTGTTAATTGGATCAAGCGGGGAACTAATAGTCTGCAGGTGAGCCTTCAAGAAATTTCAAGAAAATATGTTTTGAAAAGACCAAAGTAAATAAAAAAAAATGAAGAAACCCTGCAACATTAATGGCCCTCTGGAGCTTAAGTTCAGTTGCATTGGTTCACTGTTGCCTAACCAATCAAAGAGCAGGCGTGGTTGGAGCCGTGCCAAGAGATAGGCCCTGTGTTCAAAGAGTAACCCAGAGCTGCCTTGTCCATGTGTCCGTCAATATTTAACCCGTTTATTTATTTTTTTCTACCAAGTGTGAAGTTCAGGGCTTTTGTGGGGGCGCGGGGCTGGGCGGCTGCTCAGGCTGAGGCTGGATGAGATGCACAGGAAACTCCCTCAGCCCACTTCCTCTTTCGCATTGTTGCAGAAAAAGGAAGAACGCTCAACAGGTCCGCGTTGAGTTTCCTGTCGAGTAAACCGATGGGTCAGCTCACATCCGCAGACATGTGGAAGTCCTACTTTGTTCTAATTAGATTTCAAGCACAGTTCCTCACACAGGCATGTGTCTCACACATCTGCAGGTCAGGAAAATGTCTCGCTTTTTTTCTACTCTGTGTTTAGTTTATGGCTGCTGCCGGTCAGGATCCACTCCCCTCCCTCAGACAGACAGCAACATGTCTTTGTCACTGCACACACAGTCTGAAACACCTCTGCTCATCCTTTCTCCTCCAGTCTATCTAAACACACATGTGCTGGAAAACAAGCCGTCCATTAACCCCCACACTCAGAGGGAGTTCTGTCCTGAGGGGGGAGAGGGAAGGAAGAGAGCAGGAGGAGGTGGAGGAGGAGGAGGGAGGAGGAGAGGGGGAAAAAAGACAGAAAGAAAAAGAATGAGGGAGGAAATTGCAGTGTGGGCAGAAATCCGCCTTCTCCATTTCCTGGGGAGGAAGTGGATTAGATCGGGGAGAGTTGCAGCCTGCTCCTTGCACTAAAGAATGCTACCAGGCTCGATTTTAACCCTTTCAGCCAGACATCACTATAGCACACTCCAAACCCAAACCTCAGGGAAATTTATGTGGATTAAATCCTCCTCTAATCCTTTCCCAAAATCTATTTTTGTTAACTTCTAAACAGAAAGTGTTCTGTGTGGATCTTTTTCTGCTATTTGTCATCCTTTGTGTTTTAGTGTGTTTTTCTTATTGCTTGCTCTATTTGGTTTCCTGTCAGTTGTTCTGTGAGGCACTAAAGTTTTGGCGAATAACTAATTGCCACCAGTATTTTTTTAAATTACTGTGAGACATTTCAGTATGAACAGCTTTGATGCGATGTACCAACTGCAACAAAATATAGTTTTTTAGAGCTATTATGTGTTTTAAGAAAAACATACCACAAACATCTATATAAATACACAAAAATGTTTTAAAATAGATCCAAAGTAAGATTAATGGGGGGAAAATTTATGTAGAGAAGTGCTGAGCATAAATAAAACTGCAATACTTGAATTTAAGTGCAGGGTAGCGGTTAAAATATTTCAAGTTATAAGCGGTAAATATAAAGTATGGGAAGGTGAATCAATGTTACATTATTATATTAAAAAGTTACAAGCATGGAAACAAAAAATTACAAAGTGGACTAATGGGCTTTATGAAGGGGAGTATATTTTTAATGTAATTATATTTCGTTTGTCACGCAAACAATGCATAAATTGATGTTAAAGACACAGCTTAATTGCAATAGCATTGCAATTGATAATACAATACTGGACTGAGATATGGTGGTGCCAAATGAAACAGTGAAAAAATTTGATTACCAAAAGTTGACCCGTGAATAATATTTGCAATATGTAATATATAATAATAGACAATAGCCACCCCAGACTGCACTCACCTCTGATTGGCTAATGTAGAGCAAATTTAGCTTGTGGTTGTCAGGCTAGTTGGTGGTTAAGCGAATCTGTGATGCTGCCTGATAACCTCAAGTGACAAAAACACTTAAGTTAGATATAGCTTGGCACATAAAACCCAAGTTAAACCATAATATGTAACCCTAACCCTTCTTTTACTCTTTGTTTCTTGGTATATTTGGTTTCTTTGGTGCACTAGATATAGATGATAGCTAGCTGTTTCCCTCTGCTTTCAGTCCATATGCTAAGCAAAGCTTTCCATCTCCTGGCTGTAGCCTCATAATTAACTACAGACATGAGAGTGGCATTGACCTTCTGGTCCCAATCTCTGCAAGAAAAGGGACTCTGCACATGTTCCAATATGTTGTACTATATTTTATTTCTGTTTTATATTTGTGTTCGATGCATTTTTGCCAATTTTAATTTTGTACTTTTGAAGCAGAATGTTCTTAAGGCAATGATCTGAGCAAAGAGCACAAAATTCATAGTTTTGTTTAAGAACGTGTCAGCTATTCACTCAGACTTTGTAGTCATTTTTTCAAAATTCTATTGTAGCTTTGAACATAAAACACATTTAACAGTTAATTAAAGAAATCATCCAGCGTTATTAATCTGCGGGTAAAAAAAATTTACAGCTTTATACGGCTTGCAGAGGAGTGCTGTCAACCGCTCGTGATGTTTTCTTTGTTTGTGTCTTCTGTGCTGAGACAAGTATTAAAAGGCCTGTGAGGGTTTTGCCACCACTCAGAATAAAGCAGTGCTGAAGACGTTAAACCAACTGGATTTGTCGGATTTTAATTCAGTTGCAATCTAGGCAACATCGCTCGACATGGCACCCACGTACTCCAGGAATGACGCAACTGAGAGCTAGTCAGTGGGAAAACACTGAATCATTGAAAGGTCTAAAACACAAGGCGTTCCAGCATTATTTGAGAATAAACATGCATGAAATACTAAGAACAGTGGCTGCAAGAGCAGAAATATCTTACTGTGTGATTAAAAAAATCTATGTCCATGGAAACAAGACTGGCTGGTTTCCTTGGTGTGCGTGTGCGTGTTTTTGTGTGTGTGTGTGTGTGTGTGTCTGTGTCTGTGTGTGAGTGTGTGTGTTTGTGTGTGTGTGCTCACAGCTGGGTTTGCACTATGCATGCTTGTATGAGTGGGTGGATGAGTGTGAGTGAATCTTGTGTCTTTGTGCAAAGCTCGCCAGAGGTAGTGTAGGTGTATACTATGTGTGTGTATGAGTAAGTTTGTGTGTGTGTGTGAATGTGTTACCGTATATGACTGCAAACACCCTCAATAGCTTCCTTTGGTCTCCCTCTCTCTCTTTCTTTGTAGTATATTACCCATTTTACTGTGTTGGGAATTGGTGTTATAAACTGTGTGTGTACGTGCGTGTGTGTGTGTATCTGTGTGTGTATATATGTTTGTGTGTCTGTGTGTGTGTTTGGTCTTTCTGAGGGGAAATTTCCTGCCCCTGGAAGCGGCTCTTGTCCTCAGGAATTTCCTGAGTGGGCAGACGGCGCTTCCTGAATAAATGTTGTTGTTGTTGTTGTGTGTGCGTGTGTATGTGTGTGTGTGTTCAACTGGCTCTCTTTTCTCCTCTGAAAGGGAAACTGTTCTCACATGCCAGTGAGTGAGCTGAGCGCAGCCCCTTTCTCTTCCTGTTCACGACACACTCCACATGGCGTTTCTAACAGAGCTTTACACCAAACGTCAAAACGAACACACACTTGGGTCACTGACTGAGTTCAGGGCATCATAAAAAAAGTCACAAAAACACAAACGCTCTTCCCCTTGATAAATATCCAGTTAATTAACTCTTTTTTTATTACTTTCTCCACAAAGGACTTGGTTCAGTTGCTCTTTACTGTCACGCAAGAGATAATGTCTTTTATATCTCCGGTACGTTTTCCAAAAATGGGGATTTCGCAGACCCACAAATCACAAACAGAAACATAAACTAAATCAACAGACAGACAGCACACAACAGGGATACTCCAGAGATTTGGCACTCATAAAGTTGGCTGATGTGCAACACACATTGGAATACACAATGTTATAAACTAAAGCAACAGTGGCTGAGTTATTCTGACTTCTAGTCCCTTGTATGGTTCAAAATCTAAAACTACTGGGTCCTACACTTCCTATGATGTACCACCCAAGTCTGTCAAACCCCATATCTTTGTCTTAATTCAATACACCATACCACAGCATGTGCCCTGTGCTTATCTTTTTAGTATAGTATAAAAAAGCTAAAATTTTTGGGGCATTTTGCCATAATTAGCTGAAGACAGTGCCGAAAGACAACAGAAAAAGGCTAAGGGAGACAAGACCTCACACAAATGTACCTGCTAGACCATCTGACAGTTAAAACTGGAGACACTGGCATTGGTCTTATAACCTCTGGCTGCCAACATGCTCTGAAGATTTAGTTCTTTAATATGTTTTTTAGTTTTCCCCGGTCTTCCTGGAGTGGTCTCCCCACAAGCTGCAGTTTATTTAAATGGCTTGCAGCTGTGAACAGCCTGTATGTTTCCTTTAAGTATTGCATTGTGGGACAGTAAACCAAATTCTTTTTAGTGTCCATGCTTACTTTTTTAAGATCACTTTAAAAAAAAGAAGACTCTTAGAAAAACACTAACTAAACTTAACTGCTAATTCTGTTATAACTTAAAAGCTTTTAAGAATGTGATGAGATTACCCAAGTTATGTCACCTGTATCATATTTTTAACTTAGCAAAGCTCCACCAGAGCCAGAAAATTGATATCCACTTTAACCCTCACTGATGCTATTTAACAAAGTGTGAAATTAACTACATATATGAGTGACTATTTGATCCCAATGTGGAAAAAGTTTAAGAAAACTTGATGAAAAACATATGAGCAACATAAAATTCGTAATTATCTAAATTATAAAAGTAATTAAAACATACCTTACTTTCCGGACTATAAGCCGCCACTTTTTTCCGACGCTTTGAACCTTGCGGCTTAAACTATGATGCGGCTAATTTACGGACGAATATAAACGAATTTAAACGAGAACGAGTGTGACAAAGTAACTCTGAGGCTGTTAAATTCCGCCACTGAAGAAGACAGCTTTAGTGGTTTTAGTTGTTAAATTTAGTGGGTGCGGCTTATATACAGGTGCAGCTTATAGTGCGAAAAGTACGGTATAACATGTAATGTTTTCAAATTAAAATGTCTAGTAATGATATTATGTTATATATTATATATTGACAAAATGTTTACTTTTACTACTCCAAATGTTTTCAACTGTGTTTTCAACCAGAGAAATCTGTAATTTTTTGCCTGTGATTTTTTTGCCTGTGTTTTAGCTAATTTCTCAGGTAATATCAGTCAAAGAGTGAGGGGGTAACTGGCAAATGTGACATTAAAAGAAAACAAATCCTGTGATCCCACGCTACTTCACAGATCATCAAACTAAGGCTTTTGTTACCATTGTTTTGATCGAGGACCTCTAGCTGCAGAAATAACATTCTGTGCATTTAAAAGAAACCATCCGAGAAGTGAAAACCAGTCTTTAGTTAAATAGCTTACAAGTTGAAGACATGCAAGATTGTTATTGTGAAAGATGAAAGAGCTGAAATGCTGTCATGAAAGACTTGCATTAGAAATGATCACCTAAGTGTTACACTGCACAAATTGCTGACTTCACTTTCCCCACATGGGATAAAAAACACAGCGCTTACAGGGTGTGTGTGTGAGTGTGTGTGGGTTTCAGACAAGCACAGGCCTTTTGATATAGTTAACAAATGTCTTTGAAGCTTCTGCATTTCAAAAAAAAAAAAAGGAGAAAAACACTGGCTCCTGAACAAAAGGAAGAGTGGCAGTTGACGCTGGATTCAGGAACTAGCCTACAAGAGCCGGCTTGCTCCTGCGCTCAACAACAAGCTATCAAAAACAGGTCGCGCTACTTCCTGGCCATAAAAGTTCCGTGTGATTGATGATCTGTTTTATGTTTGTTTTGACTGGATGTGGTCCAGATTTGCTGGACGGGGACAGGCACGTGCATGCCGGTGGAGGAAGCAGAGGATGAATTTGAGAGAAGGGGGGGATTTCTCTTGACTGAAAAGTAAAAGTGTGTGTGTGCGGAGGTGGATTTTCCCTTGCCGCACCCACCTAACAGGGAATTAATGCACAGAGAAACACACAAAGTGAGGGGAGATGAATAGTTTGTGAGGATTGACTTTAGATGTGTGTTGTTCTTATACCTACATGTTCCTGAGTCAGGGTGTGAGAAGGTCATGGCCAGCCCTCCTCCTCCTTTTCCACCTCCTACCTCCTTCCTTCTTCCTCCTCCTCCTCCTCTGTCTGGAGAAAGAAAAATCTTTTCTCTATTGAGATAGCAAGTCCAATATCCGCCTACTTCTGCTTCGAGAGAAAAGGCAAACATTTACTGAAGAAATGAGTGACTAAGGAGCCTTGAGTTTGGAGAGCAAAGTCCCAGTCTGACTGATGTAGCCGTGCTTTTTTTTGTTGTTTATTTATAGTCCATTCAGTTCAGGCTACACTGAAATCCTCTGTCTGAGATTTTTTATGTGCATTAGTCGTGTCTTTGAGTACATCTGGACTGCTGAAAGTCAGGAGTTTCTGACAGAAAATAATATCTGAGACTTTCAAGTTCCAGTGTGAGTCAAAGTGCAGCATGTATGCAGGTTTGTTCCAGTTTTACAAATAAAGCGAAAGGAAATGTAAGACACACTGGAGGAACTGAGCACACTGAATCAACAGCTGTTTCGAAATGGTTGGAAATAGATATAGATGACCTTTGATAAAACATTACTTGTTACTTCGTACTTACTTTGCGAAAATGTTCCTGAAACTGATATCTTGATGCTCACTTGCTGCAACTTTGCCTTCTTCTTGTCTGAGTTATTAACCAGTGCAACTGGAAATTTTAATGGCCACCAAACAGGCTAGAAATAGAGAAATGGTTAGAAATGGTCTGGTTAGTTGCTATTGATCCATTCAGGTAGGTACACAGACTAAAGTAAACAGAGTGTTGAGGATGTAGATTTGTGTCCACTGGTTCCAGAGTCTGGCACCAAGCACACTGTTTAAATGTCAATATTATGCAGATGAACCTCTCTGTATTGTAGTTTTCTTGAGTTCACCCCCTTAGGTTGCTAGCTAATGTTGTTTTATATGCTCCTTTTCAACTGTGTCCCAATTTCCAATGCATGCTGATGCAATGAAATCAACTTTACTTTGTGATTAACTAGCAAATACTCTGATGCTAATGTTGAAATTGCAGTGATAGCTTCTTTTTAAGTTGAACAGAGGAGATGGCTCACCAATGAAAGTACATTATAAGGTGCCTTTGAATGCTACCATACATTTTTAAATTAATAATTACAAAAAAAAAGTTCTCACTTTATTCTCAAAAATTAGCACAAATATTTAGCTGATAAAAGTTGTTAGAAAAATTAATATGCAATGATTTTGTAAATTGTTTATAGACTGAAAAATTCATGAATTAGAAAAAAGCTCAATAGATGGACTGATAATAAAAGGAATCATAGCTTGCTCACTTAGCTAGAGCAGCACCCAAACTGTTTTACTTCTAGCAGCTGAGAGTCTGTCCTCTATTTTCATTCTATGCTGCATCGTAGACATGTGTTTATTAACATTACAATACAAATATTTAGCAATTTTTGAAGAAAACTTTGAGTCACCATTTTTTTAACATGAAAAAGCCACATAGTTTGTCATCATGTTTGCAATTAGTATTTAATATGTGGATAGGACACAGTGATAAATTAGCCATTGCGCTAATTAAAAGACTTCTTGTAGATGTGTAGATACCACAGTTAGCTTGCTGACAAAGCAAAGTAACCTAATGTAAAATCAATGAAATGATAAGCGATAAAATGGTCAGGTCCCGATCTGAAACAGACGAATAAACAAGTAAAGTCTGCTTTCGCTGAGCTTTGACAGAGCTGTAAGCAGTTTTCCCAAAAATTGGACCCTTTAAAATGGCCACCGAGGTTGAGGGTTACAGTTAAAGCCATTTTTTTGTCAGTACAAGTTAAAAGAGGCAGTATTTGTTTCAGTTTTCAGTTTGGTGATGGAGAAGTAGGCAGCAGGTCCACAGTTGTGTGTGTTGGTGAGACGTTCACACCCGAACAGAGATTTTGGACGGGACCTTTAAGCTTCACAGCAGGACGGACCTCATTAACTCGTCTGGCTGCGAGGGGAAGTTCAGGGCTTCTGTACCGCAACAACGAAACAAGATACCAGTGATCTCATCTTCCTCTTCCCTTCATTCATCCCAAGCCCTTATGAGTTGCCTTGGCAACTTGCGCGCTGTGTGTGTGTGTGTATGTGTATGTGTGTTAGTGAGCATGAGCGGGGGCCTGAGAAACCACAGAGCGAAAATTATGTGTCATCAGAGAGGATTAGGAGCCCACGGTTTAGTCAAGGGTTTGAGATCCTGCTCCTGTCGTGCTTGACGATTTTCTTCAATGTAAACACACATAGTAAGTCGCACACACGCGCACACACACAAAAACACACATTGTAAACACTCTCATGAAAACCTGAGATGCATTCAACAAAGGCAGAGACTGAGGACAAGGAAGACTGAAATTGATTTTTTCCCAGTAATCTGTAAAAGATTCTCTGACAGAAAACAACCAGAGAGGACATCAGCTCAAGGAAGAATGTGTTAAAGGAACAGAGTGTCGAGGGTCAAAGGTGCTCTCTCATTCTTTCTACCTTCTTCACTCTTTCCTGGCCAATGCCTACCCATTTTTCTTTCCACCTTTTTAAGTAAGCAAAGGATGTTTATGTCTCGACCGCTGCACTGAAACAAAAAGTTTCCCATTTTGTTTAGAATCAGTTCCTGTCAAGATGACATGGAGGAGAGATTCAAAATAAAATCATGAAACTTGCAACTTAAATGTGGCTGAGGTTGTAAAACTGAAATCAGGGATGATCAGTGTTGGTAAAACTGAAACTAGATCCTCGTGATTCACCTAAAATTTTCGTATTTTCATCAGCTTGCATGAAAGAGAAACATGACAGTGAATAGAGGAAAAAATGAGGACTTAATCGGCGTTTGGAGACTCTTGAGTTGATTCAAAACAAATATTCATACTATAACTGAAACCAGTTGCAAAGACAGATTTCTTGGTACAGTTACATATCTTAGCTCTGCTGTTTTTTGCTGCTTTACACTACTTTTCAACATCACTGTTTATCTTTGAGTTAGATAGTGCCGTAGTGAGTGTCATTTTTTCGACATTCAAAGTCTCTATTGAGGCTTTTGAACAAAACGTCGAATGTCTTGTCATATTTTATTCCCTTTGCTTTGTTTGCATGAGGTTGAGCACTGCATCATTTGAAAGCTTAAGTGGAGGCGAAGTTGAGAAAATAAACTATGAACCCTCCAGATCAGAGAATGAGGAGAGGCATATTTTTTTCTCAAGGAGCTCCGGTCATCCCAGGACTCTTAAGTAGGTGCAGTCATCATCAGCAGCTGTCTGCCGACATCTTTTCCTCTGCTGTCCATCCAGTCTATACAACACTCATTGCCCTGCTGCTGCTGCACTTGCCTTGGCTTGTAATTAATCCCAACTCCAAGCACAGCAAGCTTGTAACACAGTGCCTCCCCTTATTTGAGTGCGTTAGACATAAAGCTTTGTCAGTGTCTTCTCTAGATACATGCAGTGTCCCCTATCTGGAGAGGTGTGAGTGTTGAAAACTCTCCTGCGTAGCCTGATCACTGTTTCTCTTACATAACAGCAGCTGTCTCTACAGGTGAGCTTTGTCATTGTTCCTCAGGAACCACATGCGTCTGTCTGGCTGACCAACCATTGCTTCAAAAACTTGTTTATCAGTGTCTCTCATCTCCAACAGTGCCTTGCACTGGGGGGACCCCCATTTTTCATGCATTCCCCCCACTCAAGCTAGGAAGTCCGCCTTTACTTCTCTTAATCCCTCCTTCAGAGGAACTTATTTTTGTTGCTTAAACAAGAGATACAACACAGCAGCCCCTTCATGTGTAATGTCAGTAGGGCCTTGCTTCTCTCAGCTTGACAATCACACGAATCTCCACTAAATACTTTTAACATCTGCGATATGAGCAATAGACTATGCAATTGGATGCTGATGTAATTTCACAGTTTCAGTATAATAAATGTAGAACTGAAGCTTCTAACTATTTGCCACAGGCCTAATTTTGGATGTGGACTGAGACACCAATATCTGTAAACCTCTAATACTGCATGAAATGCTGGATCAGTTTATGGGCAAGTACACAAGTCAATACACCGATTTGATACTGCTTCATATCTTCATTAGAAAACAGGACCCTGCCTATTCAGCAGTGTCCTGAACACCTGTAGGCAACTGAATGGCAAGCAACTTGTGAAACTTCTTGCACTTTTATTACATTACATCCATACAGTGTAAGTAGTAATACAGCTCATGTATTGGAATCGGTACTGGGAAGGAAAAAAATGTTGGATCAGCTCTAGTTGGACTTTTTTAATACTTAATTAAAAGCTTGAGCAGTGGTGGCAGAAAATGGCCACAGGGCTCTCGGGTTAGCGGTGTGGCAGCAGGCAGGTCAACTGACTGATGTGAGTGCACCCCCAATAATCAAAGACTGCCTTGAGTGTATGTTGGAATAAGAGTATACCATGTGAGGGTTGTGGCAGAATCAAATGGACTGCCTGAACTAGCTTGAAGGCTTCCCTTCATATGTTGGTTACATCCCAGAAGAGGTTTGACTAGTCAATAGAATCAGATGTGAGCAGGGATTGTGGGCTGAACACAATGTTCTACTCTGTTAGCTTCATTTGAGTGCTGGCTTAGTATCTGTTTCCCTTCCTGTTTCTTTCCCCTTTTTGCATCTTTGTTTTATCCTCTTGTTCCTGCTATTTTACCTCATCTGCCTTCATTTTTTTCCCCCGTTGTCACACACCATCCGCTGCTGCTCTCATTACTCTTTCCTTTCTGTTTCCACTCTTCTTTTTCTCATCTGAGCCTTGCTTCTGTCTGTTAATAAACCCCCTCCCGGCATCACTCTCTAACCCTACTGCAGGAAGTTTCCTGTGCTGATACAGAGCCCATGCTGGATTGCTTCCTGCCAAAGGGCGTTGTGGGACATGTTTGTTTGGACCCCCCCCTCCTTCTTCCTCCTCCTTCTCCTCTTCCTCTTTTCTGCTCCCCTTGTTGCTTCCTCCTTTGGGCTCTGTGCAGATGGCTGAGGCCGGCAGACCGGATCTCGGAGGGGTTTTGGCAGAGCAGCACCTCTCTCAGCCATGACCCCGCGACCTGGGCTGCGATGCTGCCTGCCCTGGCTGCTCTCACAAGTCAGCCACGAGAGACGAACGTACAGCTGGTGCTTTCAGTGCAGATGGCAGCTTGATTGAATATTGATAGAAAGTCAATGATGTAGTCCAGTGCATTTTAGATCTGTTCCTGTTAAATGGTTCAGTTTAATTTGAACATGAAATAATTTGTAAAACCTACAATAAGGACAACTTTTTGGTGAACCTCAACTAATTTTAGCAGTTTAAATCAATGATTTCTGAAAAAAGCTCTACCACTAATGTTTAAAGTTATTAACACTTCTGTTATCATTTAATTTTGGAAATCAGGACTAAAAACAAGCACATTTATATAAAGTTTTACTATAAGAAAGAAATAATGTAGCCCCGCTACAATTTCCCCTCTGACCAGGAAGCCAGTGCTTTGAGGAAAACCAAAACCAAATAAAACTTATGAAAAAATACCTTTCCTTATCTGCCCACCACTAGCTTCTGTGGTTGTGAAAACACCTGTATCCCATTCCCCAACACTTTCTTAGGATGTCTGTTGACAAGCTGGGGGTCAGAGCTTGACAGGCTGTAAGCTGTGCTTCAGATAACCTAGGCCTTTGCAGGCTTATCGGCAGTGCTTGTGCAACTATCTGAATATAGAGTACTAGGAGGGAGGGGGAAGAAATGGGAATCTGACAAGCTAGACAGGGTTTCATTTTATATTGATTGCTTTCTGTGAAA
>JAPZDV010000015.1:5308955-5347261 GCA_029814665.1 Acanthurus lineatus
CCCCCCCCCCCCCCCCCCCCGCCCCCCCCCCCCCCCCCCCCCCCCCCCCCCCCCCCCCCCCCCCCCCCCCCCCCCCCGCCCGCCCGCCCCCCCCCCCGCCCCGGGGCCTGAAAGCGAGCACAAGGTTCCTATTACTTGTGTGACAGTGACATTGGCGGCCAAAGATAACAGCTGTCGGACTCCCAGAGGAAGTGTTTGAGGCCGTGCGATAAGTGAGATGTAAGAAGAAATGAGTAGTTATTCTCCGTGTGGGTGTCATGGACATTCTGATCAGCGCTATGTAGTTTTGCAAAACTGTTTGTGTGTATGCATGTAAAAGAGCGAAGGAGACAGAGAAAGAGAGGGATGTGAGTCTGAGTCATACTTTAAATCATTGGGTTTCACAGAGACTGCAAAATGATACGATGAGGTGGCAGCGTCTGTGTTAACCAAGATAAATAAGGGTCAGAAATGTTAACATGTAAAGCTCAAAATGCCTTTTATGGTCAGAGAACATCAGAAAAATCAGAGTTTGAGAACATTTCAGGAATAATCTCTGGGTGACATGTGCCTCTGTGCAGAGCCAGAGAATAAAAGCTTGATAAAATTAGATTTGAACTCTATTAAAAACCATAATGGAGCTTATATAATGAAGCCTTGCGCTCTCACATGGGCTCAAAAAAACAGTGATGGCAGGTGCAGAAAAACAAACAACTGTACAAAAACTACAGAATGATAACTTGTGATCCAATCCTGACAGTAACTACTTGTGAATATTAACCCTCAAAGGCCTACAAATTGCTGTCATTTTTGATGTTTAATAACTTGAGAATCACTTGTGCAATCAACATACTTTCAAGAATCATATAAACTGTTGTGCCTCAGCTTTTTGGTGGCATCACAAAAGTCTTGTTTGGATAGGATCATGTTATATAAAAAAAGGCTGTAAAAAGCTTAGTGCTATTTGCTGTTCTCTTAGCTTCATCAACTGAGGTGTAACTCCAATAACGATAACAATTTCTGCCTTTGCAGCAGATCTGAGAAATGTTTTTTCAACTAAAATCATTTCTACACAACATTCGGATGAAATTGAGCTTTTGTCGAGAATCAGTGTTTCTTTATTTTTCACACTCCTCTCCACTCCTTCCCTGCTGCTTGTTAAATGCTCGTTGGTCACCAGTGCAGATGTTTTACACTCCTGTTCCCACGGCAGTGAAAGAAATATTTCAGAGTGCGAGGGAGGAGAGAAAAAAAAAAGAAAAAGAGAGATTCTGTCATTGCTGTTTCCTCTGCTCTCTTTTCCCTCCATGTGTTTTTGTCCGTTCATACACAAACTAATAAACTGTCCGTCCTCTGATGTGCCTGTCTGGAGTTCAGAGAGCAAAGAGCAGCACAGATCTCAGCAGATCAAATAAAATAACAGTCTGACCGTTTTTCTCATATATTCCCCCCCTCCCCCCTTCTTTTTTATCCTTGTGATTCATTCTGTATTCTTCCTCCTAACCTATCATCTTTTAATCTTTTATTCTAACCTCCTCTCCCTTTCTGACTCTGTCTCCTCCTTCATCTTTTTTTTTCTTTATCTCTGCTGCCGTTCCCGTAATCACTCCCTCCTTTTGGCTTTTATCTCCACTTCCTCAATATCCTTTTTACTGCCTTCGCCTCCTTCCTTCCTCTCCCCCTCCTTCCCCTCCCCCTTTCCTCCCTCCTCTTCACCCTCCCCTCCTTCCTGCCTTTCCTCCTTTCTTCCTTCCTCGCCTCCAACCCCCCATCCTTCTGCTTCTTCTGTCCTCACTGTGCTCCTTTTTTTTTTAATTTAATCGTTCTTTCCCTTTCACCTCCACTTCATTGCTTCTTTACCAAACTCTGCTCTCTCAAATTCTCTTTCCCTCATCTTTTTCCTCTCTCTTCTTCCCCTGTCCCACTATCCTTCCTACTCCAGGTTTGCAGCCATATTTTTGGAGCAGGGAGGACGTGGCCCAGTGGGTAAGATGGGCAGAGAAAGAGTTCGCCCTGCGGCCGATCACCAGCGGCTCCTTCCAGATGAATGGCAAAGCCCTGCTGCTGCTCACCAAGGAGGACTTCCGCTACCGATCCCCCCACTCTGGTATTTTTTCCACCTCTTTTTGATTTCGTTAGAGATAATAGAGGTGTATTTCAGGCTGGAAAAACTGGAAACATCAGTGAAAAGTTTAAAAAATGACTCACTTTGATTGATTCTATTAGACATGTTTTTAATTCCAACTGTAGCAGGATGCAGACTGGAAAACAAGATTTACTGACTAGGAAGGAGGAGCAGTTTTAGATCATGGAAACACTCTAATTATTTTCAGAAAAACTGTGGAATTTTTGTGCAATTACACAAAGAGGTCACTTTTCAAATGACTGATAGGAATATTTGTAAATGGATAGTGTGGTGTCCTCAAAGCTCCGTGTAACACTTCATAAATCAGGATCCATGAGCACATTTTGACCCACAACATGATTTAATTGGGACAAACACTGTGTCAACTGTTGCACTTTGGGCTTTAGACTAATATTTTAGTTCATTTGTGCATAAACAGAGACACCAGTGCAGCTTTAGAATCAATGTGTTGGGTTTACAGCAAAACTATACGCTTTTAAAAATCAATAAAGACAGCTGGAGCAGAGGAGGGAAGGGGAAGGCGGCAGTGTCAGGCGACAGCGGAGGGAGGCAGCTGTCACAGAGTGGCTGCTGGGGGAGGAAGTAGGAGACGGTTGATCAGGAAGTACAAACCAGCCTCAACTGTTGCCCCGCCAACGCCAGCGGCCAGGGGCATGACAATAAATGCAAAAAAACAAGTGAGTTATTCTCTTTTGTGGAGTTTTGGGAGATTAAAACAGGATTCAGAGTCAGTTTTGTGTCCTGGAGATATTTCACTACAGATAATTAGTCAGGGATGACGTCAGGGCTGTGTGGTGTGCTTCAGGATGATGATGATAGTCATAAGAGGGGGGATGAAATGAGTGATCAGCATTGAGAAATGTAAAGACCTAAGATAAACCCTCTACAGGCTGGGAAACATTGCAATGTATTTCCAAGTAATTCTAAGTTCAGACAAAGGTTGGAATTATATGAAAGACTTCAAATACATGCTGAAAAAAATGACATTGCATACAAAAATGTGCTGATGAGCAATGGAATAAATAAAAGAAAGACAAAACAAATTCATGAATATAATTAATAAATAAATGTTTTTACTGAATGTTTACAAAAATGACATTAGAAAGCTAGTTCAACAATGAAGTGTGTGTAGGACAGATCATTGGGCTTTGAGCGTAGTGTGGTTTGAAGCAGGCAGAGAAGAGGGGCAGCTACCAGCTGATGCTGACGCTGGGGACAGAGCAGAGAGCAGACCAAGCTGAAAGAACAAAAACCCAGAGTCACACTGGATTCACCTCTGATTTTGAGCTTTTGAGCCCAGGGTTTAGTTTTACACTTTTGTGATTAAAAAGTGAATTCATCTTCACTTCAACTTGTCTGTAGGAAAAAGAAACAGAGTGCCGGCCTGTACTCTAATTTGTCTGTCTTCAGTGACATGAAGAAGGGGTTCATAAAACATGATGACAGACATTTGATACTTAAAAAAAGAGGGTAATTTGTAAAAAAAATTAAATAAATTAGATACAGCCCTAAATACACATATTTATCATTTAAAGACACAATGAGTTATTTTTGGATGGCTGGCGTCACTTTTTTATTTTTTTGAAAAGGAGCTTCTTTGTAAAATTGCACTAATTTTCTTATTTTCTAACGAGCTTGACTTTTGCCTTGCTAGAGGTATAAAGCTGTGTAATACATCTAATGTTGTATTCTTACAAGATCTTTTCCATTTATTTATTTCTATTTTTTATGTACTAATTTCAGCATTTACTTATGAGCTGATTTAAACATGAACTATTTGAATGAGTCATTGTTTATCCACTGTACAATCAAATAGGAAGTAAGAAGAAAAAGCTGCTCTATTCACTTCAGCAGCTCTGATGTGTCCCTTTGAATTACTTTACATGCTGTGAGGAATAAACTGTAGTTCTGGAGAGATGTGGCCCAGCTGACAGCTGTTGTCAAGCTCGTGTAAGGTTGTTTCCATTTCAACTCTACGAAAACTTTCATATCCTGTCAAGAAATTGAGGTCTGGAAAAAAAAACATTTTGGGAAATGTGATTCATCATTGGAGGTTTTATAAGTTGGTTTTTAGTCGTGTCTGTGTGAAACTGAGATAATTTTGTTGTGAAATAGTTCCATGAAGTCGCAACTTTTGATTATTTTTTACAAAAAAATTACAAAAACATGAAATATTACAAGATAAACCTGCCCTGTTTAGATATTTTTTGTTGCTCTGGCCCCGTTGTCAGTGACATCAGTGAAAACGTCATTTTAGGGAACAGAGCACAATTTTTGGCTTGTGATGTGTCTGTTTCCTCCTTTTGGGAGGTGCAGTTCCCATCAGTCCTTGCTGTGAGCCATATGTTTCTTTTTCAGAAGCTTCAATAATAATAATAATAATAACAGCACTTTTTTCCTTTTGGATGTCATCACCTCACATCCAATTATCAGCCACAGTTTTTAAGATGACTGACTGTAAGATAACAAGACATTTTCTCCTGTTTCTGTTATTTTCTAGTATCTTTTATGTAGCCTTTAATTATAAACTTTTAGATTTTGAACTTTGCATTTTTAATCAAGAATTATCTCAAACAGTTAATGCATCAGGAAGCAGGAATTTTCCCCCTAACTGAAACTCAGAGCCACAGAACCAGAAAGTGAGAACTGAAAGGGGTGTGAGTGTGTGTGTGTGTGTGTGTGTATGGGCATGTGTTTACCATCACCTTCTTTATGAGAATCATTTCCTTGTTATGGTAAGCACTATGAAAAAAAAAAACTGTAAGGTAATGTGTGACGGTAATCTGTAAGATCACATCATTGTACCTGAGGGTGTGTTTTTTTTTTACTACATTATGTAAGTAAGTGCTTTGTCACGCTGGCAAAGGATCCAGTTGTTGTCTTTGTTGAAAAAGAACAAACAGCTGTTAATCATTCAGTGAACTTCCTGCTCAGGCTTTTGTGCCCGGTGTCACCACTACTGTGTAACCACTTGAAGGAGAATACCAGTGTCATATAGAGCTATGACCCATTTACTTGTGTCAACATCAAACTCATGTTATCTGCTAAGCTGACAGCAGTGCCTGATGCTGGTGTGTTTTCTGAGACACACATTCTTGTTGTTTCAAAAGTTCAAGCTTTGCAATGTGAACCGATGTTTAGAGGAGATTCTGTCCTGCGGGAAACTTCCACCTCCACTGATCTCTGTGTAAATATGAGGACTTATTTTGCTCTGTGGAGGCGAAATTCTTCTTCTGAAAGAGGAAACTCACTGGGTGCATTCACCCAGTAGGGAAGTTCACTCTTGGCCCCCTCTGTACTCACCGGGTCACTAGGTTAGGAAATAAATGTCTAGTAATAAACAAGTCTCAATTTTCCACACTGTCCTCAAATCGACGCGCTTACGTGCTGTCTGCCTCCTCAGCGTCTATTCCATTATTGCTTAAGTTCCCTGCTGCCTGGAAAGCAGAGAGGAAGAAGAAGGGAAACCTAACTCTATGGATGACGCCACTACTAATTTCTCATTTTATGCAGATGCAAACTGCTGCCCAGAGTAGTATGGTAACTTTTGACCTTTGTATCTCTGCAGGGGACGTCCTGTATGAGCTGCTGCAGAGGAAGCCCCACATGTTTTACCGACCTGCCTACATCCCTGGAAACTCTTTCCACTCGCTGCCTGAAAGCTCCGTGCAGCACCTCAAGCTTGAAGGTCAGTCTCATAAATGCTATTTTCTTCTTTAATGCACACAGTTCATACATTTACAGGCCTTCACTTCACACAGACACGGTATTGTCTGAATCATACTGGACAGCCTTAGTAATTAGGACTAGTGTTCTTCCATAAATTGACTTAAAATAACTGACTTTTGTTTAAAATAATACAGGCTTAACATTATTTTTAAATTTATATCCCATATCCCACACAAGAATGACGTTAAGACCCATGACCAATTCCTCACCGAGCATTTGTAAGACTGTTTCAGCTGCATGTAGAGCCAGTGTAAACATTACAGAAAAAAACAAAACATAGGTGATCTTTTGCTTCCAATTGAAGGGCAGATTTATATATATACAACAGCATACATTCACGGGACTATTATAAGCTTACTCATATGCTACTTGGCCAAGTGATGTAAACAAAAAATAGAGTAAATCCATTAAAATAGACACAATTATTCTGGGGTCCAAAAGAAAGAGTGTAAACGCACCCAATGTAAAACCATACAGATGTTTTAGAACGGTGTAGCTGAAGGTTTATACTAATGTCAGTTAAGATGTGATTCACATAAAAGGTCTTATTTTTCAGCCACTTATGGAAAGTTGGGGTAATTATAATAATAAATAAAACCTTTACTCTTCACTTAGCCAAGTCACCAAGCCATTATAGTTCTGAACAATACACCAACAACTGCAGCGCTGTTGCTAAGTGATCTTCACTGGCTATAAGCTAGTAATAGAAATAGCAGCAGGCTAATTGATAATCATTACTATTCATAAAAAGCTTATATAATTTGAGTGATCTTGCCTTTACTGAAATGAAAAGTGAAATAACCACTGTAGCTGAGCGTTAATGCTAACAATCTCCATTCAAATTGTATCAGGGCCATTGTTGATGGCTTTTTTTAAGTAAAAGAGGCGAATAAAACATGAAGAACAAAGGTCATTTTATGTTGAGATCACTCTACAGGAATACAGGCTCAGATCACAGACAAACAAGCAAACACGCAGCCTCACTCTACATGAACTGTTCACAGACACAATTTAAGAACTTCCTGATATCAACGTGGCTAAATATCTGCTGCTGTCATCTGCAGGAGCTCTGTAAGTCTTGTCTTTACATGCATGTTTGTATAAAGGTGGCACAGTCATGTAGTTCCAGTATTTGCTACCTTGCTGTCTGTGCTGAACAGCAAAACAAGCAGGCTGCTAACTATTTTCATTGCAAAACTGTTTATTTACCTCCAACTCTGCAGAGCATACAATCCTTTCTGCCCACACATCCTATCCATTCTCTTACCAATACTTTTTTCCTCTTTCCTTTTTTTTCTCCGCAAAACAGCGCCCAAAAGATATTTCTTATTTCATGAAGCGTAATTTGAAGAGAAAGACAGACTCGTCTGGGTTTCCCCTTGGTGAAATCTTGTGTATGCGTGACCCCCTGTCGCTGATCAGTCATGCAGCGAGCAAACCACAATGACTTTAAGATTCCTGAAACAAGACAGAAAGTTGTGTAGTATAAACACTACAGTGATTTGGGGACTTTGAAAATGTTGTATTATGACCAAAGCTTTGCATCTGTATGTAATTAAAGATGGTCTTTCTGTATGTGTGATGGTATAGTAGATAGCATCAGTTCAAGACATCCGTCTGTCAGTGTCCTCAAAAGGTGCAGATGTCTGTCCACTACTCTCAACCAGTATTCATTGTTCCAAAGAAGTAGTGATAACATTCAGTGAAATACCCAAGGTTTATTTTTGGCTCTGATCTGAGGAAATGTGACACCGCAGCGATCAACATAACTTCACATGTTGACAGTCCAAACCAGTTAAACGAGGAAATGCTGCCTTATTTAAATAAGTTGCTGCACAGCACACCACAAACTACTCGAGTAGATTTTTGCACTGATTGGTTTGCTAGTATTTGTTTTGACTGTCTAACTTGTTTAGAGAGCCAGAGTTTTTTCCATGGCTTGTTGATGAACTAACTAACAAGCAAACCAGAAAATCTAGACAAAAATAATGAAATGAGCGTTCTAAGCATAACTGTAGGAGATTGGTGACACCTAGTGGTCTCTTCTGTGTGGGCAAGTGTACCAAAAGCCAGAAGCGCTGAATAATGACATCTTGAAACTTACTGCTAGTGTGGTCAAATCAGCATATATATGATTTAATTTCAACTCAAGCCTGACATTAGAAATAACTTTATGAAGGCCATAATGTGGAATTTTAATTTGTTACTATCAGCTTTAAGGTAATGTTTGAGTTCAGAGTTGGTCAGTTTTGCACTGTTACTCTTTATTCAGTATTAATATTGATAACAAACTGTTTTCTAGTGACGCACCTGTATGACAACCACAGAGGACGGTTAACTCCCAGAAACTTTCCAAACATCACAGGAAATTTGGATGCAGGGAAATGAGGGGATTTGTGTAACACACAGATCCACACACTGATAATTTGCACTGCACAATGAATTCGTATCACATTATGTATGTCTTGTAACCCTAGAAACGGTACGGCGGGCACCACGTGGCACAGAGCCCCTCGCCCAGCATCCACCAACCATTGAGCTGCGGCACCGCTCCCGCTCCCCCCACCATCCAACCACTAGACGATCTCCTCCGGAGCCAAACCACCTCCGCCAAGCCAATGAGGACCACCTCCACACCTTCTCCCAGCTGCCCGACAGCAACCACCACCTGCCTGAGGAAATGTACCCTCTGTCCGTGTCTCCAGCTGCACCGAACGGCGGATGCACGACACCCAGAGAAGCCCCGGGCAGTCCCGGGGGCCCGGAGGCAGGTCCTCCTCGCGTCATTCAGCTTATGCCCAGCGCCATCATGAACCCCCTGCTACTCAGCCCGAACAGGAGCAGCGGGGGTTCCACCATGGACTTCAGGCACAGTCGCGGTGGAACCCCGTCTCAGGCAACGCTGGAGAACGGGCGTGAGGGGAAAGTCCACAGCCACCACCATCAAATACCACTTGCCCAGCAGCAGCAGCAACAGCAGCAACAGCAGCTACTGCAGCAGCAGGAGGAGGCACTCTACAGGACGAACCACGTCATAATGCCTGTGTCTCCTCCAGAGGAGCAGCAGATACCCATCGGACGGATAGCAGGTAAGATGCACCTTCTTTCATGTTGTCTTTATTTAACAACACATCAGCCACAACATGATCAAATCATTAGAGAAAAAAAAATGTTTATATTTTTTCCTTTGGTACTTTCTTACACAAAGGAATCTGAATAAAAAAATCCATACTATTCAGTTCACACTCACTGTGTTTGTTGTTGTGTCCTTGCAGACTGCAGGTTGCTGTGGGACTACGTCTACCAGCTCCTGTCAGACAGCAGGTACGAAAACTACATCCGCTGGGAGGATGCAGAGAGCAAAGTCTTCCGCATCATGGACCCCAACGGCCTGGCCAGGCTCTGGGGCAATCACAAGGTAAACACACACTCTGCAGGGGGCTCCAGGTGTTCACTTATTGTAGTCTTTGATCAAACTGCAGGTGGCTCAGTGAGCACAGACATCCCACCCGTCACTGACATCTCTAGAACAGTGTAAAAGCTGCACTAATCTATATCTTTTATATTAAGAGTGACTCAAAAGATGATGAAAACATAAAATCTGCTGCTCAGAGTGATGATTCACAGAGAAATATCATCCGACTCTGCAGCTTACCTGTAGCACTAAAGGGCTTTTCGTCATCTTGTTATGGTTTAACAGCCCACTAACTCAGACGTTCTTAACAGCCTTGTTACAACCTGCAGCAGCCAACTTCTTTTTTTTAGCAAAAAAAGGTAATAACCTACAGATAGATAAAGCAAACAGCTAGCTGGTCATTATAGATCCAGTGGAGCATATAGCAGGTTGTGCTTTATTTAAGCTACACAAATGAATATGTTTTGAAGTAAATATTAAAAGAACTGAGTAAACTGAATAAATGTTGAAAATGAAAAGTGCTTCTCAAAATGATGAGTTCTCAGAGGAATGACACTATGCTCTTTTCCCTCAGCTTCAGCGCTCGTCTTTCAGTTTATTGTTCTGTTTTTATGCCCTTAAACTAAAAAAAAAGGTAATTTCTTGCAGACATTCTTGCCTTTAACAGTTTTATGACTTGATAGATTCTGTGTCAGATGTTGTGTTTTTATTGTTGTGAAGTTCTTTTTGCTTTCATGATCAAACCATTGACTAGTGCAGCTGTTAATGTCTCATCTTGCAGATCATTTTTCCACATTATGCAGTAAATGACACTTTGGTTCTTTTCCCTTTTACAGAACAGGACCAATATGACGTACGAGAAGATGTCGCGAGCACTGAGACACTACTACAAATTGAACATTATCAGGAAAGAGCCTGGACAAAGACTTCTATTCAGGTATTTTTACTTAGAGACACCCCTTTCTGAACGTTTATTAGGCTAATCATGACATATTTAACATAAAAAACAAAAACATCAGTCTCAAATTTCAAAATTTGCTTTCTTGTCACGCTCTTCAGGTTCATGAAAACTCCGGATGAGATAATGAACGGACAGACGGACCGGCTGGAGCACTTGGAGTCCGACATAGACGAACAAACCTACATCAAAGAGGAATGCTGAGGAACTCTGGGACAACGAGTCCATGAACTACTTACTACTACTACAGCCGCTGATGCCTTTCAGAAGCAGCCTGAACAATCGTTGTCAAATCTGGAGCGCATGGACGTTTGCTCATTTCAGTCCTACTCTCTAAAGATTGCCTTAGGATGATATTTTCCTCCAGTAAAAAGAAAAAAAAACAAACAACAGCAGTTGTTTTGATATTTCCTGATGGACCGAGCTCAAAGGACCTTTCAAGTGTTCCCTTTTCTTTTTGGATGAACTGCAAAAGCCAATCACTTTGTGCTAATGTCACTTTTATGATTTATTTTTTTTGTCTCCTCACATGCATTATACTATGGAAATTTGCTGTTTGTAAAAAGAAAATTGGGTGTGTGCGTGTGTGACAGGAATGTTTTCACCATGGAATAAACATTTTTGATCAAACTGTATTCTCTTGGTGTGGACTTCAATTTAGGTTTTTCTCCATTCTTTAATACATATCTCCTCAAAACTCCTATATGTTTATTAGAAATACATATTTACAGGATTTTTCTATTTAAAAAAAAAACCTTCTCTAGTGTTATTCTGGCATAAATTTGATTCTTCACCTTTGCCTTCATGTAACATTTGTTGTCTCCACCCACCTCTCCGGCACTTGCCTGCAGTTTCGACTGCTCATCAAACACAAACCTCATCAGCAGATGTCTGACAAACTGTTTGAGTAATGTTTGCCACAGCTGTCTTTATCAACAGCCCTGAGCAACAGAAAATGTCCCATCAGCATTTGATATGAATCATCATGTTACTTTGTGGACTAACAGAAGCTAACAGTGACTTGAACAAAGCAGGTTTGTTTGGACACAGTCAAAGAATAAAAGGCGAGAAAAACAAGCTTAAGCAGCTGAACAACATGTTGGCTTGTACTCTTGGTGTCCAGGATAAATGGATGAAACATTATTGGATACATTATGTGATAATATAACTTTTGTAGTAAACAGTGTTCTGGTCAAAGGCTCCTGCAGGCTCTCATATGTTCACAGCTGATACATTACATTAAAATATATTACTAATACATTAAAACTCACCATATCTCTTTCTGTGGCTTTGCAACAAAAAACCAAACACGTCTCTGGCATCAATTTGAAAATGGTGAAATATAGGCATGTGACATACTAAATTCTGGCCGTCAGTTTCTTTGGTACATTGCAGTTCCAAGGTGGAAATACTCTGGCACTGTGTTAATTGCTTGTTTTACAGCAAAAAAAAAAAAAAAAACAAAAAAAACATACAGACATGATAACATTGCTAAAGATTAAATAAAGATTTTCACGTAGGGGGTCCTTTAAATCAAGTCTCCCCCTCCGGAGTGTGTCCCGCTTGAAGAATGAAAGTGAGGTTTGGTGAAATTCTTCAAATGTCCACATGATGGCAATACTGGATCGTTTTTGAGGAGAAGGAGGCAGCGGTGGATGTTGTTCACAGTTCAACAGCTCATCAAACAAACTCCACCGTCACATTAAAAGCGTCAGATTTTTAATAAATGTGGCCGCACTTTAAAATATAGTCAGTACAGGCAAGAGATGGAAAAAATACGCATGTTTTGGTCTTTTGTAAATAGATTTCTTGTTTTTTTGGTGTAATCAATGATGTCACGGTAGGAAGTGATCACTGCCTGAGCTTAATTAATAAAATACAACTTATCCTGCCCTTTTCTTTTCATTGTTATACTTTGCTTTGTTGTTATATTTCTGCGTTACACTAAGTTGCTGATTCTATCTCTAGTCTTGACAAAATCAGAATAATTCTTTTTTGTCTTGAATTGTTATTGTTCAAATTTCAGTTTGATTATGATTAAGCGGTTTGTTGGTTTAAAAATATCTTAAAATAAGTTGTGTTTTACAGTATCTAGGAATCTAAGGAATCAAGACAATAGTTGATTATTTTTATCCACTGATTATCACGTTGGGGTTTATTTAGAGGTGATGACAAAAGCAACGCACACTAACTTAAGGATCGGCCGGGCATTGTGTCATTCAAACGAACAGATCGAGTCTACATATGATTCATGTCTTTTACAGTAATCAGAGTACAGTAACGCGTTACCGGCAGAGTTAGCGGCGGTGCGCTGTGCGCTCCGGAGTCTCCATAAAAGTTAGTGCGCGCAGAGCGGAGCTGTCAGACTGGGAAGAGACGCGGCGCAGCAAAGACTGGAGGCTGGACTGATTGATCACAATCGATTCTACTTTGAGAAATTAATCTGTTCGTTGTAACTGTGCGGTCTGATCCTCTGGCTGAGCATCGCCCACCAAAGGCGCACCAGCAGGACGCAATTAAAGCGTTTTATCCGCCTGGGTGTCAATACGCTGCTGCTTTTTCTGGACTCTATCGGAATAAAAAGACAGGGGAGCTTTGGATGCGGGAGAATCTCGGCTGTGCGGCGGATGAGGTGCCTAAGCTGCCGCGCAGGGAGAAAAATAATCGTGTCCCATTCTGATAAGGTTGTATCTGATCCGGAGAAAAGAAGCCACCACTCCCGTTTTTTTCCGCCAGCCCAGGACGCAAATGTCTCCACATCACAGAAACACTACTGGATTGTAGCAGCAGCCCCGCCGATGGTTTGAGAGGGCGTTAAGGTGCGGGAAGGGTGTGGGACAATTACAGGTAAGAGCCATTCAGGCGACCCCAACGCTCATTTTTCTGCCACTCTCTTGGGGGCCATTAAGAGTTTCCCCGCCGGTGAGCGCGCACAGTGAGGCGCAGAAACCCACTCGGTCACATCAGCACCGCATCAAAATCCTATAAAGACTGAAGCAAATTACTGCAAAAAGAGGATCATGTTAGGTTTGACCTCAGTTACTCCCAACTCTTTAGAAGGAGGTAAAAGAAGAGCATTAATTTCTCCGTAACTGCTTCCTTAAATACATTTCTTAAGACGGAAAAATGAAATCATTGCACTTTCCCTCCATAAACACACATCAGTCTGCACTGCAACTGCTGTCTTGCAATCATTTCTGTTCAGGCTCATAGTGCACTGATGCCTCACACTTTACTCATTTTTTGAAAAATTAAGGTAAAAAATTATTTTCACTTTCTTTTACTTAATATATTCAAGTTGGATCAGTAAAATCACTCAATTTTCCATTAAGACTCCTAGAAACCCAACCTTGTAAAAACAAGCCCAAGAGTAAAAACAGGACTATCTAGTTCAATTTTAGTCTTTGGCTTGGTAATTGGAGTTTTTGGTCCCTGTCTTCTTTGTTTTCCTTTATTTCACCAAATCTGTACTCACTTTCAACCAGATAAGATCACAGCTTAGACTGTTTTACAAAGTCTTGGGCAGAGTCAGTCTTTAGTTTAACTGTGTGATCTTCTAAAATATGACTCTTTTGTTAGTCTTTGTACTAAACGATCTCAAAACTAACACTGTACATTAAAGTGCATCTTATGGTTTGGTGTTTCTGGTAGGTGTAGTATGAGATGTGCACATTCTCAGTCAAACTGCCAAAACTACAGTCAGGAAGTCAACTAAATTTATTTTAGCGATGTATTGATTTGGTCTCCTGCACTGAGACTAATGTCAGCTCACATGAAGCAAATGGTGCCAGTCCTCTGATGATGAAATGCAGTGACACAGAGGCAGGAAGTAGCGGCCAGCTGATATGGCCACATCCCTCTACACCTGCTCCCACAGAACTAATGCTTTTAATTAGCTAAATCCAACAGGAATAAACAGAATTGGACATGCTGTCAGTTTACAAGACCGGTGTTCCCTACGGAGACGATGCAGGGGACGACAGGAATAGACTGTGGAGAGAAATAAACTACACAAAGAGAAGATAAGGTCATATTGTGGTCTAATACCACAGAGGTGGAGCTGTTCTGATGGTTAAAATGGATGAAGTGCTGAGTTAAACCTCAAAGAACAACATAATCAGGCAGCTGTGTAGACAGACTGATTTTTTTTTTTAGTTAATATAGCAACACTTGCTTCATCCGTCCTCACCTTTTCTCTGACCTTTAGTTTAATTTGACACAGCGAGAAAAACTGCTGACCTTTAACCAGTTTCAACATATCTGCCTTAAAAACAACTCTGAAATGTTTGTAAAACTAAAATACTTCACCCGAGGCTCTACTTATAACCTTTTTTTTTACTGAAAACTATACTAAATGCACAAAACCTGCAAAAAAATAATCAACTGTTGTCTTGGTTCCTTATTTTCTCGCCCAATCCAAAAATGAAATCAAAGCATTTTCGTCCCTCAGTGGTGGAAAGTAACAAAGTAGATGTAGACAAGTGATGTACTGAAGCACTTTACTGTAGTATTTCCATGTTGTACTGCTTCATACTAAACTCCATGTTTTTTTTTTAGATTAAAATAGTTTACCACACATATTTGGCAGCTAAATGACAAGCATCTGCTCACGTTAAGTTTTTATATATAAAAACATATGACAAGCTTGTAAAAGCCGTGTTTGGCGGGGTCGTGTTTAAAGATATCATCGAGCCGTGAGCTGGTGAGATGGTTGAATTTCAAAAATTGTTCAAGACTCAAAGAGGTCCGAGTTTTCAAAGAAGAGATTCAGTCAAATATTAAAAAAAGATTGTGTGAATCAGAACTTTTTATAACAGATTAGTCATCTCACAGCCCTTCACATTTTATGGGGTGACCTTTTGGAGGGCCTGACCCACAGGTTGGGAAACGCTGGAAATGACCAAAGTGTGCTTGCTGTAATTTAAAATACCAGCCACAGAGATATATTTTAGTAAAAGTAGAGCTAACAATACTTCTAGTACATTTCAATAATATTTTCTAAAGCAGGACTTGTAATGGAGTATTTTTCCATGAATGAATCTGTACTCTACTGAATAAGCGCTGAGACTACCCTGCCTCAGAACAGAGGGATGCAGCAAATCACAAAATGACGTCATCTGGCAACTTCTGGCAGCTTTTTAGCAGCCAGTGGCTCCTTCGCTCAGAGAAGAACTGGCAGTGCCCAATTAGCTGGAAGCACCAGCAGCAGCTCCTCCACCATGAACGGTCAGGTTTAGAGCTCCGGGCCGCCCTGGCTCGGGTCAGATTGGTCCCCCTCCAGCTGGGAGACCTGGTGCCGGCTGTCTGGCCAGCGCCGGCGGATCAGCCAATGTCACCTTTTCCCACAGGGCACGTGACCTCTTCCTCACGCTGCCTCGCCATTGATCCAAAGCGATGACACCGAGGCTTCACGGTTGGCTGCTCCTCACAAACCACGCTGACTTGGTGCTAAACAGCTGCGACATGCAGCACACCAGCAGTTGGTTTTGTTTGTGTAGGTGCTCAGCTCCTATTTATGAAACTCCACTTTTAAAATGCTCATAAATATGGACGAGTTTGCACCTGCATATACATGTAAGTGCTTTGAACAGTCTAGGAGAGTTACAGTAGGAGGAGCAATGCAAAGCACAGTAACAGGAGCAAATGAAAGGACACCAGAGTGTAAGATATTAATATTTAAAAGCATAAACACAAACAAGATCCTTGTGTTTAAAAAAAAAAAAAATTTCTGGGCACATCTAGTTATATAAAATACTTCCAAGATCAACAGTTAAAGTGACAGTATCATCAATGTTTCTCAATGTTTCTAAATCCTTTTTAACAATTAAAAAACTCCTTAAGTACATGTCAAATATGTAGATTTGGGACATACCATATTGGCATGAAAATAGAAATAAAACTCCTGATCAAACTGCAACTTTTCATGTCTACATTTGATTTTTTTGTACACATTCAGCAGTGGAGATATAAGCTGGTTACAGTCTCTTTTCCACAGAGGACATTTTTACATGTCACAGTAGAAGGAGCTCGCGTAGGTGTAACTAATAAAATTAACAACGGCTGCTTCAGGTTCAGGGTCCTGCTATTGTGCATGCTGGCTCACTGTCACACTGTTATGACACCTGAACAGAACAGAGACATTATTAATGTTATTAGTTACACCTGTGCTTTTCCTGCCGTGACAAGTCAAAAGGTCTGCTGAGAAAAAGGGCAAACAGCAGCCGCGCTTCAGAGATGCTGCTTCTGTAGGTGGATTTTGTTACATCTGGACTCGGCCAGGCTATTCATTTCCTGCTTTCAGACTTCTTAGACTTCTGAGGCTTTTCCTGTTTTGCACACACCAAGCTGCACAGTAATGTGCATGTATCAGATATAAGCTATAACCTTTGTGAGTTAATTATTCTAAATTACACTGATCATCATCAGCACCTGAGTTACCGCGCACATATACATTATCCTTAAAAACATGCAGATTTCTCTCAACAGCATAGTCGTCACTTGCCACATTTTGCTCTCTGTAATGTCTTTCTTTTTTCCAAAATGAGGTTAAGCTTCTCCTGTAGAACTGAATTTTATAGTCCACAGTCAAGTAGTAAATGTGGACATACCAGTCGTAAGAATAGCAGGATAGCAAAGGTAGTGCAATGTTTAACACTGCAAAGCTCTGGGTATGAACCTGCTGCATGAAGAGGCCACTCAATGTAACCCGCCTCTCATCCAGTGCCAGCTGGGATCATCTCCATCCCCCAGCAACCCTGCAGGATTAAGTGGGTATAGCTGAAGGATGAATGCATGGATGGAAATCGAGCTACGACAGAATTACAATAGATTTAGCCGTCGCAGTCCAGTAAACTGTGATGTGTATAGTTGCACTTTTTGCTCACCTGCTGCAGTTTACTGTCCTCCAGGAGGCTAGCTGGCTCTGATTATCTCACAGAGAATTTGACGGCCATATCTACAAGAGGAACTTACTGACAGAGACTCTGCACACTGATCTACCCTCTCTGTTTGTGTTTTGATGAGGTTACGACAGGTGAAGCTACTCAACAGTGCAATGAAACCCTCTTATTCGGTCTTTCTCTGCCATGTAGCCGGGAAGCTAACAAATGTTGGCAGCTCTCTGAAAATATATGAGTGATGTCAGGGAGTAAAAACAGCAGGAGTGGTTGAATTAGCATGAAGACTTTTCTGCTGCATGTGTGTTGAAACAAATAAGAGCGTGGCATCGGCTTTCTCATCTGACTCGACAAGAAAGCGAGTAAGCGTATTCCCCGAAACACTGAACTATTTATTTTTAAAAAAAAGGTAAAATATCAGTCAGGACTGACAGCTTCACTTGTTTTTATCTAAACTTGCCTCACTCATTATCTTTATACTTTTGGAGAAATCTGCCTTCAACAACATCGTCACTAGTCTTGAAATCAAAGGAATTAGGACATTACCACTGGCAGGTTTTTCTCTTTGTTCTAAGAAAATAGTCTTGAAGATGAGACTCAACTTTTTTTTTGCTGTCATGTCTAACAAGCTCCTGAGTGTGTGAGAGGATACCTGTAAGCTCCGGCAAACTGCTCAGGGATTTATTCCTGGCCGCTCCATGTGAAAGACTGGAGAAGAGGTCAGGTGCTCGGCTGATGGCGAGTTAGTGCTCTCTTCTGCCGAAACCTTTGGAATTTGTGTAAAATATCGGCAGCTGATTGGCACCCAGCGTGCAAGTGTTTGATGTAAGTAGGAAGCGAGGGCTTTTTTTTTTTCCTCGCCACTCTCTTTCACATTCTATTTGATCTGCGGCTCGCTCTGCTCGCTCTGTGTTTCATTACGACTAAAACAAATCCACCAGCTGCTGAATAAACAGGAGCTCTGCAAAAATGATAAAACAATAGCAAAAGCTTCCCAAACATTTTTCACTTTGACCTCTGTCTTCTTCTGCTGATTAGATTTTTGTCTCAATGGCCTTCTGGCACATTTTAGCATGGCTTTACTTTCTTCTCTCTTTCTTTCTTTCTTTCTTTTTTTTTACCATTTTTCATAATGGCTGCTGTGGGCTCCAATTGGGTCACATGTCCTAAATGTGACTATAACCACCACCACTGAGTTTAACTCTCTGTTGTTTTAGTACTCTCTAACCACAAAGCTGGAAGCTCTGAATCCTCTCACCTGCTATTTTTTCCTATAAAAATTAATGAGACTGCAATGACTTTTGATTATTAATAATTGTTATTATTTTTTTGCAATATACTGTAATAGCAAAGTATGGTTGACTCTAAAGATACAAGTCTGGTAATAGTTTGTTTTGCACTAATGAGACAGATTTCTTATTTGTGGTTTTTGTACACAGAAAAATTGCTTTTGACTTGACTCTGTCAAGTATTTCCAGGCGAGAAAACAGGCCAATTAGCAGAATATGATGATCAAGATCTGTCTCCAGCACCCTGCATTAATTTAACAATAGCAATATATATCATATATAGAGTCATTAATAATTGGACTCTCTCTCTTTCTAAGAGCAGTTCTAGTCCTTTAGAAACAAGAGAAGCATATTTTATTCTCTATCACTGACACTGAGTCGAGTGAGTAAAGGAACCTGTAAAATAACATAATGTAATGTTCATTTTTACTCCTTTTATAGCTTTAGGTAAATCTGTATTGTAGGGAAATTTCTGCTTTTATTTTGATAAAAATATGGAGACTAACTGTCCATCTGTTGAGTTAACACAGTTCAGTGGCAATGCTTTTACAGCAGTTATGCAGCTGGGGGCACTGTGGATAGCCATTGTTGACCATTCATAGCTATGTGCCAACATACAGTGTCGGGGGCTGAAGAAGCAAATGTGCAGCAAGACGCAGAAACAAACATGGCGGTGCATATTAATGTTTGACTACAGTCAACATAGACATATTTTACCAGAGCAGATAAAGATTTGTATGAACAATTTTTTTTACATTTTGCATTTTAAACAAACTATATATACAATTTTTAGAGGAGGAAAGACTCCTGCGTTCTTGCAGTCAAATAGTATCTCTAGCCAATCAAGACCAATAAAATCATAGTTCATTCTTTAACAGCCTCTTAGAGCCAGTCCTGTACACTACAATTATACCTGCCTCCAAGTTAGTCCAGCCTACATTAGTAAATCATTCCCTTCTATTTTTGAGACTTTTCAGGGATAGTTGATTAAATGAAGCATTACTGAATGCCCTAGTATCTGCATACTGCAACCACCTTATGAACAAGGCTTAGGGAAAGGTTAAGTTGGTAAGACTAAGCTTTTTTTAAGCAGTATATTAGCTTTTAAAATGTTTTATAGCACACTATAATGTACATGTAAGCAGTATAATTATACTTACAGTATTTAAAGTGTTAGTTACATAATCTATGATGGCATCTATGCTGAAAGTTCAGGACTCACATTCTCACATTTGACCTCACAACATAAAGAGGACACAGTGCTGTATGCTGCCATTGAACATGATCTGCTTTGTGAACTGTCTAATACAAACTTTTGTAATTCCTACTTAAATTTCCTATTTAAAAAAATAGTAAAGTGTATCCACCTATTCCCAAATCACAGTCATGAAACTGGTTGATGAAACGATACAGTAACTTAGAATATTGACAACTAGAACTACCACACAGGACCCAGACTGAAAAAAATGTTACTTTAACCCCTTAAATGCACCTGTAAACTTTACACCCTTAACCTACTACTATCTCCTCTATGAAAAAAATGCATGCTCATTTAGCTTTGTGAAATATGTAAACAACATAAGTTACACTTTGCAGCAGTGATCAGAAAGAACTAGTGTGTTAATGTGGAGAACAGGGCTGTCCTGCTCCCAGAAATAAGGCCCTTTTTCAAAAAAAGGTCTCTTGCTCTCTGTGCACACGATTCAGACTAAATTTCTTGTCATCTTTTGCCGTCCCAGAATCCTCCTCTGCTGGGACATCCCTGGTCTTTGTAGTTGAAGGAGTGTCCTCCCCCTCATCCAACATTTCTACTCCAGTTCACTGTGATCCTATTTCATGCAAAGGGAGGAAAAGATGGGGAAAGAAAGCAGAGGGAGAGAAACTGAAAAAGACAGTGAGAGAAAATAGAGATCCACTGGTCTGTGTCCAGATTCTTTTCCCCGTGTGGCTGTTTTATCTCTTCAGCAGCGTCTTAGTGTTGCTCTCTGTGTGGCCCAGCGGCTTATAAACATGTGCCCGTCACGCAACTCCAGCCTTCGAAACACACCAACGCACATTTTGGACAGCGGAAACATCTTTCTCTCCCACTCTCCCCATCCATTCTTCCCTCTCCCACCCATCCTTCCCTCCATTTCATTTCGATGGCTGATGATTTGTGCAGAGCTGTGGGCCTACAGTACTTTTATGATGTGAGCCAAACCCATCTGGGACTCAATATCCTGTTTACCAGCTCTCAGCACTCTGAAAACCACAACAATACTGAGCTGAGGCAGAAGTTCAGAACTCATTACAGTTTGTTCAGGTCACAGCCAAGGTCGAAGTCTTCTCCGTTACTCTGCCATGATGTCTTCAGAAAGCAGACTCCCTTACTGTGGCTTTTTTTCCCCTCCTCTTTTTCCAATCTGTACATGCTTTCGTGTCACGCTTGAGAGCAAATCTGCCGGCAACCACATCTGAAGCCGTTCTGGTGGTCCACAAGATAATTGACTGAGCTCAAGAAAAAAGCCATTTGATACTGCGTGTAGATTTAAAATGTTAGTAGAAAAATTAAACTGTCTGATGTGGCCGATTTCTTTCAAACTGCAGTTTCCTGTGGCCCAGAAACCCTTAATTTATTACATCCTTTGCCTTTAATGACTGATTTTCTGCGCTTGCCTGAATTGTACTTAACAATGCTCTTTAAAAATGTTCTTTTGAAAATTTTTCCCGGAGTTCATTCTCATTGTTCACCTTATTGAGGCTTTTGTCAGCTACTGTATTTGTTAGTCAAAAGGACGATGATCTGTGTGCTAAATTACAGTTTAATTTAGCCAGGAAATAAGCTGACAGGATCAAGTAGAGAAGAATAAAAAACACTAGTCTAGAATAGAATATGATGGATATCAGCTTTTGTAGTTACTGTGACAAAGAACATGTAAGAAACTTGAGAGGAGGCAGCTAAGTCCACCTTAACAAAGTGTTGCTAGCTAATCTGTAGACTCAGAGAGGACAATGATGCTAATGGTTGTGCTAATTACCCTGTTAGCTAGCATACTCACACAGATGAGACTGAGTCAGAACTCAAATGTAAGTCTCAAGTGCCTAGTCAAGACAGGTAATTGTCAAATCAACTCCCAGGTCCTGATCTTTGAGTTTCAGGAACAATGACAGACTCATCCATCAATAAGATGCCAGTGGTTGTGTCCAAAGTTACCCCCTTGTTTATCATAAACTGTATGCGTCATATAATAAACACTCAACAAATATAAATCCTAATCATCTAACATCTTCACTAACAAGTAAACATGCATAACAATGAAAAGCAAGTGACTGTGTCGTAGGAAATTTAGCAGAAATGTTATAGACGTGACCTAGTGCTATTTCCAATGGAAGGAGCAGCAGCTGATTTTACTGATATTCTGATGCTATTTTTCCTTTTAGTATCTGATACCTAAACCCTGAGTATAGATCCAATACCAGTTAGTAAAAAAAACTAATCATATAACATTTTTTTAAAAAACAGTTGTATACCACTAACCCAGCACAGATGTTACAGATGTGCTGGTAGCTTCACAGGTTGCTTCCCCTCTGTATGGATATGGACTAATTGTGCAGTAAGTAAAATGTGTTAAGTTGGTATCAGTTGCAAAAGAAGGCTGCTGGGAAATAGCAGGGTCCTTTTTCTAATAAATATATTATGTTGTATGAGACCAGTGCATAGAGTCATGTTCTTGCTGATACCTGATCCAGCATTTAAGCAGTATGCTGTTTCCAATACTGGTATTGGCATTTGAACAACCCTATTTTCCACTAGATTAAATTTATTCACAATAAACTTTGGCCCCAGATAGTCTGACCTGATCTTAGACAGTGAGCATCCAATGAAATTCTGGGACTGACAGGCTTTCAGTGTGCAGAAGGAAGAGTTCTACTACAGGGAAGAATAGTATAAGAGTTTGGTGCATCCCTAAACTCAAAGTGTAACATAACTGAACTCTCAGTTTCGACCGGTGACCTAAGTAAACAATCTATAGCCAGGCAGGAAAAAAAGAATAGCAAGGGCATACCATGTTAGAAAATCATTATTCCAATTGTTTACAATCCAAAGTAGCCTGTAGCATTCTAGTTAGCTGCACAACCCTTCACAAATTGCTCTTTCGCAATTGGTCAGGAACTGGTGTGAGAATTGGGACACTTAAACACAATGCCAGAAAATAAATGGTGCACAAAATGGGGAGGGAAGGACAACCGTGCAGCTATAAAATTCAATGCAGGAGACTTCCAATACGTTAGCCAGAGCATTTAATTCATCCCTGTGCAGTGATGAATTTTATTGTGACATTAAAGCAAGTTTTTCCTTTGTTTGTACTGCAGCACTGAATACAGTATGTTAGGATCATATGGCACCTGTTTGCTTGTTAGAAATCAGAGGTGGGAACAGGCTCTGATATACAGAGATTAAGTACTTCACAGAATGTATTATGTTCATTAGATGTTATTGTATAACATGAATACATTACATCCTGTCTGTACACAGCTTAAATCCACCTCCATATGAACAGACGGTACGCTTTCTGTATATCCACCCATCGTTTTTAATGATGGTTTAATACTCATTCTGGTGTGTGTTGGAGATGCAGAAATCATACTGAGTGCCTCCTGGGTGTCTCCCTCTGGCAGAGTTTCAGCCCCTCCACGCACTCACACTGAGCTGTACGCCTCGTTTGGCTCACTCCGCACCCCCGGGCTATTTAACCCGGGGGCTGTAACCTAAAGACCTGATACTGGCAGCCTGTGGCTTTCAATCTGACCGCTTTCCCTCACTTATCTGGCAAATAAGCCGTTTTAATTGCTTACACACAGAGCCCTATCAGGCCATGTAGTGAGCATGGAGATAAGGGTTACACAGAGTCAGGCATTAGTAACAGGATGAGAGGACCGCAGAAAAACAGAGCTGCGGGATCCCAAGAGGAAGAAGAGTCAGGAAATAGCTGTGGCCATCCTATTAATTTCAAACTTACAGAGCCATTCCTTGAGTTAACTGTGGGCTCAGGAGATGGCTGTTGTTCACCGAAATCAAAGCAAAATTTGAATTATCTCCTAGAGATGAAAGTGTGCTGTGTGCTGACATTATCAACGGGCAGACTGGGAGTAATTTACGTAGAAAATCACACGGGTTATTGTGCAAAACAACCTCAATGATTTTAGTTTTTTTTTTTCGTCTATTTATGCAGATAAAAGGGAAAGAAAAATGTGGAGGGTTTTATGTTAATTTCAAATCTTAATTAGTCCAGCTGCCAGGAATTCGTCATGCTGACATTTGTGCACAAAATTACAGATGCTAACAGAACACACAATACAGCAAGGACACAGAACGTCACGGATGGCAATGCTTCAAATTTCTTACTTCACTTCAAAATTAGACCACATGGGGTATTTAGAAAAGAATGTAATCCATTTTCTTTTTGCATCCAAAGCTTTATTTTGGCATTTTTAGCGTTTGTTAGTTGACATCCAGTCACTGCACAGGCTCCAGCGACCTTCCTTTCCAAAGAGATTTAGACTGTTGAAGTTTCACTGTGTATTGTTTTGACCCATGTGGCCTGCATGAAGAGCTAGTCAACACAGCGGCTGGGTAAATGTCAGCTACACTAGGCTTCTAATGAGACCAGAGACTAAGGAGAGGGCTGACACCATCATAGGCTCGGTGCTGAGAGGCTCATTTACATTCTACCAGGCGACAGCTGGAGATATGAGGGGAGAGAGGGCGAGAGATGGAAACAGAGAGGAGGGGAAAGAGAGCGAGCTGGAGAAACGAGGCAGCAGGAAAAATCATGTTAGTTTTCTGTTTGCAAACATATCTCAGAAGATGAAATTATCTCATTAGTTGAGACAAGCCACAGTGGGTGGAGTCAAGACTGATTTTTTTTTCCCATCAAAGGTGTTTAACTCAATGTAGTGTATTAATATTAGGGGAAAAGGAAAATAATGCTGCTAACAGTCACAAACCCACAGGGATTATAGTGTTACAAGTGTGGCATTTTTGAAGGCCAACCTGAAAGTTAGCATCGCCCTGGTTCCCTTGACATTAAGCCAATGGGAGTTTTCCACTAGCTTTTGGATTATTGTCTTGACTAAGCTTTATTGTAAACAAGAGTCTAGGATATTTACAAGTTTTATTCAACAAGATAATCTTGGCAAATGAACACAACTTTCAAGATTTTTAAAGTGTTAATGTGACTGCCAGAAGTAAAAATTTCAGTTTATCATTTATTTATTATTTGTAATTTATATACTAACACCACTGTTGCACAACTTTAACATCATCACTAAGCTTCCTATTACACTTAGCTACCCTGTTAAGTATGATGACATTCAACATCTCCAGTAACCTCTGTGGTCATTCGTAAGCAACAACACAAAACTTCAAAAACTGAGGAATTTTCGGACCTTTTTTAAAAACCTGCTGAAGTCTGGATTAGGGAACCAGTAGCCCAACAATGCTAACTAATTTCCGACCAAACAACTTGCCGACGTCAGAAATAATTTGACATTTATTTAAAATATATTTATTTTTCTATTTTTACTAAGGGTGAAAGGAGATGACCGAAACCACTCTACTGTCTGAATGCAGAAACACTTAGACTAAAGCACTTAGCTTAGATGCTGTAAACTGGAACAGCTAGCTCGGCACTGTCATAAAACATCCATGTACCAGAACACAGCTTTCTTTGTAACAATTTATGGGTTGTTTTGTTGTAATCTCTGCAATAAAAAGTTGTGGTTTTGTGGGGTGTTTCGTGCTGGACTAGACTCGTAGTCAGTACACACCCTGGGGAGTGCTAACTGGCTGCTGGCTGTAGTTTCATAATTAGTGTACAAACATTTATTCTAAGTGTTGCATTTCTGAGAAATTAGTGTAAAATTAAACAATTCCAAATCTACTGTAGTGTAGGCCCACAGTATGGTGTTTAATCAAATATCAGACAGAAGAAGAATAAATATTGAAGTGTGATCCAGTGGTCTTACATCAGCTGCCATTCTTGCAATGTAACCGAAAAATAAACAGAATTTTTATGGAAAACAAGGAGCAGCGGAGGCGTTGATGAATAAACTCCATATCACGTCCCGGCCTCTGTAGCTCCCTATTCTCTCTGGCTCACCGTCAGGCTACTATAGTTGGAGAGGAAAAAACAAGAGAAATGCAGTCGCATTGGCTTGCGAGTACAGTAACATGCCAGAAATGAGTAACAACAAGCCTCCAGACTGCAGAGCTCACTGAACTCCAATCTCAAGGCTCTGGGATCTGCTGATTTGCTCATGTACATGCCAGATGTTCCAGGTGCCACTTGAGATGGTTGCCAATCTGTTCTCGTTGCCGGACAGATTCTCTCTCAAGTTATTCAATTAGCAATGTGTTTTGGCCTGTTGATAGCATCACAGAAAGAGACAGAGGATTAGTGCCTGGATAAGAGAAGGACTGAATTCAAAGGCTGAACTGTAGACCTTCAGCAGCTGTGTGTGGTCCTATCAAAGTAATCACTGATTAGTTACAGTAGAGCAATAAATTGACCACTTTTCAAACCACAGATAAAAGTCAGGTCCAAAGATGCACTAATTAGTATTTGTATTTTAACAGTGAGTTGAATGACTATTTGCAGTGTAAAAGGTGTTGCTGTCAATGACAAAACAGAGAATTATTGCCCGCCTGTGCATTTCCCCTCAGCTCTCCAGTATTTTCCTATTTCTAGCCCTGTGATACCTTGAACTGATTTATAGATGTGACTGTAGATTATTCCTGTCGCTGAGCCGGAATCTGCAAGAATACGCTGCACATTACAGGTGCATTGCCCATTTTTTGTTTTTGAGAGACTCTTGGGCAAATAGATGTCGAAACAAATGAGTTATTAGCTTGAGCTTTAAAGGTGCTGTTAGACAAATTTTCTTTGCCTTTAGATGCAGCCAGACTAGGTGTTATCAGTCTGTGCAACGATTAATAGCCAGCCACTAAAGAGTACTGACAATCTTCTCATTAAGCTCTCTAACTCATCTTATTTAACTTTTATAAAAAAAAAGTTTGAGCAACATTATGTTGAAATTTGATATTTTGTCAGATTTAGCTACCCCAAAGTTTCTGACTGCATAACAATTGTTTGCAACCATTTGTGTTACCAGGTTGCCCATTCCATATAGTGAAAAAAACTACCCATTAGCATCATGCATAAAAAGCAACAGATTGCAGACTCATTTGCTGCAATTAGCTCAGTGTTTGCAGCTTTAATTTTCAGCATTAATGAATACTTTAAAAGGAAAAATCAAACTAAACTGTCACTTTCCACAAATCTTTTACTTAATTTGAACAGAGTTTCGACTCAGCAAACAGATTTTGAATGTTCTTTGTCGACCAAAAGCTAGTTTTGTGTAATCCTCTGTATTTCTTTATAGCACGAAACAGAAAGAGGGTGCTATCCTTTAAGACAAAATAGAGCTAAAGCATTTAAGTGTTTTCCTGATGAGAGATACTAATAAAGTGACAAACTACTCATCATCTCATCGTCTTCAAAGATGATGAAAGTAACACAGCATGTGGAAAATATATTACAACCAGTTGCACTAACAATGGCAATGTGTGGATTAAGGTGATCTACGATTTATTCACGACCACTTTCTCATTGAGGTCCTAAAACTTCATAACATTCAGCCTTAAGTTCAAATTGTTGCGAATTTTAAATGCACAGGCTTTCATAGCAGCATTTACTAATCAAACTTCCAAAATTTTAGCATCCAACACTTGATTTTCTGACCTTTTTCATGAAAGGACTGTCTGTTGTCAGTTCAGTTTCAGTATTGTTTGGTACAGCAGATGTCACCGCTGGACAGGCTGTGGTGAAACCCAAGTCCATTAATGAGTGATATACCACACTGATGGAGGCTGTCACATTTGTCATTGATCGATGGAAAGTGCGGCACAATGCCCTGACCAGTCAGCACTGAATCTGACTGTTAGAGAGGGATGATCCAGTACCCCTCCTCAGCTGTTGTCTTTTTCATTCTTAGCTGCCTGCATTCATCAGTGGAGGACTGGTTTTCCTCTGATGCTGTGGCTCAAACGCTGCATTAAAAAAAAAAAATTCCTCCCAGTCTCTTTGAAGGACACAGCGCAAATCAAGTTCTCAGATAGTCAACTTTCAGTTTAAAGCGGCGTAGAACCAATTACATTGTCAAGCTCAAGGTGCTGACAGCTAATTAAAAAGACCCAGAATGAGGAAACACTTGTAATGAGCATTCTGTCTTCCTCAGACAGCACACCTGACGACTAAGAGTCATCATATTAAGACATGACTGTATGTGAAAAAACACCCCTTTTATCAAACTAAATTGCAACAGACTATCCTTCTCTCCTGATAAGGGCTGTCTGCAAGCTTCAGTGCCTACAGGGAAGAATGAATTCAACTATAAAGTGTTTGTCACCAAGCTGCTAAAATCATTAGTTAATCATGCGAGCAACACCAAAATACAGCCACTCTTGGCGAGTTAAAATTAGCCAAATGAGGTTGCTACCAAGTGGTCACTCATTAATACAGGTGACACCATACAGGTAATTCTTATTTAAGGACTAGTTCTTGGTAAACAGTGACACCCAATAACTGTTTATGTAACTGTTGCCAAGCTAACTTATTTGCAAAAACAGACATTAGCTAACCCAATTGAGACAAATTTTAAATGAGAAATGAAAGGGGGTAATATTAAAAATGGCTGACCAGTTTAAATGTGGCTTGATAAGTTTTCTGATCTGGGGAATATATTTTTAAATTTAAATTAAAAAAGTAAAACAGGGAAGTTTATTACAAATTGAGAATAAAAGTAGCCTAATTGACAAAATCCTGTCATTAAAGTATAATACTTTATATTTCCCACATGTTATAAACGGCATGGATACAGCTAACTCTGTAACAAACATATTTTCTCGTGTGTGTGTGTGTGTATATATATAATAAACAAAGTAATGCTAATGAGGTGCAATTTAACACTTGTGACACTGTTCCAGTTGTGCATGAACAGAGCACTGCACAATAATGTGCATGTAGCAGGTGCAAGCCATAAGTTTCACGAGTAAATATTCCAAGTTTTGTCTCTTTATCATCATCAGCACCTGACTTACACACATGTGAAAACTGATATGTGCGCATTTGTGATTTCACAATGGACCTGAATTTTAGGTCTACAGCTACACCAAGAGACCAAACTTCAATCTAGGTAACAGAGCTAAATCATAGGCGGTCAAATCCAGCAAGTAGTGGGATTGGTCAGTGACGGCTACCTTGTCATGTTGCCAGCGTGCCACAGTTCAGGTCTTTTGTGCAAAATGTTCTCCCTCTGACGTCTCAGAACTGAACATCACAGTGGTATTCTGCGTGAACAATCTAGGCCTAAAGTTTGATACGATCTCTATAAGAGTAGTGCAACTGCACAGTGCTAGTTTAATTCCATACCTCATTGAAATGGTATATTAAAAATTACTGAACAAGTATCCCTTTATCCTGATATAAGACAACTCTTGAGCTAAGTATCACTGAAATTATGGTAATGTTTCATTTTATAAATAGAGTTCAGAACGAAAAGCTGTGAGGAGGATGAAATTCCAGCAACACTTACAGCATAGTTCTGCAGCGTAAAGAACAACTTAACCATTATCAACATTCTTATTTCATTTCTCTGCTGAAGGCTAAAAGCCAAACTGTGCTGATCTGACGGTGAAGTTGGTCTATATGAAACAACTGTTGATGGAGTTTTGACCTCTCCAGACTTTCATGCACCTTGGAAGCAAATGAAGTTGTGCCAGAAATCCCAGAGCTGTGATATAAGAACAGAGGAGAAGTCTAAAAGCTTTAATAAAATGTAAATGTTCTCTTAATATCCACTTTATGAAAGAACTCAGGGAATCAGCACACACTGGCAATTTGCAGTTGCTTCCTGAGGTGTTGGTTTTCCTCACCAGCCTTTATTCAAAGGTGTAAGATGTGGTACATACTGAGGAGCATCTGCTCAGCATAGCACGATCTGTATTTGTAACGAGACAGAGCGATGTGTGTGTGTGAGCGAGTGTGCACATGAATGCATCACATCCCTGTAAATAAGAACTCACTGCTATCAAAAGAAAATTCACTCCAACTAACAAGAACCGCCTGAAAAACTGTAAAAATTCCCATGGATTTTTTGATTTAGGTTGATTTAGGTTTGAAATTGAAGAGATATACTTCAGTGATGTGTGCACTATTTGAGAAACTCAACATCTGTTCTGACAGAATTATTTCTGGCATGTAAGTGAAACTCATATCAAACTGAGCTGAAGATGTTGGCTCTCTTGAAGCTGTCAGAGGATGTCATTTCAGAGAACGCCACCATCTGGTTTGTTAAATACAAAGAAATGACCAACAACTACAGCAACTTTCTCTTTAAAAATGAAGAAACTTTTTTTTTGGAAACATTTGTTAATTAGTAAGTAACTAGCTCCTTTGTCAGTGGTAACCAATTATGCATTGTTAGCTGTGCTTCACAGGGATCATTAGGATGGTCAGCGGGCATCTGTGACTGATCAGATTGTTTTCTGTGATTGCTCAACCACAGAGTCTGACTGCTCACTTGGATGCTGTTAGTCCGTCCCCTCCAGTCTTTAGCTTCTGTCTACTGAGCCAATAATCACAGACAAAGAGACAGAGGACGTGTAAATGTGTAGGACTGTTATCTGATCACAGCCATGGTGTTTGTTGGAAAGCTTAATGATGCCTCCCAGTCACAGCGCTGTGTACAGAAATCAGATCAGTTATCAGAAATTCATGATGCAATGGGGTGACATGATTTTAGGAGTTGTTGTAGGGGCATTAAGTAATTATCACTTTTACTGACTGCTAAAGGCTGCAAAAGGAACCACAATAATGTCAATTAAGTTTATCTCTTCTAACAAAAGTCCATGGCGCAGTAAACCACCACCACAATCTCCTCTCATTCCCGTGGGCTGTGGTGGCTTAACAAAAAAATAACCTTTTCTAACCAAGTCAGATCTGTTATCAGAGCCAAAAAGGAAAACAAATGCTTTTTAAATTATTCTACACCATAAATGCTCCTGCTAAAGATTTTCCCAGTCAACTAGCAGTTGTTAGTTCAAGCCATTAGTCAACTGGCCGTCAGCATCAGAGAATGATTTGAGTTGTAGGACTGAGAGAGATTGTTATAAATAACCTTGTTAACACTGCACACATCACAGAGAAATACAAAACCGTTATAATGAGCCTTTTAGATTCCGCAAGTGCGTGTACAAGCTATCTGGTATTGAAAAAGCTAATGAACCTTATCTTATTTTATTTTTATTCTATTTTTTTTGGATGCTGGTACCAAGCACATTTCACTGCGCATTGTACTGTGTATAATTGTGTATGTGACAAATAATAAAGAATTGAATTGAATTGAATTGAATTGAATTAAATTGAATTGAATTGACACTGAATGTGTCTAAAAAACCAGCAAGGAGACCAAAGATCTTGTCAATTTACATCAACATATTATAAGATCACACAAGTCTAAAATAAGGACACGAATGGTGAACTTATCAACACAATGGTAACGTAACTTATACGATTTAAAAAAACTAACTTGCTATAAAGACTTCAAAGCTCTCCTATCATCGTCTGAACCATCTTGTGTCTTTGTTTGAACTGAAGTCATGGTCCTGTCTGCAGTTGCTGTAAATAACCCTGGTATTCCCTGTTGTCAAAATGGCCTCTGTCAGATTTGGAGGTTGTGCTCAGTCCCTTACCAGCCTTGTTTACTTGTAGGCTGCTGAGTTTGGAGTTTGGTCCTGTCGCACACTCAAACTCCTATGGTTTTGGTGCTTATTCCAACAACACTCTTTGAAAGCATCACTTTGTTTCCCCACATCCAGCTTGATGCCCTCTTGCTCCCAGCAGGCCAAAGCTTGTGTGCTAGTAACTGAGCTAACTAGTTAAGGGCAGCTACAGTTAGCAGCAGATTTCCATGTTTCAAAAGACAACGGACATGGCCTATAAAAAAAGTGATGTGGCTCAGGCTTAGCTAGAAAATGAAGTCATTGCTATGGTCCTTCTTTGGGATTTTTTTCTGTGTGATAACTTTCTAGAGTTGTAATAAACTGATTCCTAGATGATATGTCAAGTCTCATCAGTATCTGTACTATATGCAAACCTCCACATCAGTCAGAGCGCCTTGTAGTGCATAGCTTCTAGCATATTGCTAACTTATAATTTACTTCAAAAGCATTAACTTGGAAGAAAAATTCTTGCTTCATTCTTGGACAAACCTTCATTAACGGAGTGCATATAACTAATAAAGTGTCTTGACAGCTGAACTTGGGTCTCATATCTCTATTTTCAAACTGGAAGCACAACAACACCAACGCAGATGCTTGCAGTGATTTGCTGAGGGCTAAATTCAGCCTGAATGGCCCTAGTGGGTGGCATTCTGGTCGGTCAGTTAGTCAGAAGGCTAATCGCAACATCCTGCTTTCTTACTGAAATCCTTCATCACCTGCCTCTCAATCCCTAGTGTATACCTCTTCTTTCAACTATCTAATAACGGTAAAAAGGTCAAAGCATTTCCCAACAAACAACCAAAACAGAGACTAGAAATATGTGTAAAGTGATTTTCAAAGACAGACATTTATTACCTGGCAAGATATTGCTGGCTAATTGGGCTGGTTACCAACCTTGTAATCTAATAACTGTTGGGGCAATAGGGCAGAAAAGTCCTGCTTTAAAGATCTCATCACCAGCCAGTATGAAATTGATTTACATTTGTTTCATAAAATGACTGACTTTACCTTACTATGTGCGTGTATTTGGATGCAGCTGCACCTGTGTGTCAAACCCCCAGCTCTCTGGGCTTACGACATGCTGAGTGCAATCATTTACCCGTCCAAACAGCACATCAACAGCTCGCAAAGTGACAGGCCCTTTAATTTCAGAGTTTCAAGAGATTTCAGTTGTCGCTTAACCAAACGCGTAGAGTCATGTGGCTGTGGAGGTTTTTAAGGGGAACTTCTGAGTGATAGTAATGAGCTCTAGGAGACAGCAGCGCTGCGGTTTTAGCCGGCAAGGCGCCCAATTATCTGCTAGCACCTGTCGAAGTTGGTCGTGGCTGTACGGAGTGGCCCTTTCAGTTGCATGCATGCAGTCCCACCCCTCTGCTTTCCACTGTATGTCCACGACTCCCTTATAATGAGAGGGGGTTTGCCATAGCACGAACATGTTGAAAAGCACATTTTAAAAGAAAAGGAATGAATGAGAAAGAATTGTCTTCTCTCTGAATTGTCCATTTTTCTAGCAGTTTTAAGAAGAGCTGTTGTAGCTTTACAGATCGTCTGCTGAGCAGTGCTGCATTCAGGTGCACCAAATCTAACAGAGATGAGACTTGATGAACAAACACGTCGACTTAATTGACTGTTAAATCAATTTTGTTTTATCAGATTATCATAAGCTGATTTCATTATCAATAGAAACTAGGTTTCCATGTTCAGTGTGTGGGATAAAATGTGGCTTTCCCATGTTTTCCCTCTGAAAAATGGATAAATGGATACATGCAACCGGGTTTCTGATGAGCTCTAGATCTACATGTGCATTAAGGTAGATGGAAGCCTCTCCTCATAGAAGTAGGTGTCTTGAACCTCCACAAAGTTATCCATAGCAGCGATCATGTCATTATCACGGTCAAAATGGCAACCACTGCAGTCTTACTTCATGTTGGGAAGGAGGTAGAAGTCTGACGGTGTCATATCAGGTGAATAGGGTGGATGTTGGACGGGTTCAAATCTGCATTCCTGGATGAATATAGGAAGGCGGATGTTGTTAATTTTCTGAGACAGTGCTTACTTGTAGTTTTCAATTACTCGAAGCAGAAATACCACAAAAGTTATTAACTTCAAACTGTCTGCACATCACTCAAAGAGGTCTGGGGGTGTAATTGTATCAGGAGAGACCCTATTAAATAATCATAGAAATATAGAAATGCTATGGCAATACTACAAGCAGAAGTATGTCTCTATCATAATCTTTCTTTTGTGTTTACACGTTAGTAATTTTTATTTTGATGATGAAACTCACACTTTTATATTGAGTATAAAAGCTTCAATGTATTACTGAAGTGAGCATTTATTGTAGGGAGTTCAGAGAATATTATAGATCCAAGACAAACTGACAGAAAGTAGCAGGACTGACAGAAAAAGACATCATTTCAAACTCATCTGCTACTTCAGCACCATGGACAGCGTCATGGATTGATGAACACACAACACACACTAAACTGCATACGGCATATTCTAACTTGCATGAGACTAACATACACTAACTAACTAGAGAGACTGCCGACCACTGTGCCACACCATTTGTTTAATGGATCAAACAACCTGTATCTCTGTTCTCAATATGCCTCCAAACCAAACTTTGCTCTTCACTTTATAAGTCTAATTAACATTATGATTTGGACTGGGATATTAATGTTTGGATGATAACATTAAATGGAAAATAACACTGTGATAAAGCTGTGTAAACCACAGACAGATTTTTTATGGGTCTTTCACTGGCACATATCCTTTAAATAGCTTGCAGACAGGCTGTAATATCCTTAGACTCACCTTTGGCCTCAAGAAACTCATTAATATCCCAAATACAAGATGTTACATTTTTCCTTGACACTAAGACTAAGCTGTTCAGGCGGGCTTTTTGGTGGTGTGCTGTAATGTGTCTTCCCCCACCTCTTCCATCTCCCGTTGCCCTCGGCGATCGGATCAGATTGCCTATCAGTGATCTCAAATGACCAGAATTGGAGAATATGAAAATAGAAACAATCTCTCAGCTTTTGTCTCTAATCAGGAAGATGAACTTTCCCTCACCTAAAGCAGTTCTTAGTTTGCAACACTAAAGCAAATGATTTGTTTTTGAAACACACTGAAAAACGATCCACCTTGTTGTTCAGATATTAGAACCTGTTGGGCAAAGTATGAATGTAGAATAACTAATTTTCTTCCAGAGGCAAAAGAAATTTGTCCTCCGAATGGCTTCATGTCAAATTTGTAACTTCTAACTTTGTAATTGATGCATTTGAAGTTGAGTTTCTCTGTTGTGTCAAACCAACACAGAGAAACTCACACACACACGCACCCCTCTAGTCTCTCCTTATTTTGTTGATAGATGATGTAATAACTTGGTAAAATGTAATAAATTGTATCTTTACAGGGCTTAAAAATGCAATAAAGTGTGATGAGGCAATAAATTCTGGGATAGCATAACATCACAGTATTACATTACCTGCTATTATGTGTCCATGTGAAGCATTGCATAATGTTAAATGATTAAATGATGAGCCTATGTAATAGTAAGGGCCATAGATGTGATGTAATTATTCATTTTCTTACATCTAGTTACATTTTCTGCATTATTATCATTGCATTTGCTTTTAGACATATGCTACAATATTAACTTAATTAAGACTGTTAATCAGTAATCAATTTTTCTACCGAAGCACAGCAAAAACTGCACTTTTGTCTTATTTGAACAATTGAAGAAAATCATGTCTCTCTGACACAAACTGTACTAACTTTAACTGCATTTGTTACAAATAGGAATTCCTCTAATAAGTTGAGATAATTCCACAGGCTTTCAACATATTATATGAATTTTAAGTCTCTCAAAGTAAACCCGGCATGCAGAAAGTATGAAAACTTTATCTAAACTAATAATTGAGCAACTCCACAGATTAACAGATTTATGGACATTTACAAACTCCTTCTGTCCTTCCCACCAGGCTTCTTTGCTGCCCTGACTTTCCCAACATGATATCCATTCAAATAGCAGACTATATGTTTTTCCTAATCTTGGATGTGAATTGTATCCTGAATTCTCTGCAGCAGTGATGGATTCTTTAAATGAGAAATTTCATATTTTAGCATTTATTGTCATATATTACATTTTCCCTGACAAAAGAAGGACCGGGGCCACCATGTTCTTAATCACCTAAATCCACATGCAATCTGGCTCAGCCATCTTAGCCAGGGCCGCGGATCCATTAGTCCCTTCTCATTTCAGGGGGAGAGCTGCCAAGCCATTAGTTCTGCTATGCTCTGCTAGATTTCCATATCCTTCCATTTCAACATTTTTCTGCAAGAAAATGGGAAAGTTGCGGATTAATTCAAACTAATCCTCCATTTTTCTATTGCCTTTAATTACTTGTTCCGGCCTCTGACACTCTGAATGGTCATCAGCAATAAGTTGACTCAGAATGGCTCCCATCTCATTGTTTAAGAAAACGGTCTTGTGTCTGTGTTTAAGGGTGTATATCTTGAGGCTTTAACACCCCCCGAATACACACATACACACACACACTCTTTGATTTTTGCTTTGAGAGATTTTCCACTGGATGTTTTTGTCTCACTATTGAATCATGTTAACACCACTAGAGTTGCTTCTTGTCCTTTTTGATGGATTTCCACTCCTGCAAAAAACCTATTCTCTCATTCCATGGACCTTTAGTTCAATTTGCTCTCATCGTTCATTATAAACAGACTAAATCCAGGCTATGATTAGACTGAACAGACCACTGATCACGGTTGGTTGGAGATTTCCCTCCACAGCCCTCAGTTTTCGTACCTTCGGCTCAATTCTTCTTGCTTGTTCTCTATCTGCAGTGAAAAGATTGAACACGACTGAGGAAATATGGCCTCCGAGAGATGCTGGGACCCCCTCCCCCCCACCATGGCAGTCTCTCAGCATACAAGTCAATGTGACCGCTGAAGCAGAGCAGCCTTTTCATACCGTTAATGTTCAAAGGAGGCCCAAACGACCCGATGAAAGCAATCTAATACCACAAATTAGCCTGTCACTTAGCCTGGATTATAAGCCTCACAAGGGCCAAGGCTAAAATAACTTGAGCCTCGTTGTTCCATGATGTAAAACAGCAGAGTGTGGAGTGTCACCAGAAAAAAAAAAAAAAAAAAAAAAAACCCCAACAAAAAAACAGGTGCAATTTAATTTTAAGCCTGTGTGCTCTGCTCAATCGCTTCGTGTAATTAAATTGATTTTTCTTTTACCCCTCCCCTTCCTTAGCATCTTGTCCTGGCCATTCAGTCCTGCAGCCCTCACCGTTTTTGTAGCAGCAGTGTTCAGGGCCCGCTGTGGGCCCCCTCTAACACTCCCCACTGTGCTGCTGCTCTGACACGCGAGAGAGGTCGACACCAAAGAGCAGGAGATAAGAGCACACGAGGTGCTGTTGATTTATGGCTCACGTCGGTGGAGCTTGTCATTTGTGTTGCATTCATGACCGTCGCTGGTGTTGTACTACAAAGATGGGTGCAATGTAAACACAGCCTGATCAGTTATGATAAGCTGGAGAGGCTGCACCAGTTTGACTCTGTTTTCCCCTCACATAAACATTTATCATACATTTGCTTTACTACAGAAGCAAAAGTATTTTATTGGCTAAAGTCACACCACTTCAATTCAGTTTCAGCTCTACCTGTTAGTGTTGAAGCTGGGCTAAAAAAAGCAGTGTTTCATTAGCCTCTCTGCTTGTAAGTTTCCAGTTTTTTACTTCTGACGGCTCGATTGCACCTTTGACCACACCCAGCGGTGATGTCATATGTACCGATTGATCCTGTAGTACACAGCTACATCGCTGCAGCAGGGTGATTTGAAGATTTAAAGGTCAGCAAAATAAACAATTTAGATTTATGCTCTGTAAACTGTGATACATGTTTTAGTTTAACAGTTTGAGCAATATTTTTTACTATTTACTATTTACTATTTTTTCCTTTTCCAAAAATAAAATTACAAATCTTGCACTTCATTTGATATCTCTTGAGGTCAACTGACTTTCTGTGCTTCTTGACCTGCTGGACTTTTGTGTTTTCAAACTTGAAACTTGAACATTTGCCTCCTTTAAACTCATATCTTTTTCAGTTTTTACATTTTATTCCACTTGGACTGGCCATCACAGCTTAGTGTATAATTTACACTTTAATTGACACTCTAACTCCTATCAGCACTTTAAACTCGTACTTCAACCTCACTCTCTCACATTTGATTTGAGGCATAAGTTTCTATCACTTCAAGTTTCTTTCAGTATTCATATTTTAACTGCTACTTCAACATCATTTGGTATTTCATTAAATTTATCAGTTATTTGATCATTTAAGTTATTTTAGGCTCAAAAACTTGGCTTAGCTGGCTAACTGACAATAAAAAAAGTATTAGTTGTAGCCTTTAAAATGACATGCAACATATTATTATCATACTGTTTCCTCCAGTCTGCCTCATCTATCTTATTAAGCCTAAATTTCCAAAAGTGTTTTCCAGAAAAGTGGTGTGAAGTTCAGCTGTAATCAGTTTCAGGATTTACACATGAGAACAGAAAGACTGTGATGGTGAGAGATGTCCCATCTCATCCAGACTTAAAACCTAACCTGTCTTGATCTTTTTCTTCTTCTGTGGATTTCTAAATTTGTCTTGTACAATGGATTCCTCTCTGTTTGAGTGTAAAACATCAGTGCAAAAATGGCAGCTGTTGAGAGATGTCTTTGGTCTTTACAGCTGACGTCTAAGATCAAAGATACATTTAAGCTAGGGCTGTCAGTCGATTCAAATTTTTAATAGCCATTAATCACATTAGTGTCCTGAGTAAACTCGCAATTTATTGCAAATTAATTGCAAGTTTTTTATCCTGCTCTATATGTAACTTAACAACAGCGGTATGCTTGGCCATGTGGTATTTAAGACTATTTACAATAAATACAAATTAATTTTGTTTTGACCAGAGAACCATCGGGCAAAACTTTAAAGCTAAACTTTCCGTTTGAAAGTCCCTTTTCTGTATCCATTTCTGCTTTGTAACCGTT
>JAPZDV010000015.1:5347361-5360817 GCA_029814665.1 Acanthurus lineatus
CTTTGTAACCGTTTGCAATGTTATTTTAGCGCCACTTCCTGAAACTACGGGAGCTGGCAAGGCACAGACCGTGTGTGAATAATCACGTGTTAAATAAATTAGTGCCGTTAAAAGGAGTTTGAGACAGCCTTAATTCAAGCTAAACCTCATTTGTAGTTGCTGAAAATTTTCTGGCAGGGATGTCTCATTTAATGTGTTTGCTCAGATAAATCTATCTGTCCCAAAATTTTGGACCCTCTTGAAAACAAGGTGATGCACCTCAAAGGACTGATCCTGATATAATAAATTTACAATAAGATGCTAACATGTAGACAGTGGTGAGATAGGTGATCAGGACTCTTGCTGGATCAAACTTGTGCCAATCTGTCATCACGTCTCTACACTAAAACTGTTGTGTAAATAGATATGATTATAGTTAGGACATATGGAATAAATTGATGAAATAATGTTACCATGTCAAAAATTCAGTCCATACTTCCTTGACACTTTGACATGAAACCAAGGTAGAAGGCATCAAACGTAGCATTCGGTGATGATAATTGGCTAACAGATACACCAGAGCTTGGGAACTAATTAAGGAGTATAATAATGGCGTGTCAACCTTCCTCCTGTCATCGGTGCAACACTGAAAAGTTTCATTAACACCTAAAAATAGATATCCTCTATGCTCCGACAGCTCACTCCTCACCTTTTCTTCTCATCATAGAGTGCTAGAGTCGACTCTGTTCATGTTTCCCCCACGCTTATTGGCTGCAACTTATCCAAGGTGGGAATTTTGGGGGTTTTTTCGATCATCACACAGATAGAAGGAAGTGCACAGGGGGCTGAGGGCGCCGAGCCTGACACCAAAGAGAGCATTTATAGTTACAAGTGAGACAGAGTTGCGAGGGGGGGGGACAGACTGCGTTATTGCTCTTAAACATGGCTGGAAAACTTGAGAATGCGAGATCGCTCCTTTTCATTTCACCTTGTCTTCTGCTGTCTTTTTCACAACAGTTCTTGTCTGAATTTAGACACAAATTTTCTCCATGTTCGTGTCTACTCACTTTATTATCCCGTTTAGCTTTAGAAAGAGAGCGACGGCTGCAGCCTTGACAGCGCGCAAATTTCACAGTGATTTGATTGACATTCTCCTTCTTTTTGTTTCTGTTTGCTGTGTTTATATACCTTCCATTTCCCCTCAGTTCCATACTGAACCTGAATAAAACTACTCAATGTTATCTCCTCCATTTAAACAGCAATAATTTGAATTGTATCAGCTAAGACTTGACAAAAAACCCCTTCTTCTACTCATAATGTGGCCTATTATTGTTTCACAGAGTGAAGAAAACTTGCCAAGAGCTCCTCCAGGTGCTTTAACTTGTCAGGGACGAAAGGAAAGAAGGGGCAGAGGGAGAAAGAGTATCCAGAGAGCGTTACGCTTTGACACGTTCAGGCACAGGACTCAGGCAGTGGCTGTTTGTGTAATAATGATGATAAATGGCGAGCTACCCCAGAATGTAATATATTCCTTTTTCTCCTATGTGAGTCCTTAAATAGCTTTTGTTTGTTTTTTTTTAAAGCAGAAGTCAGCCCTGCTGTACTTTTGCAATGAATAGCAGTTGTGTTACAGTAGCAGTGATCAGTCCCACCAGACTGCAGTCAAGATTTAGCTGTAATTTGATTGTGCTTAAATGACATAAACTACGTTGTAAAGCTCCCCTCAAACAAAGCTAATCTCATCAGGTTCTTATTTGTTCTAGCAAAAGTACATTTTCTCCGGAGAAAGGGAATAAACTCTAAAATAAACTGGGAATAAACTGCCACAGCCAAGTCAAAGATATTGTATTAGACTGAAACTAATGTTGAAGTCCTTCACATTTTTTTTCTCAATCAGTTTGTTACTTTATCCAGCTGAATTCCTACATGAACACCTTGTAATCTGCCAAGGCTACAACATTTTTTTAATCCTTACCCTTGATGATCTATGAGTATGTCTGTTCTTTTTAATTGCAGTATTTCTTACATAATTATGGCATAATACATACATAATAATTATTACATAGTTACCTCTAAAAATACAAAAAGCTTAAGCTGAATTAAATAGGAATAACAAAAACCTCTCTTACCTTTGAAGGTATGATCCCGTCTTGCAATCAAGAGCAAATTGGAGATTTACTGAGGAAGAGACTGTTGTAATGACCAATGTTGGCTGATATTTATACTAATTAATTTGCTCCAGTCACTGAATGGTTTTACAAATACATCATTGTTTATTTGCAAACATAAAACACAGTAAGCTACTTTTGTTTTTGTAACTACAAAATAAAGAATAAAAATATAATCCAAGGCCGGGGAGGGGTGGCTGGAATTATTACTCCTCTATAATATTAAAAAATTGTACAGGAAAAAAAAACTGTTATTTGTTGCGCTTCTGCATAAATATAAATTACAGGTTTCTAAAAACCCAGGAAAATCAGAATGTTTCACCTGTGCGTTAAATAAATAACACAGTATAATTCAACTGTAAACAGATCCATGCATTTTTAAATGTATCAGTAACCATCTGTGGACACACAGCAGAGCATGCTTGTGCATTAACAGATTCACAATGACAACACAGTAAAAAAAACAGTTGTAATGACATATAAAATGTATTTATGGGGCAAGTTAGAATTGTTGAAAAAAATATTTTATACTGGATTAAATGTTATTCAATTTTTTTGTAAATCTTATCAATGCTAAATGGAGGAGGAAAATAATATGTAATTAATATTTCAATAACAGATAGAAACAACTAAAAGGTGACTAAAGAAATGCTAAAATCTGGAAAGCATCTTTTAGACAAAAATGTGTTTTTATCCAACTGAAGACCGTTGTTACACTTTACCATCTAGTGATTTAACATCATATTTTAACATCAACATCATATATATAAATATATATATAAAATTTGCCAACTTGCACCACATTTAATGTGAAAAGCAGACCTCCGGTCTTCACTGATACAGACCGCAATTTCTCTATTTTTATCAAACTGGGACAAAAGAAAAATGGCATTTAATATTCTGATACATGTAAAATCAAAGAGCCTGTGATTCAGCTCCGGTTTATCACATAACTGACAGCCGAGCAGAGGGACGGCGAAAAAGGCTCAAACTCTGGTTGCCATGTCCTGTTATCCCCCCTTTTTACCCAGAGGAACAACTGCAGTAACTGCCGCACATGTAGTAAGAATCATTGTCTTTGAGGTGTTGGTGAGATGGCAGAAAGACAATAAGAGCTGCAGCCAATTTGATTTAATCAAATCAAACATCCTCACTCATTAGAAACTGCAATAGCATGAAACAAAACTGAAATTAAATCAGACCAAGAGCTTCCTGCTTACTCCCACACACCTGACTGACTGTCAGGGATAAATATAATTTTTCATACATCATTTATTTATCATCCAGCGTGTTGTTCTGCAGTCACTGAGCTGACACACTCATCCTCAGCCAGGCACAGTGACAGAAGCATTCAGCGTCCCGTCACGAGGCCACCGGGCTGTCGCAGGGTTCAGACCTGTGTCCTTCCAGTTCCAGGACAGACTCTGTGGCCACCAGGACTCACTGACACCCCAATGTGACATTGATATATTTTTTTAAAGAGCTGACAGAAATGCCACTTGGTGATTTAACCTACTTTGGACCTTGACGCAGTTTTGACTGTTTGACATCATTTCCTGCGTGTCCTTCGTGAAACTGTTTGGATTTGTGAATATAGACACTAAATGCTGTGCTGAGAGCAGTTCTACTCCTTTTAATTTAAATGTAACTGATAACAGGTTTTTTTGTCTCCATGCTCATTTTATAGGCATTTTGCTTCTATTTTGTTGTATTTTCCCCTTCCAGGTTTTAAGCTGAAATTGAGCCCCTGAAGCATATTTAGATCATCATGGGAGATTAAGTTTTTTCAGCAAATCCGAGACCAATTAAGATACTTATTATTAGCTGCATTTCTAATTTTTCAGAACACAGTGTGACCATTGTTCCTTGCCTTACAATCCACAAAGAAAAAGAGTTTTTAATGCAGGGTTTGCATTTTTGTATGTTTGTCAGTGGTTTTTAGACTGGCACAAGTAAAATTCCTGCACTAGGATATATGAGAATTATTTGTCATTTTGAAAAAGCTATCTCAACTTTTTGCGTTAGAGTTTGTTGAGATTATTGATGAGATGATTGCCATTGCACTGAGTGTGCAATCAATATAAAGCCACCACACTTGTGTGTAAAAGGGGAAGCAGCTAGCCTGGCTCTGCTAATATGGAACAAAATCCCCCTACCAGCACCTCTAAAGCTCTCAAATTAAAAGCTTTTTTTCATTTGCCTCATAAAAAACAGAGTGTAAAACCACACAGTGTGGTTTTGAAGTAGCCTGTAAGTGTTTTTTGTTTTCTGGTTAGAACCTTGCCAGCTATTTTACCCTCTTTCCAGTCTTGGTGTTTTTCTAAGCTAATTAGCTGATGGCTCTGCTGCATACAATCCTCTTATCCACCTCTCAGCAGTGAGGCTAGTGAGCATATTTGCTAAAATGATTTGTTTTCTTTTGGGTAAAAAAAAAAAAAGAATACTATTAGCAAATGTAATAATAGCAGGGGTGTGCACCTGAGTCACACTACTTAGACTAGAGTCACATTCAGGTCACAAACTTAATGACTTTTGACTCGACCTGAAAATAATAAAAAGGCTAAACTTGGGCTATAACAACAAAGACTTATGACTGTACCTGAACCTTTGACTTAAAAACACTTCATACCTGCAAATCTAAGACCAATTAGTGTGTTATTTGAAGAAGTTTTCCAGACATGAATTCATGTCCCTACATTTTATTTCAGTAAGTCTGCTCTCAGTCAGCCTGCTTTGTCTTTGTGTTAGAATCAATCCAACAGCATTAACAATACAACCAGCAAGGTGCAGTAAAAAGAGCCATGAAGAATATACATTTTATTTATTAAGTTCTAGCTGGAAAAATTTCTCTCTTTTTTTGTGCAAAAAAAAGAATTTTTTTTGCACACAAATGTAAACAGTTCTCGACAAACAAACATATTGGCTGGAAATTACAAATAAAGATGCATCATCTTCCAACTTTGACATTTAAAGTTGCACTAAGAACAGTGAGTCAAAGCTGTGTTGTTAAAATAGCATTAACTGTAGAACATGTATAACACTGTTACTTGAGACTTAAAGTTTAGGAACTGGGACTTGAACTGGAATTCATTAGTTTTAAATAGGACTTAAGTACAAATAATTGACACTCATTTGTAATATGTGAAGCAATGATTTGTTTACATTTCTTACCAAAAGTGTCAAAATGCATAAAAAATGGTCCATATTAAGTTAATATTGTTTTTTATTATATTATTGGACTGTTAATATCAATGCATAATTTTATAAGCTGCATTTCACTGTTGTACTTGCTCAAGCAAATTAAAATGTTAATATGAGTTGTGGAGTAATTTGAGATGCCAAATAAATGTAGTGCAGCAAAAACCACTTCAAGCACAAAACTCAAACACACTAGTAAGGCACAAGTATCTGGTAATTGTACTTTAGTGTAGGACTTTTGTTAAGGTGCTTTGTGTCAATCAGATGATTGATATCAGTTGTATCTCAGCTCCTCTGCTCTCTGATGTGACAAAACGTGCTTACTTTACTAAAATGATTAGACTGTACTCATTGATAATTCATAAAGCTTCAGCTATGAGAGCAATTACAGGGAGGCAAACAATAGGCTGTTCTGTTATGAGGTCTTAACTATAAAAAGAAAGAAGAACTCTGGCTTTTTGACAGGTAGGTACACTGTGATCTCAATGGATGTTGCTACACGCTGATGGTTCCAGGCCGTATTTGGAGGTGTGGTTGGACTGAAATAGCAGGCTGGATCCTGAGACAGTGATGCATAGACACTCTGATCAAAGGAAAACTAAGGTTGAGACCATTTGGCTGTTGCGGTTTCCATGAGCGTGGCATCTCAGATAGCATCTCGCCGTGTCGTTACGGAAGGTCGTTTTGGTGGTTAACTATCTGAAAGGGCACTCAGCATCAGTGTCGGGTAACGGCGCTGATATCTGCCCCGCCTGGACTCCTTCTTTGGTGAAATTTGAAATCAAGGCCTCCCTCAGTCAGGCTCCGTTCACGCCACAGCTGGAAACGTCCCAATCAGTTTCTCCCCCTCCGGTGTGACTTAGAGATTACATTTTATAATCAGTGTAAGCAGTGAAAAGCTGTGTGGTGTCACTTTTTTTTTGCAGTTTTGTTCAGAACCAGATGGAATCAGGTGATTCTGGTTTGCAAAAAATCCAAAGCAGGCCAGCACCGCAGAGAAACATTAACATGAGACAACCATGAGACGCTGAAATTTCAAGTGATTTAAAATAATTGAGGAGATAGATATACAGAGATACAAAGAGTCTTTGCGTGTGGATATTTCACAGAGCTGTCAGGTCCTTGGATTGTAATATATTTGATATAACAGTCATCTAAAAATAAGCAGAAATAGGCAGAAAATCAGAAGTGAACATAAAGGCCTGAGGAGTGAACCGAGCCACTTACAGTCTCTCATGTCAGAAATGGGTTTGTGAATCATACAGAGGGGAGTAGCTTGATCGTGCTGCAGGCTGGTGTATAATGATTTGATTAGCAAGTCGTCAGGACAATGTGCTAAAGCGGGGCTCCTTTTAATAGTCTTAAGTTCATACATCAACTTCAACGTGGCGCTGACAGCTGTCTTGTCATGTTTATGAAGTGAACTGAGCAGGATTTGTGGCGGATGCTTTACAGAACGCGTGACAAAGAGTGGGCAAACTCCCTTGTTTAGCGTGACAGGGTTTAGAGCTTCACTCCTCAGCTGTCAGGAGGGAACATCTGTGTTTTGGCGAATGAGCGATGTTTGCTCCACGACGGAGCAATCGCCTCCCCGCAGCCGTCCGCAGATGACAGTCTCTGTCATGGTCCAAGTGAAGAGTGAGATAGAGAGTGGAGTGGAGGGGAGGTGGTGGTGGGGGTGAGGGTGGATGGGTGGCGGGGGGGTAATCCCTGTATCGAATCCGGCTGCAGAAACAGAGAGGGGGAAAGTCCAGCTTTTTCTGGTTTAGTGACACTGGCTCGGCCCGCTCTGCAATCTCTGTGATACTGTGGATTACACGCTTGCCTTGAGCATTTCAAGGATGCATCTTCCCACAATTGAGGGAAACAGAAAATTGAATCTTACACTTTTAAAATGATTACTGCTGCTAAAGTTAAACATATTATGGGTTACTATTAAAGCTGTTTTACAGGCATGATATTTATGGAAAAAATATGGTAGTCTTATAAGCCTTAAAGAGTCTGAAACGAGAAAAAAACTCTCATTTGCACTTAATAAGCTACTTGGATCCTATCTTACAGACGATGCTATAGCTAGTTTTGGACTGATACCATTAATATTTCCAAGCCCAGTGTCGATGTTGTGTTGTAGCAAATGTTCTCCTGTCATCTGTGAGCCATTGGGTGTGTTTAAATGTGGTCAGACACACTGTTGCCCCAAGATTATCCACCATTTAACTTGTAATGGTGAAGTTGGACAGGCCCTAAATGCACAGGCACCGTGCACTTTACACCATGCACTATTGATTGATTAAAAAGGGCTCCTGGGGTCCCTCTCCACTCCAAAGTGTGTTTATTACTGCCACCTTATTTGGGTTTTTGAGCTTCACTGTGCAGAATGATGGATGTGCAGAGTTTGATAGTAGATAACTGATTTCACAGTTATCTGCTCAAGGGGGAAAGTTTTCTCTCTGCTCATCTTAACTTAAGTTAAAAGCTTTTATGCCTGAGCAGGATTTGTGGCATCACAATTTTGGAGGTCAATCATAAGAAAATTTCTGACAAAATCAATTTGCAACATTCAATAAAGCCTTCGAAGGTCAATCATTGTCTCTTAAAGAAGTACATTATTTTAGGGGACAAATAACCCCTTAAAATGTTTATACAGAATTTGTATTGCCGCACAAATCTTCCTCAGCCTGCAGAGAACAGGTGAAGGATAACTTCCCTGGCTTTTTTTCTCTTTTGCAAACAACATTTACTATTAATAGGCCAAGGACGACAGAGTCCTTCATTTGTTAATGAAAAGTATTGTGGCCCATCAAGTTATGAAAATAATTGACACAAATGGGACAACAATGAGAAAAGAGGTCAGGAACAGGATCTACTTGTACTCCTCGATTTCACTACATGTTAAGCTTTGTTCTGCCAAATAAATAACACATTCATATTCCCTCCCCTTTCACCTGAACAGTATTAAAGGGCAGGAATTATACTGAAGCCAAACAGCTGGTGCTGTGGATGCTGTGAAGTGTCCTCAAAAGACAGCTGAGGATCTTTAAAACTACATTAAATGAAAAAAACTACTCAAACACTGGACATCAACAGTAGTGAAACAATTTTCCCATCCATAAACATTACAGTTATCCTGCTGCCTGTGGCCAGCGGCTGCAGAAGGAGGCAACATAACAGAGAAGAATATAGCTTAAAAACTTTTTTTTTGATGTATTGTTCACTCTCACCGTCAGAACAGGAGAAACAAAATATTGGGCAAAATGTCAAACTCGGGGGCTGTTCTCTGCATCTCCAGGCAACAGTAAACCAAATGTTATTATTTCTCCACCGACAGCAATAAAATGAAAGCAGACTCTGGGCCAGCACTGCAGTTTGGCCTGTCAAAACTTTTTTAATTCACTTTTTTTCTAAGCGATGAAAAAAACCTTCAGTGAAAAGAGTGTTTCCCAATCATGTTGATGTAATTTCAATTGTAGCTGCAGTATAATAGAAAAAACAGGGAAAGTAAATTAATGCATTTTCATATTTAATAGAAAATCATAAGTGAGGAAATCTAATCTCTTTTGTCAATAATTAATGGTGTTTTTTTGCCTGTGTGTGTTGAGGTGTGTGCAGTGCAGAAATACTACTGTTATATTGAAGATAAGGTTGCCAGCTTCAGTGCAGCAGCCTGTGTGAATACAACTATTTCTTTTGATTAAATTTAAGTGGGAGTCCACTGTAGTTGTTAAAGTGAGATGTTTTTTCATCTTTGTGAGTGGAAAGTGATGGTTTCTCTGGAAGTGTGTCCGCTTACCAAGGTCACGACTAGAGTGGAGCCTTTTTTTAAAAATTGAGCTCATTGGTCTGCTGCCATTCAATTTGTTCCACAGAGAGGAAGGGAGTGGGAGGGCCAGACAAAACGGGCTGAGAAGATCAGAGTTTTTGTCAGGGATAGAGATTCTTGCCTCATTCAGTTTTAACTAAATTCACTTTGTACTCTTGAAAGGAAATCCGATGATCTACACCTCAGGCTTATACCCCTCACAACCGAGCCAACTCATAACAAAGAGATAAAAGTCCAATCTTGGGATAAATTTGAGCACACAAATCCAGAGAACTACTGAGGTGACACCAGTGAAAAGATTATGTATTACTCCTAAATAAAAGGTGTTCATTTGCAAGTGAAAATGTCCTGCAGTCAAGCACATGATATACTAAAAATAGTAAGGCTGAAGTCAACCAAAGAAAATGTTAGTTTTTGCATCAAATCGACTGATTGATTGGGGTAAAAATGCTCGTTGTTCCTTTTTCTAACACATGTACTGCAACTACGACCTTAACTGGAAATTACCTGGAGGAGCTGTGTTTTTTTTAAAAATAGATTTTATTGATTTTTATTGAAACAAAACATAAACAATGTACAAGTGCTCTCTGTATTCACAAAGATATCAAAACAGGAGGGAAAATAAACCACCATCCAAACCAAAATGACTTCAGGTAGCTCACGACTGTCCTCACCCCAAAAATAAAAAGGCAACGGAAAAGAAAAGAAGAAAAAACAAACAAACAAACAAACAAAAAAACAAATAAAAAACAAACAAATAAAAACAAAAAAACCCCTGCTATCTCATACCACCTGGAGGAGCTGTGTTTAAGAATATAAATGTCCAAATCAGTTTAGCAAGTCAATAGATGGGCTTTAACCAGCCAGCTCCATAATTCACACAGTACAAAGTCTGTGTGATGTCAGATCGAGCATATGTGTGAATTAGAGTTTATTGGAGCATGTGTGTGTTCATGACATTGATGACACTTGGATACAGGAGCCAACTAAGACCTAAACCAAACAGGGTATTTTCAGTAGGTGAGAATTTGTCTGAGATGGATCATTTTCTGCCGTGTTGCATGTGTGAAAGGGCAGTTCTGATAAATGTCAGGATCCGATTCTTAAGATTATTTTTTGAGGTTATAATCTGTATATAAATTTGGTCTGCAGTCGAAACTCTAAAGTCTTGCTTTATGTTCTGCCCACAGTCCTAACTGATTGATTACAAGTCACAAATAAAAGCCTATCAACATTTAAAGCCCCCATTATGTAACTTTTCCACCTTGAAATAACAGTTTTAAAATCATTGTAACGTAAGAGTGAGTTGTAGCTGGTTGACTGGGCTCTCTGCATCCACCACTAGTACTTCCTGTGACTTATTTCTTCACTTTGTAACTTTAAGGTGTGGCCTGTGATGTATATTATTACATCGCATTTCACAGTAATTTTGGCGAAACTGGATCAAAATGTATGGAGAAAAATATCCTCTTGTTTTCTTGCCTCAATTCTGTGACTCGCCGAGGTTCCTGAGAGCAACTTGTAGGCTACCTGCTTCTTACCATAGCTGCAGCTGAGTAGCACCAGTTTCACCTGCAAGAGTTAACTTAAACTGGTATTTAGTTGTTGGGGGGTGCTAGGCTAAAGAAAAGGTTACAGACAGACACAAAACTGGACTTATTGCTGTTGAACAGTGAGTAGTTTCTTGCTTAGTTATGTTTCATGTGTTGTGGCTCTTGCTGGATGTTTGGCTGTGTCAGAAACAATGTCTGCCGGATAGTTTTGGAAGCCAAATCTGCCTGTTTTGACTGAGGTTTAGCTGGTAACACGTTAAAACCAGGTGTCTCTTTGGTTTAGGTTGGGTTAGCTTGACGTGCTGAGTTGTGTTCCCATAAAAATACTGTTACCATTCTGAGTTGTGTGCAGGGCTTGTTCAAACTTTGACACGAGGAAAAAAATGCATGCAATTTTGTGGGGGCGCTAGATCACACAGAAATTAATTTCCACATAACAAGGCTTTAAAGCCTATAAGACACATACAGGCAAAGAGTGATGCATGCTGAAACTAAGGCTGCTTATTAAGCTGAGCTGATGGATTAAAAAGCATTTTTCTCCTTGTAAAGTTAACATCAAAGACATCTCCTTGTAAAGTTAACATCAGTGAAAATTCGGTTGGAGAAGCGTTAAAACCAAACAATGGACCAAAAGACCACAAGGAGTCAATGTCTTCCTTGTAGACAGGAAGATATTCTGTCTCTGCTGGAAAGAGGAGATATAATGCACTGGATTCAGAGAATAACTATATTTTTCATTAAAGCTTCAGTCTATAAGTGTTTGTTTTTCATCTGTTAGTCTCCAAACTTCAGTAAGCAGTTCATGTTTTTATGACTATGGTGATCATCTGCATACATAATGTTTTTTTTTACTTTAGGGCATATTCTGTGACCAAGGGCCATACATTATACATGAATTATTATGGACTAAAATGCACAATTAAAACTTCCAGTCACTGTAGACTGTTTCTTAGTCAGAGTTTGTTTCTTCCTGAAACACCAATTTGAGTCTTTGTTAATACCTGCTATATAGTCCCCAGTGGAAGTAAAAGCTCTGATGTTAAAATATGTATAAAATAAATGAATAAAACCCCTTACAATAGCACAGTACTTCACCAAATTACTACCAAGAGAATCTTTATTGTTCTTTATTGTTTTAGCCTGATAAAATTCAAGGGAACATTCAAAAGAAGGCCATGAGGATAAAACTAGTCATAAAAAGAATAATTTTACATTTGTGGTATGCAGTTATTTATGTTCTTCTTAATGTCAAGAGATCAATATAAATGTATTGAAAGTGGTAAAATGGAATGCAGTTTTTTAGCACTTTTCTAGTCCTTTGACAATTTTTACACTAAGTGCCAGCCTCATCACACACATGCTCACAGACAGATGGAACAGTCATTGGGAGTAATTTGGGGTTTAGCATCTCGCTCAAGGACATTTCAACATGCAGACTAGAGGAACTGGGGATCAAATCACCAACACTTTGAAAAGTGGACAACCTGCTCCACCTACTGAGCTACAGTTGCCCCTTTTGTCTGTCCAGTGAGTACAGAACTGATGTGAGACAGGTTCACCAGAGTTAAAGACTAGAGGCAGGGGAGTAACAGCTAGCTTGTCTCTGTCCAAAGACAAAATGTGGACACACATTTTGACACGTCTCATTACAAAATGTATCTGTTTCTCAACCATACATAAATATGATGTGATTCTAGATGGAGTTATGTTTTGGAGCTATTAATTCAAACATTCATGAGATGAACTTTTGTACAAGTGGGTAGAAGTAGTATTCTTTTTACGACACTAACATTTAATCGCTGTATGAAGTTATGTGATGGATTTTGTGAGCAAATATTTACCAAATAACACATCCAGCAGACAAAGAACAAAATTAGTATTCATTTGGTGTCATGTGTCTGGGTCAGATCATCCACCTGATGAATTCAAGTCCACTTTTCATTGCCCTTTGAGCTTTAGTTTTGCTTCACCAACTCCTGAGGGTAATTTCTCTTTAAACCTACTTAATTCTCCACTGTTTTTACTGATTGCAATTGTTGTCCATTTGTAGATGAGAAGGTAGGATACAGTGAATTCTTTAATTTTTGTCCACAAAACAGCTGTTTTTTGATGAAGTTTAGGTTTTTGTTAGTGGTCCATGTTGTTTTATTTAACTAAGCTCCCTCACTTTAACCAAGTGGTTGCAGTTCAGAAAACAATTCCATGTATAATTGTGTCACTGGTATCGTAGGATAATATAGTGGCATATTTTGTGGGCCTATTTCCGCAAAGTTAATAAAGACCTCTATTTCAAGGTCAAGGTGTAAAATGGCCTCAAACTGTAACAAATCTTCAGCGGCTCGCTCTGCCAAGCACACCACCGCACCAATGACAACAACACACATTCAGGGACAATGAGATGTCATTTATAGAATTGCACCCTCAGACAGGACTGAACAAATGATGCTGTAGTGCTGGGCCCTGCACTTTGTCACCTATGACTCCCTCTCTCTCTCTCTCTCTCTCTCTCTCTCTCTCACACACATACACACACACACGCACGCCACTGTGAACTGCACAGCAATATGGACTGGCTACCCTTTCAACCCCCCTTCCAATTCTTTGGCTAACCAGCAGCTGTAAATCTGATGCCTTGAAAGTGAATATTATTTATATATTATAATTGCTGAGACTGTTTCCGTTACGTCAATTGTGCAATAGCAATGGAGATGTGCAATAACACATAGCTTTAATTTTCA
>JAPZDV010000015.1:5367425-5382047 GCA_029814665.1 Acanthurus lineatus
CGTGTTCTGTTTTTTAGTCTATCAACATATATATGTATATATGTTGCCTAACTCCTTAGCGTCTACATTTAAATATAGAATAAAGAATATTAAGAGAAATATAAAGTAAAATATCAGTGATTCAGAGATTTGAGCCTCTTTACAGCAAAGTGATGTCAGCTTGTGACAGTGTTGCAGCAGGTTGCACATTTGTTGAAAAAAAATGTTTAAAAGAGAGCTTGAATTTAAAAGAAGACAATGTGAATATTTAAGATGTTTTTTTAATGCCTAATATTTGTAAATACCCTAATTTCACCACAACTCAGATCAACTTTGCTGTCAACACACTCCTCCAGCTGACAGCAGTGTAAAGCAAAAGGCAGGGGATTGTCTTTGCCAAAATAAGCATACACTACAAAGACAAAAAATGTTTCAAGGATGAAGACACAAAGAAAAACCCTGACAAAACAGTGACACAATCAACCAGTCGCTGAGCATTCCACCATCAGAGAGAGAAAGCAGTGATAGATCTCTACCTGACTTCTACAACACAGCACGTCTGTGGACACGATACCTTCAAACTTAAATTCTGACCTTCAATTTTAGCCAGCTTGATCCCAACAGACACATTACAGCCTTGAATTTTTAGCGTCCACAATGGGAAACCACTTAGCAAGAATCAATGCACACAGGTTGCCAAGGGGGGACTTGAACCTGAGTGGAATGAAATATTTGATGGTTTTTCCTTGGGATTTTAAGACTTATAGCACTCAGGTGGCTCCGGCGTGGTTTCAGTGTAGAGGTGCTCTCCTTACCGTTGTAAATGCATCACTGGCGTATGACCTCCATGTCTGAATTATATGGGGAGGATTGTTGCTGGCACTGCACTTAGACTTTCTGCACTTTGTAATAAAAATGACTTGTATGATGCATAAGAAGCATCTTCCCAAGGAAAGAAAACCATGCTTGCACCCTCGGGAGAGAAGTAACCAACATGCTAAACATGACAATCAATCCACATGTTTAGCATTTACAGATGCATTAAGTTTGTCTCATTGAATCTGATTCATAATCTGAGTAAAGTATTTATCTGTCACTCTGTTAAACTGATACTACCAAAGTAAAACATAGTGTGATCGGAAAATCTGTTTATCATGATTAACATAGCAGTTCTACGCCTCATATTATAGGTTTGTACACAGAGGATTACACTCAGTGAGCTGATATTCAATGATTATTTCTCTGTAGGAGAGGTAGTATTTTCACTAAACAGCCATGCTGTTTATAGCAAAGCCATGTTTACATTTTATACACAACAGCCTCATGACGGATATGAACTATGCATCATTTCCAGTTTCTTCTCCCTCCAGAGACCAATGTTTAAAAGCTTCTCATGCAGAGTAAATTCAGCACTGCACGGAAAACACCTTTGGTTCAAAGGGTTCAACTAAAGGGAACAAAAGCCTGGTAAACACAAAACTGTCTGATCATCAGCATCCAGTGACGGGAGATCACGACAGAATTATTTCTCAGGATCTGACCTAGATTTAGTTTGCCTTCATAGTTCGCCTTAAACCAAAACAACATGTTGTGGTTTTGCAAGAGGTAATGTACCAGAGTATTCCTCCACCAGTAACTTGCTGAGGTCTCTACTGGTTGCCTGGCAACCCTCACTGTAATGTGTTGTTTTAACATTTTGGTTTTTGTACAGATTAGACAAGAGAGATATAATGTGTGAATTAGTGAGCTTTATCCCGGGTCGAGACCGCAGGCGTTTCAGAAGAACAACAGATAAGCTCTGGTTTTAATCTTCGCAGCCGTCTGCAGCCGCTCTGTGCAGGCTCATGTCTCAGTTGTGTATCCCAGGTGGAACTGCAACCTGATGCCTTGATTTACGTCTCAGGTCTATTTTTTCTACAATCTGTGGTTGACACGAAGTAAAAAGGCACTGAACAAAGATATTTGTCTTAATTTTATAACTTTACAACTACAGGTAATCATTTCAAAATCAATGGGTTTATTAGTTTTGGCTCAATTTCAGACTAATGGCTCTGTTAGTTATTTGGATAGGGATTGAGAGACCAGTGCACACATTCACCTGTCTCCCCCTCTCTTTCTGTTTTTTTTTTCTGGATGGACAGAAACAGAGAGCAACACCCCCTCCTCTGGTTTGTAATCCTACAGACTGTGTCCATCAGATGCATCAGCAATGATGGAAAAACAGATCAGGAATACTTGCACATAAAAGAGCAACCGCACACTCTACAGTCAGAGAGTTTGAATGCTCCTTCACAGCTCGATGTTTTAAAATCAATACTTGCAGGTTTTGAGTGCAAGGACAAGTCAAAAATCCTATAGATAGTAGCTTCAGTGTTGCGTGAACATTGTCGTCATGCGAGTCTGATGCTGACATGAGGTGTGCAGCCACACAGGGTTAAAAAAAAGCCAGGCAAGCTGTTTTTTCTTCTCATTTGTCTTTATGCTAAAGTGAGATAAACTTAACTGGCTTGGACTTATTTTTAAAGAGAGAAGTATTGATCTTCTAATTTGTCTCTCTGCCAAAAAATGGACAACCCAAAATGTCTATGTCAAAATTTCCTAACAGTTCAGCTACACAAACATATTCTTTTTTTGTACTTTTCTCTAATCATCGGACAAGTTTAAAGGGGAAATCTATCTTTTAAGGAACTAAAAACAATTAATAGACATTTGAAATGATCAAACAGCCCAGATACTGCTTATTTTACATAGGCTCACATGCCAAAAGGCTGAGAAACACTGGTTCAGTCTGTAACAATATGTTTTATTTTGCAAGCTTGTCATATGTTCATAAATATAAAATCTCAATCTGATAAGTATTTATTGCATTGTATTGTAAAAGTATAAAAGTAGTGGAGTGAAAAACACACCATTGCTGGGTTCAGGCATTTAATAGGATAATATGGAAATTTTAACCTCAAAACTGTACCTCAGTAAACTGCATTAATAAGGTACTTAGTTATCTCCACCACTGCATTTATAACACAACAACACAAATAGTTTCTTAACTTAACCACTGCTTAACACTTACACCACCCACTGTCACATCCTTGGTGTTTTTAATGGTGGAAGCTGTAATAAGATTGCAACCTTGCAACCAGCTGGCCTTAGAAAATGTATGAGTAGTAGTAAGAGTAACTGGAAGATATGCATACAAATATGACTTCATCACGACTTTGTAAAAGAATGCTGCTGAGTTAAGGACAAAAGTAAAATGATTTTTAAAACTTTGAGATAGAAAAGGAGGGCAGGTAGAAGAGTAATATATGGCAGAGGGGATAATTTATGAGGGAGGACGAGGACAGCAGATTCAAAAAATATTTTCCTCCTGAGAGATGCTTCACTGCATTACAAAACCTTTACATCTTCATGGTTTTGTACTAAAATAGGTTTTTGTTGAAGTGCAGTGTTCTGATGTCACTTAGTTTAACACCTAATTAAGAAATTAGTAAGTCAGTGGTATGCTACACCCCGTCAACAAACAGCACATCTAACTATGTCTTAACTCATTAATCATCTGTGTAAATGGAGGCAAAAAAGATACAAAAAAAGATGAAGGTGATTAATCTTCAAAAAAAAATTTGGCTTAATTGTTTTGGATTGATGCGAAAATGAGCTCACAGAAGGTCTGAAGTCAAAGTTTAGTGGATGTATGCATATTCATGAGATAGTTGAAAGTGCTAATCTGCCATTTTTCTGTGCAAAAATATTGCATTTGCAGCAATTTGTGCACTTCAAAGTAGACTTTTCACTCACTCTGTCATATTTTAATCATTTCATAATACAGTAGTCAGGTTGCTGGTCACTGCAGTTTCTTTCTAAGTAAATTTAGTCTTGTTTTTATGGTGCAACACTGCATTCTGCTCTGATTAGCCATGGAAATGTAGTGATACATTTTCAAACAGGTTTCTTTTCTTGGCAAGATGATTGATGCTTTGGCTCGCAGGGTGTGGGTTTTGAAAGCTCGCACATCTGATGCAAACAGTGTGCGTTCATTTTTCAAACACAATCTGTTGATGAGTGTCATCAAAACAGAGACATCAGACCTTTCCCACTCAGGAGAACTTTGCACAAAAGGATCAGTCGGGTTGTGGCAGGCCCTGTGTTGAGGGAAACAGCGTATTTCCCCGCATGTGTGATGCCCTCATTGTGAGGAGTGATGGGAGCTTTGCTGGCTGCTCGCTCTGTCTATGAGATATTTAGTCTGCTGTCCTGTTGTTGTTGCTCTGATAAATCCTGAGGCTGCGTGTGGATGCTTTTACAATCTTTTTATTTCCTGTGATATCTTGAGTTTATTCAATTCATTTTGGCCAAAGGTATGAAGACTACTCTCTCTCTGTTTGTGTGTGTGATACAAATGCATGAAACATTAAGAGAGACATAAAACTTGTTTTTCCTTGTTGGTTTTGTGTTACCTCCTTACTGTACACGATTTTCTCTCTTTTAGCTGCAGGCAAAGCAATGTAACAGGCTTGAGGGCTTTTTGCAAGGGATTTGAAACATTAAATTCTCCTCTAATGTGAATTCCACTTTTCATTTCTATTCTGAAACAGTAGCAATGATAACAAAAAAAGAACAAATCATTCATTAGGGCTCTGCTTTTCATATAACTGATGCACTTATTTGTTTCTATTTGTCAAATATTTGTTCTGAGGTCGTTAAAAATCTGAGACAAAGCTGCTCTTTAATACAAAATATCAATTGCAAGGTTTGTTAGAGTGTAAAGAAGTTTGAAAAAATAGAAATTGAATCTCAATTACTTTTTCCTTTAAAAGTTTTATGATACACTCAAACAAGACTGTCACTCCAGTTTTTCTTTTTCAAAATCACAATCCAAAAAATTCCCTCAACCACTTTTTTTTTTTAACTTCTGCCCCCACATTTTTGTTTGAAGTTCAAAAAACTCTTACTTTTATACTACTTCAAAACAACTTCATCTAAAAGACTGAATGCAGTGTAGAGCTGCTCAAGTGGTAAAGTAGTCAGATCAAAACACAATCAAAGACCTGATTTGGAAAAAATAGTAAATAAAAACCGACCTTTGATTAGAAAGAAATAATCTCTTAGATAAAAGCAAAGCAAGTACAATCCAGAGATAAACAATTGTTTGCTCGACATTTTTTGTTTTATCAACATTCAGGTTGAGATTCACTTTATGCAAGGTTAGTGTTTAGATAATTAACTTAGATTTCTTTATAACAGAACAAGACTAGACAAGTCCACATCTAAGCTAGCTGCTCTGTAAGGATGCACTTAAGCACAGCAGGGTTTTGCACCAAATGCTAACAGCTAATAAGTTAACTCTTTTTAGTTCAGCATGCTAACATTTGATGATCAGTTCAGTAAATGATGCACTTAATTTTCCACCATATACCTACTCCCATTGCTAACTTTCTTTTTTTTGGAGGGATAGAAAGATAATGAAAAAAATATGCGGAGGTCCCCACAGGATTAAACCAGAGATGTAAAGCCATGTTGTATATTTCTAGAAACACTACGTCAGCAGGACACTCCTGAATCCGACTACTCATTGATTCATTTCATGGCATCATGCCTGTCTGTCATGAAACTGGCACAGCGGCTGCGCAGCAGGTTTAGAGCTGGACTCTAGTCGAAACGACTGACTCCCGAGTGAAATGCTTTTTCTCTGTATCTGCTGGCAGGGGAAGCTGAGTGGGCATCCAAGTAGGACTCCAAATCCAGTCAGACAAAGCCCAGCCTCTCAGTATGAAGCATGTCCTTTAGAGAGATCCTGGCAGCACTTCTCTCACATCCAAAGCAGCTCGGTTCGCTGTGTGTTTGTCTTTCATATCTTTTCTTGTTTGGGGCAGAGTGTGAGTAAGCACCCCGCATACTTTTGGCTGACGTCTTGCATTATTTTTGATGTGTTAGGAAGGACGATAGAGCAGATATACCATCACAAGTTGAGTTCATAATCAAAACGAAACTTCTTTTTCCTGTCTTTCTGTCTTTTGTTTGCTTTTGATATTTGACTTTGTCCTTTTCTACCTGCTCTTGCTTATATATTCTAGCAGCAGCCATCAGTGAAATGTTTGAAGCTTTCCAAACACCGTAGGAGGAGAGAAACATATGGTACAAGGAATATTAGATTCACAGTTAATTTTAATGTGGCATGTTTTCCAAATTCTGAATATAAAAAGTAACAGGTAAACCCAGAGGTATTGTGATGCTCAATAGCTGCTGAGCATCTTTGTCAGATTTAATAATTTTCAGTCACAGCAGAGCAGCTGATTCCATCACTATTAGTCTCAGTTGTAGCTGAGTGGTAGCTTGTTGCAGCAGCTGAGAAGTGTTGCTGTCCACCAGTGTAACAGGCCGAAGTGAAAACGTAATTAACTGGGTTTAGTTGAGCCGACACAGTTCAAGCAGTTAGGAGCAGTTTCACACAGTCATTTCAGATTTACTGTTTACTGCAGCAGCAGTGAGTATCTCAGCAGAAGGACACCTCAAGAAAATGTCACATGCAATTAAAAGAGAATGCAGCAGCTCAGGCTCTAAATAATTCAGACAATGGAGCGTGATCTGGAAATTGGCTCCAGATACTGCAGCGCTGCACTTTCCCCTTCACATAGCAGATTTTTTTTTTAAAGTGCTGCTGCTAGTTGTTAGAAATCTGGAGAAGTATCAGGACAAATCATCCCCTTCTCATGGCTGAGTTATCTTCTATTTAAAAGGCTACCTTTTTTCATCAAGTACACCAGTCATGCTCTTAATGTGTTTACAGTGCTGGATCCTGATTGGGTACTTCAACTACGCTGCTTAAAGCCGCTGCAAGTACTAAACGGTCTTATAGGGACATTTCAACAATTCTGCAATGGGAGATTAGTTTACTCATCACAATGTGCTACTTCGCTAATGAAAACAGATGTATGTTGCGCTTTGTGTCTCTAAGTGGAGCTTTTAACAAAAAAACCCTGATGATATCACCAGGGTTGAATTTAAAGGTATCCAGTAATGTTTTTTTATGAAAACAAACAAAAGTTTTGTTTACAATAAGTGTTGCTTACCAAAAGCATCAATGTGCTGAAAGCATTTTCTTCTTCTAGAATTTTTTTCAAGCTTTTTAAAAATTTCTAATCTAAATTCTGCATTTTTTATATATGTGTCCTTGCTGAAAGACTGAATAAGGAGGGATAGGGAATAGGGAAACTGTGATGTAATATGAGGGTGGGGAGTATTGAAGACATGGGGGTTTACCAATCACAGACAGTCTAAGAAATGACCCTGTGGGGTTACATTATGGGAAATGCATATTCCAGTGTTTTTGGAACTTGCAGAGTTTTTACCTTGTCACCTTAATTTATTACTTTACTGGTGTGGTAAATTAAGTCAGTGTAAAGCTCCTTTAAGATGTAATCAGGCTAAGGTTAAAAACATGCATTCAACCTATAAAACTTAAGGCAACTCAAATGAAATGGTACTTTAAAAATAATATATGCAAATTGAAACTTTTGCTTTAAAGGGCCCCTTTTAAAAAACTGTTAGTTCGCTCATCCTAGTAATTTTTTTCTTGCTGAGAGGGATAAAGAGCAGAGCATACAATAGAGACAGAGCGGAAACAGATATCTTAAAGGGCCCAATCCAAGGCCAGCGGCGTGGGTGTGTAGATGAGGGTAAAAACCATTGCACCATGGCTTGGTTGAACCTTGTGATTATTCTATCTTTCCTGTCGTTTCTCCAGCAGCGCACCATGTGAGAACAGGCACCTGCGAAGTGGTGGCGCTTCATCGCTGCTGCAACAAGAACAAAATTGAGGAGCGGTCACAGACTGTGAAGTGCTCCTGCTTTCCCGGGCAAGTGGCCGGCACCACCAGAGCAGCCCCGTCATGTGTAGATGGTACGATCCTGCCCAACACTTCATGGATTATCTTCTTTTCTTTTTCTCCTTTCCACAAATATTGGAAAATAGTTTTGTATATATCATCAATAAGTGATGAAGTACACAATTATTTACTTTTTTAGTCATACTTCTCCTGTCTAATTCCATGAAATATTATAAGCTGACATTCCTTGCTGTATTTCGGTGTGTTTGCAGCCAGTTAATACTTCCTGGTGAATGTAGTGCACTTACAATAAGGCTCCTGAAGGGTTTTTTAATCACCTATGTATGTGAAGCTGTCCACTGCAAAGTCAGTGACTGTTAAGTCAATGACCCAGAGGGTCTCTTAGCATGCTAATGTGTCAGACCCCCAACTCAGAAGTGGCTGCTTCACATTGGAAAAGAGCGCAGGTTTCTGGCTAAACTGTGGACCCGTTTGTGTTTGACCTATTCCTTGACATTTTAGTATTGACATTTTCTGCAAATTAGAGCTGTGAGTCACTGGCCTCCGTTTAAAGCTCCACCAGTGATCTCGGAAAAAAATGATCAGCACTTAACCTTTTAATTAGTCTTTCTTCTACAACAGGGATTACCTTTAGCTCCACTCTGTGCTAGACTATCTCCTCTTTATATGAAGATAAATGAACCTACAGACATTTGAGGGAACTAAAATAGATTTAAATGTGTAATTTAGAGAGGTAGCCAGCCACAGAAAATACCTGCACATTTTACTTAAAGAAGTTTCTAAAATAGTGTCCTGATTGTGTGGTGACTTTTCACTTTAACTTCATTTTATCTTTTGCATTGGTGTGTTCAACCTCATTATGTCCTGCAGGTTTTGTGTTTGTTAAAATCACTGTGCAATCTTAAAGTTTCAAGCCTAAACAGTGCTGAGTGAAGAGATGCCTGCAATGGACGACCCACAGTGACTAAAATACACTCAAAGAATAACTCTGGTGCAACCACAGGTACTGAGTGGGTCATTGTGCTTGAGAGTAGTACTTTTTCTTCTTCACTGGCTCAGTGGGTCTCTTCTTGACTGTGCTTTCAGCATCAATTGGGTCTGAGTCTAAACCTCTAAACAGCCCTTCCTCCCTCCCTCTCTCTCCTCATTTTGCTTTCTTAAAATAATGCGCTATATTAAGCAGCCACCCAGCTTAAATACCCCTACCAGACAAGTTATTAGCCCTTTACTGTCATCAACATGTAAAACATTTCTGAACAACAAAAATACGAGGCCAAGGTCAGAAGAAAGTTTTTACAGCTAAAATAAAAAAGTGAAATCGATAAAAGTATGAGCCTACTTTTTGCTCCCAGATGTTCTCATTCTGAGCTGCCTTTGTCTCTTTAAAGTATCATTAGCTGTTAAGTGAAATGTATCCAATGCACTTTATGTATGTTTGGTTATCAATACTCCCATTTCATTTCATGAGAAACCTTTGTGGCTTTTTAATAGCTGCTGTTACACAACCACCATCTGCTTGCAGTTGACCTGCTGCATGTTTTACACCACAGTGCTGCTATAACCATGGCTGTATGGTACAGATTGATTCCCTCATGTCATAAAGTATCCATTCACTGCAATTTAGTCTAGTGAGGCTCCAGTGCGATGTGTGCTTATAATAACCGTCCTCTTCATTAAGAAGAACACTAACGCTGGTGAGGGGGGATGTGGAACGTAGATAATGACCTCTGTAATATGCCAAATTTAAATGATGTCTTGTACAATAGAGTAGCTAAAGCTTAATGTTCTTTTTTATGGAGGCAACAGAGCAGGTGTTCTCACTGCAGCTGACAGATTTACCCTCTCGGGACTTGAGTCGCATATTTTTCTACTTCCTATTCTGAGCACATGGATATTTATCAGGGCTCAACATTAGGGATTGCTCAATTGTCTGGGGCAAGTAAAATGCCAAGCCAGACTAGTAAAATTAGCAACTCACTTAGCAAGTGATAATAAAGATCTTAACTTAATTTTAATTTTTTGGAGCTAATAATGTAAGCAGCTAATGAGTGAGCTGTCTTGCTTCCCGAGAGTTGCACGTGTGCAATAGAAAGAAAAAAATGGATTTTCAAAAGAAAATTGCAGCAGGTAAAGCAGTTTATTAGCGGAAGCACAAGACAACATTTCAGTTCATTGGTCGTGGTATTAGAGGGTGTAGGATGACTTTATGTTGCACATTTTGCTGCAAGTTTAAGAAAAAAGTGGGTAAAAAAGCTGTTTTCAAAAGGCATGTCAAGTTTCTGTGAAATGCTTTTGAACTCCCGCTACAAGAAATAACAGCAACTCGCTCACAGACTGCTGACAAACTCTCCTCCAGAGCCTTGTTGGTGCTTGTCCTTGCTCTAATGCAGTTACTTAGTTAATAGATTAAATACAACATTTAACTTTTGACCTTCTTGTTACTGGACCATTGCTAAAAAATATAACTATTTATTAATATAAGTTGACTTTGGGCAAGTAGATTGCTGAGCCACTTGCCTGACGAGGTGAGTAAAAAGAAAGAACAAAAAATATTAAACGCTGATCCAATCTATGATGAGGCTCTTAACACCTTGTGTGTGAAAACCCTCAAAATAGATTTAGTGAGTGTTGCCTGCCACAAAGCAAATCTTACATCACTCATCTGAGACAGCTGTCAAAATGTGACTTGACTTGATGAGTAAGAAATGTGATAGATTTGATGAAGATGATTGATCATTTGACACCCATTACATCATAGAAATGAGCTTGAAACATAAAAACAAATCTCATTCTAAAATTTTAAAAAAGCCTTATAAATTCAATTTGTGCTAAAGTTCAGAATTGCAAATGAAACAGTATTTATTTTTGCACTTTATTACGATTTAGTGAATCTCTGCAGTGAAAAAGCCGACAGTCTCCAGGACAGAAGAAGGCATATCATGTCAGAAGGGCAGCCAGGAGCATAGTGGGGATTTTCTTTGACATTTGAAGGGTTGTGCACAGTAGATCCATGTTTTAGGGTCAGACTGTCACTGATCAACAGAACAAGTTTAGCTCAGGTGCTGAGGAGCACAAAAGAGATAGTTTTGGGTGTTGGAGTGTACAGTTTTATCAATTCAGATCATAAAATGTGTATTTTTGCAGATGCATGTGGGTCATGAAATAAGATTGGTTACTTATTGATTTGACATCATAAATTTGGTTTTTATTTTCTGACTACACTTGTTTAACATTTGTTTAAAAATTAAGTTTTAAAATGCCATTAAAGAAATTTCTTTATTTTAATATTATTTTTATCATGGAAGAAACAGTTGAAGACTTACAGACAATGTATATATTTCTGACTGTTTGCACTTTGACCTGAATGTCTGTTTTCTAGCCTCGATAGTGGAGCAGAAGTGGTGGTGTCAGATGCATCCGTGCCTTGATGGGGAGGAGTGCAAAGTTCTTCCTGATCTGAAAGGTTGGAGCTGTGCTACAGGGAACAAGATCAAAACTACTAAGGTTAGTTTGTCTTATGATTCTATATTCAAACCTGTTGAATCTGACCTTGGACACTTTCAACTCTTCAAGGTTAAAGCTCTCTGGCTCCTGTTACAGTTGTCTGGTCGGCCCTTACTTAAAAACAGCTAATGTTTGCAGTTGGTGCTTGAACCCCCTCAGGGGCTTGCAATCAATGGCCTGCCATGTCTCCTTAGCACTTTAAAGCCACTTTGAGCACCCAAACTGTCCAATTACTCACTTCAATTACCTGCTTTTAACGTCGTAACATGACGCCAGCATCCTTCACTGTGTTATGACAACCCGTAGACTTCGGTTCTGTCTCTCCATGTACTTAATTATTTAAAATGCCCACACCACACCTGCCTGGAGCCGGGAGCCTGGAGCCTGGGGCTATTGATTTAGGGACTTGTCGGGACCTCAAAATGGGATATTTATATATATATAATTTATTTTTCTTTTGGTGGTGCTGGGCTCTGAGACAAACCTGAACGTACGGAGATGTCTGAAAGATGCTTATTAGATCTTGATAAGACCTTAAAGTTTGAAAGTTAAAGATGTGTTTTCTTTGTTGTCTTCTTTAACATGGATGGTGGGAAAGATTTCTGCAGACAGAGACCAGCTTTGGTAACGTCCGATTCCTCACAGTGGAGTCCAGGTAAATAAATCTTGTTTTATAATCATTTGAAGGTTAAACTCTGACTTAACTTACTGTAGTCTTTAGATCCTAGAATTTACTATATAGTGTCACATCACATTATCATTACAACAGACGAGGCAAATAGTATTATTACCACATCTCCCTTTAGTGTAACCCCACCAGAGACAGAGAGAAGAGTGAGAAGACGTGCACGATCTAAAAAGACAACAACAACCTGTTCAAAGCATCAGTATTACCCTGTGGATTATCTCGCACACCTTTGAACTCAGCTAGAGAGACAAGTTTCTTAAGTTGCAAATCTTTCTGCAGGCTGCTTGAGGCAGCGGGGGGTCAGGCTTTCTTATTCACCTCTGCTGCTTTTGGGAAAACAGCACAACATAAACCAGGAATCCCAAGCTGCATTGTCCTCTATCAGTCTGTATCATAAATGCATTCATAAAGACTGGAAGCACCTTGAGAATTCAAACGTAAACTGCACACTACAAAGCCGGGGACACAGCAGGGAGCGCAGTCTTTCAGTTTGGAGTAAATCTCTGCGTTATGAACATTGTCTGACGTGTAAAGACGTTGAACTGAAACATTCAAATTTGTACATTTGTGGCCCTCAAATGGCAAATAATAGGCAACATTTTGAATAATGTCTTTTGGAATTGTGAACACAGAAATTTTGGAGGGTGACGTCAACACAGTCTGTGATGCTTTATACCAGAGCGACAAGGGAGGACAAACATTCCACAATGGCATGCAGCCTTCACTGCTGTTTACAATGTTTGTGTTTCTCCTTTGCTTTTCAATTTGTCAGTCACTGTTTTTTCTTTACATAACAGATTTTTCAGTTTAATTTGGACATACAAGACTGTTTTAGTTTGGGGAAAACTGGAGGATTTCCTCTCATGGGGGTATGTGTCCTGCTCTTAAATTGCACAAACAGACTTTGAAGGCACAGGTTGTAGAGTTTTTAGTGATAATTATTTCTTTTAAATGATTCCTATGCATTAAATTTTTGTTTGCAGGAACAGTAAGACAACCTGGAGGAGTCCTTCCACTCAGTAATCATCTGCATTTACCAATGGCAGATTTTTCGGGCTAACAGTGCCAGGCCTCTATCTAAATGAATAGAGAAAGAGCCATAACTTCTGGCACAAAATCAGATTCAAAATGCCTTTTCTCACAGCTTATACCACTACTATGCATGTGCAAGGTTCCACGACACAGACTTCTTTTGTAGCTTAATCCAGAGTGAACACAATAGTCTGACACACACCCTGGTTCTGCCAGTATAAAGCAGACAAATAGCTTTTGGTGGGAGGGGGGGAAGTGTCACACAACTGTTATAGCTGGTGCAAAGTTTCCTATTCAAAATGCCCTCAGTGATTTGTTTCCTCTCATAAAATCTCTGGTCTGTATCAACATCCAGTAAGCTCTAATACCTTCTCTTGCACATATATTACATTTTCCGTCAGTTAGTTAAAAGGAAAATTCATCGTCAAGGCACACTATTGTAAGGTGAAGGTAGATTTTTTTTGCATCATTGGGCAAAATGAACTTTTCAGTGGGATGTATTTGAAGTGGTCCTAATGAATAAAATGAATAAAAGCAGATTCTTGCCTTTTTACTTGAAATCTATTTTCAGGCTTCAGAAAATATAGCCTGTGACTAGAGAATTTGACCAGTCAGAGGTCATTTTGGGTCATTTCAGAGATAGAGGATTCTTATTGGCTGTCCTACAAACGCAGGTGTCTTCATCCTGAATAGTCAGATCTCTACATTTCATTTTAGCACTGTGAAGGTTGAGAAGGTGAAGGTTAAATTCAATCTGATTCAAATGCAGAAAAGCTGGCAGATAAATTTTTAAATTGCGATACATTACTAATACCTCCTTTGCCCACATGTTCTGTAGTGGAAACATATGTTTGATCCCATCACGGCTCAACTCAGAGCTTCAGTCACATTTTGTTTGATGCCATGGTGCTCTTATCACTGAGTGTCAAAAAGGCATGATGGCAAACAGTGGGGAGTATGTGTTGAGGGGCACTGTGGCATGTCTGTGTGTGTGTTTGCATAGCCTCTCATTCTGCTGTGGGAAGCTGGGGATGCTCTGCTCTGGAGTCTGCAAAATGTTGAGGGGCGTTTTTGAGAAGTCCAGTCAAAATGAGAGAAACTTGGCTTTTGGCTACAGTTCAGATGTGTAGGTTTGGTGGGCCAGGCTTAGCGGAGTGATGTGTGTGAACAGGCAGAGAGAGTGAGAGAGAGGTCTAAGTCTTGTATTGTCTATGTTCAATTGCTGCTTACTGCAACTTTATTATGATATCATAATAGGACTTATGTATTGAACCAATTAAAAGAATATCAATTAGCTACAAAAATTTTTTCTGTTCATTTATGTATTGATAATTTGACAAAATGTTCTCAGTATGACACTGCTGTACCAACTTTAAGAACCTGACCATATTATGACCAACAAAAGCTTGAAATGCTGATTAAATTAAACTTGTTTAATGATAAAATTATTTTTTGGGGGGCAATTTTGTTGCACCAGCCAAAAAAGAGAGACTTCATATCCAAATGCTTTCTGCATTGTCACGTGTGCCTGGCATCCTATGCTCTTATTCATCACAAATCCACTAAATTCCTTTG
>JAPZDV010000015.1:5382147-5396747 GCA_029814665.1 Acanthurus lineatus
TCCACTAAACTCCTTTGCCACTCACCTCTGAAATTCGCCCTAAAACAGGCAATAAGTTTTGATTTGTGGTGATAATCACCAATTAGTCCTGACTGTTAAACTTTATGATGGCAAAGGGGACTCTGAAGTGTCCCTGCTCCCTGTTTTTGCTGATTTTACAGGTTGTTTCTCACAATAAAATCTTGCCAAGTGCAGCTTTAAAATGGCCATACTATGAAAATCCCAGCATCTGTAGTTACAACACAAAACATATTGCTAAGGAGGACACTGCGGAGCGCCAATTACACAGCTGAATTACACAAACACAAGCTTGCGCACCTGCTGTGTTAAATCTTTCAGCCAACCTTACTTCAGGCACTAAATGGAAATGAATCCTTTGCCAGTTAAATTACCACTTGTCAGCTACCAATTAAACAAACTCAGCATCAAGTGAGGACTTCGTTTTCCTCTCAGTATTTTTACCATTCTTTTAGACAGTCACTCAAATACTGTTAATGATCCCCCCTCCCCTGAAGTGAGACACAGGGTAGATCCATCTCTGAAGACATTTCTTTCTTCTGACAAGAAGCGGCTCAGTTCTTTGTCTTTTCAGCGTGGAATTATTCTCAAATTAGTACCACATTAATCAAAGTGACAGCCCAGAATGTAAATGACTCTGTAAAGGGAAGAATTTACTGGAGCCTGTGCTGCGATCAGCAAAGTTCTGCAACAACCTGAATTTATGGAAACTCTTTACTCTGTGTTTGATAATGATTATGCAGGCTTTCTTGTCAAGCGATGACCTGATGTTTTTTTGGATTGTTTTGTTTTTTTCTGCACAAATAGGGATGATTTATATGACGCTTTGTATTGCATGATTTTGCTCCAGCCTGTTATGTGTCAAATGACCCATTTGTGAATTAATCTAAGCGGGCTGTCAAAGCTGTCTGTGTCCTATCAAAAGTTCAGCATCGATAATGGAGCCTTACAAGTTCGCCCGACGGCTTCCCTCGGTCCGTCAAACCTAGGTGGCGGCTGACAGACAGCTGGAATCGATAGCGGACGTCGTTATGAAGGTTGTTATGTTATGTTCCTCGAGAGTCTTTTCCAGAATGTACTTTTGGAGGAGCAGAGGAGCTGCCAGTCAGCAACTGAGTTTCATGACAGGCAATTTAAAATGTCAAGGAGAAATGGGGTTCTTTAGAGTATCTGCTGGCATCAAACCAGGAGAGAGGAAACCTTTGTGTGGGGAACAAACTCAACTCGCCAGTATCCTCTATCCTGGGTACTGTATAACACTCTAAATGATATATGAATGCACCAGTTGATAAGGCAAATATACACATTTTATTAGATAATACAATAAAACTGAATCCAAAAGATTTCCACAGGTGTTATAGGGTAAAACACCTTGACCTTTACACTAAACAGCTGACTCCTGTCAGAAGCATTGAAGATGATGTAGATGCTGCAAAGTAGTGAAAGAGCTGATAATATTATTTGTTTTCTTATAAAAAAAGGTTTTGATAGTCCTTTCCCAATATTGTTTATTTTGTCATTTTAACTAAGTTAGGACAGCATTTTTTTCCTGCTAGCATCCTAGACTGATGGTACTATTGGTCAGTCTATATGTTCCTGTCCATGTTAACGTTCATGGTACCAAGAGGGTGATCTCTCCTCACTGAAACAGCAGTCCAAGGCAGCATCTAGCTAGAGAAATTCCATACCCTTTAGCAACTAAAGAGTGCTATGTCAAGAATTGATACAGACCAGAATGGAAGCAAAAAACAAGTGAATATACATCAACTTCAATTTACTGAAATTTACTCTAGACATGAATGTGAATGAGACACAATCAACGATATGCTCAAAAAATTGCTGTATCACTGTACACGATGATGATATTCCAACACTGTTTCCAGCTTCTTATTGTGGCCAGAAGATCTGTTAGTGCCAGTATGTTTTGTGGTGGCCACAACTTTTCATCTTGCATTACTGCAGTGTTAAGACTTACAACTGTCCTCAAGGAATATCAAAATCCTGTCGGCATGCTGTTTTTAAAAAAAATCCATCTCTTCTACAATATACAGTCTCTGAGGGCCTCTGGCAAAGGTCTGAGACCTTAAGCTTTTTTTTACTCAGAAGACAATGAGTTTTCTCACAGTAGAAAGTATGAAAAACAGACTGCCACTTGAAAAAGAGACATCAGTGTTAAACAATGCATCTGATCCTTTAAATGCTTCTACAAAATCTTTTTTATGTCAATCAGAGTGGGCGGGAGACTCAAGTGCTTTTGTTTGGATATTCTATTCTATTATTCTATTCTGATAAAGCTGAGTTTTATAACTGTTGGTTCACTCTTCTATGTTCAGCCACGGCTCAGCCTTTGGGTTAGGGTTCATTTTCTCAGTGGTTACCTTAATAAGTGTAGCCCATCAGATTATCTCCCAACCATACCATATCACTGTCAAATCACAGTGCGTCATTTTAACATCGACATCATACTAGTTCGGAAAACACTGCCAAGCAAACATTTATGTGCAGTGTATATGAAAAAGATGGAAAGTCATGAAACAAAATAGAATATATTCAGTGTTGCTTGCGGGGGTTATTTTCTTAGATGGTGTTTTGATGTTGAAACTGCTTTAATGGCTCTGATTTCATTTTACATGTTTTTCTCCTCTGTCACAGGTGAATGGTTCTGGCCGCATCATCAAAGGAGAAGTAATGCAAAGGACCTTTCTGTAAATAGAGACTTCCTTTCTTCTGAACTGCAATTAATCTTTGGAAAACTCTGAATGCTTCTTCTTGAACTCTATGGACATAAAAAAAGGGGAAGATCCTATTGAGATTGTTGAGCATTCAGCACTTCATTTCGAAGGACTCCATATGATTAGCCTTACTGGACCACAGGATCTATTCCCTGACATTTTACTGCTTGTAGTGGAAGACAATGGTGAACCTTGCCTATATGTTAATTTCTAGAGTATTTATGTCATTTACAAGGAATCTGCATCAAAAGTTGACCAGGTTATCAGCAGGTCAGTTTGTTGTAAGCAACGCAAATATTCAGAATGTGGTTTTGTTTTATCAGTCAGTTGTGGATTTCTTCTCTAACAAAGTGTAGTTTCAAAGGATCAGATGTAGATAAAAAATGTGTGGCTGAGCAGCAGATATTAAAGGTGACTTTCAAAGAAATACACAACCACATCAGTGGATCAAGGGAAAATAAACCTAATTCAAACTCAGAATCTACTACACATCTGTGTATAACCTGTTCCATTCAACCCAGATACAGCTGAGAACGGAACTACAGCTTGAATGAACTAGTGCTGTTAAAGGTAGAAACTGATCAAACAACAGACAGAAAGTTGGAACCGGTCGTGGTTTTATTTTCCTCTGAGAATCACTCTGCCATTTCCTGCCGCTTCTGCCAGATTGTGTTTTTGTTTCACAGCTCTGGTGTTTAGACTCTGATCTACAGCAGTGTAAATTAAACACACAGCATCCCGTCACTGGTTGAGTGATGACAACGTTGCTCCCAGAACTGTTTTTAACTAGTTACTCAAGTATGATTTGCTGATCACATTTCAGTAGGTATCGCTGACACTTCCTTTATTCTGTGTAAGTGATGACATCAGTAATAAACTATGGTTGTGTAACTACGCCTTGTGTCTTTTAAGCATCCGTATGCTAACATTGACAAAAGTTTTTGCTATCCATTCTTTTAGGATGCAAGTAATGGCTTCTGTGCTCCCTTGACTTTTCTTTTTGGGTCACCAACAGGTCAAAGTTTCAGTTTTTAAAAATCTGGTGATCCCCTCATTTTCTTGTAGTGCCACCATGAGGTTGACATGACTGGTTTGAGAGAAATGTTTGAGAGAAACAGGGCAAAAATCTCCTATTATGGAAGATTATAAGATTTGTTTGAAATGTTCTGAAGCAACTGAGTTTTGTTTTTTAATTCATCATTCCAAACTCTTTTTCAATTCTATTTTTTGGTATTTTTGTCTTTGTTTAAAGGTTAACAATATAGAGATGACAGGAATATATATTTGGTAGGCTTCTACACCATTTAAACACCACAGTGCTTTTTATTTCAAGTATCTACAGTATTGTATAGATTGCAAGGGGGGAAAAGGGGTACAACTATATCAACATAATTTAACACAATACTCGTGCAATTGATTGTATCCTCATTAGGCTTATCACATTTAAGTTTTGACAGCACTGTTTCAAAGAGCTGTTGATTCAGCTGTTGATTGTGGAGGTTTCACTCAGTGGTGGTGTTGACTAAATAAAATGCTGGAAACACATTTCAATATTTTGGAACACAATTCGACACCATCATGGACCAGGAGATGATATGAAAACCTGTATAAAACAGCCTTCATAAGGTGTCGTGGGGCTGTTACACCAGACTACATTTTGCTCTGTATTTACCAGATCTGCAGGTGACTACATTGGTCTCAGTATTGTTACTCTAACATTATTGATAATTCTTATCCCTCTGTGTTGTTGTTTGTGTGTGTAATGACTTTGATTTATTTATCTTTTCTTAGATCAATGGTAAACAACAAATATTACTGCTATAAAAACAGTGTAAAGCTGTTTTTAAATTGGACTGTCACTGTGCAGAATTAACTGATTCTTAAATTTCAGATTCTGACAGCTGCAAAAGTGTTTTGAGTCATCTTATGACTTTAAGTTACTGCTTACTTTTCATTTTCAAACTTTTCAATAACAACTAGGGTCCTTTATGGACTCATCAACCTGAAGGGGAAGCAGAAGTTATCAAATCTTCAGCCAAAGTTGTTTTCATCACTCCTGTTATCACAGTGGGTAAAATCACACAACAAGGAGAAGTGAAGCAGTTTGATGTAAAGCAGTGGGTAAAATGCCTTTTTTTTTTTAAATGCACAACCCTTCGACAGATTTATCCCTGCTTTGTAGCTTCATGCTAAATTGTTTCAAATGACGGTCGTTTTTATCTCACCCTGCCTTCCAAAAGGAGAGCACCATCTGTTACCATCACATTGACCCATTCTGAGTCCAGCCTTCCTCTTTGAAAATGAAAAAATGCTGTGAATAATGGCTTTATTTTTTTGTGTATCCTCTGAGAGGAACTGGTACAAAATGCTCTTCTTAAAAGGGTTTCAAGAAGTCGATGGGTAATCACAGAAACACATTCACACAACCCTGCACTGCTTTTTTGTAACCATTTCCTGACTGGATAGGAGACAGCAGTGGCACCATTAGGTTGTTACTGCTGTAGTTGACACACAGGTTTGATTTTAACCTAAAGCTGATAAAATTATATTTTTACAATTTCCATAGTGTTGTTAGCAGTGTGTTTTCATGTTAAAGACCTAATTACTATAACACCACTGTTCAGGCCATTTGCACAGAATGTTCTCCCTCAGAATGCATAGTAATACTTGGCATTAACAAGACTGATCCTGAGGGACAAATTAACAGTGCAAAACCCTGCAAATGTCATGGATAACCACCAGCATGCTCTGACCAGTCGCAGTCTCTGTGGTCTTTGAGACTGCAGACTTTTCCACTGTGAAGTCTGCTGTTTGATCAATGAGTCGCAGTCATAGACCCAACTCTCATCACTAGTGATCATCAATAGTGATCATAAGGTTTGAGTCATCCCAAAACTGTAAGTGCAGATTTTGGCACAATGCTGCATTCTTCTTGGGAGTCAGGATATTATAAATCTGCACATACCAGAGGTCACAAATGTGCAATTCAGTTCCTGATCATGATCTGTTGATTACACGTAAAATACGCATTCAAGAAAGTTTTGCTTGTACCTGCACTTTACTGTGCAGTGTGCCGTTGGAACACTACAGGAACAGTTTCTAAGATTTTTAATTACACCATGTGTCAAGAAAGATTGGATGAATGTATGAATAAAATAGTAAGTGAGTCTCAGCCAGAGGAAGTCTCTGTCCTTATAAGGCTTGGCTCCAGGACCCCTGACATCATGTTCTATGGGTAGAAACACAAGGAAGCTGTTTTGGCCAAATAAACGGCTTTCACCATATCCAGGATCCTTGATGTATTTAAAACCCCAATCAAATCTGAAAACAGACATGATGTACATGATTTTGCATTCAGTGTGAATCACACTTCCCAAAATATTATGATCTCTGATGTCACTCACAAATAAACCTCCATAAATCTGTTTAGGAATTATTGTGAAAAGATATTCCTTGTGGTTTCAGAACTTGCCTTACAATTATCATGTTTTTAGATGGTCTTAAATAAATCCAGTGACAGCTGTCTGTATTTCCACAGTTACACGACAGCAGGAACTGCTGATGCTTAATTTTCGTGTATTTTTATTAACTGACTAGAGTTGAAATCTTCCTCTGAAAAAGGGGTTACTGGGGGGAGCTGTTGTCTCAGTTTTCTTTTGTTTTATAATTAGTACTCTAATAATTATTTCATTATCACATGTACTGTCATTCATACTACTGATGTGTAAACAATGACTGATGGGAAAAGTTAAAAAAAAAACAAAGTTTGGGGTCTGCCTGAGAAAACACTATTTGTTTTTACATACATTCGGTGCTTTTACACCATGCTAATGATTTTAAGCCTTGTTTACATACGTACACAACCTTCCCATTAATGAATACATGGTTAATGACCCTATCTAAAAAATTTTCCAATACTGCACATAATTCTGTTGTCTGGATGAGAGCTTCTTAAATGTTTTTGGCTGAGGACCCCAGTGAAAAATTAGCTTTGCTTGCTATGGGAAACGGGCTTATTAAAAAATTTCATATGCTTGTCATAAAGGGACTCACCGGCAACACGGCCTCACTTTGGATCTCACTCCGCAGTTTAAAAAGCCCTGCTCCAGGTTACTGATGAGGATTTTCCATGCTTTTTTCTACCACATTGCTGACATCTCTCAATACATAAATGCTTCTCTTCACAGAAATTATCAAAAAATAGGATAAGTAAAGGTTTCCACAAAGGAGGCAATAGAGTATTCAAAAGGTTACCAGCTGCAGATGCTTCACAGACACAGAGAAATACGATGATTCGAGAAGGAGACATTGCTTTTGTTTCTTCTGCTTTTTTTTAAAATGGGCCTTGATTTCCTTTTGTGACATCTCCTCTCCGTTTGCTGTAGACACTGTTGCTTGTCCTCGCCTGTCAAACATAGTTACTGTACATTGAATGACTGTTTCCTTGCCTGCTATCCTTTTCCAAACAGCAATCTGTGAAATGTGTTGCACTGAGAACAGAAGACCGGGGCCGCCTAAAGCGTCTTTCTCATGTTTCACGAGGAGCGAGCGCTTCCTTCAAACATCAAACATTATTCTTCTCCACCGAAGGCGTCCTTTGGCAGAACGAAAAAAAACATTCTCCGTGAATCAAAAGGCCGTGACACTGCCGGCCTCAGCGTGTCAAAACAGTTTGACATTTCCAGGGTCAATGCTAGACTCCCGGTTGGTATCTGAGTCAGTTCAGAGGAGTCAGAGGGTCCGGGGGTGGGGGGGCTGCAAAATACAGAAACCCTCGCTATCAAAGCTTTGCTTTCTTTCAAGGGATTCAAGTAAAGTAAAGGCAGACATTTCTCTCTTTTCTTTCTGCTTCTTTTTTTTTTTTGGTGCAGTCATTACAAGAGCACATCAAAGGAATCTCCTCCTCTCACCATATGCTGTATAGTTTCATAATCTAATGAGGGTTTTGTAATTACACAGTCCACCAGGGGAATGGAGCTCATCGATTCACTGGGAGAAGAAATTTCATTACACAGACCCACAGTAAACCGTTGATGCTATCAACAGCTTTGTACTATAATTTAATCATTTCACATGACAAAAGGACTTGTCAGAATTACATGTTACAGAAAGAATTACAGATGTTAATGTAAAGCGCTCTGCTATGGAGTCTTTCAGGACGCAGCAGAGCTATCGAAGACTTGAGAATGTCACACGCAAAGGCACAAATGTACTGGAAACTCTTCATCTGATCATGTAATTTGTTTTCCACATGCAATGCAGTCTCTGTATGACATTTCAGTATGTGAGTGATATACATCAAATGAAGGCTGCTTTTTTTCTTTTTCTTTTTTTTTATGGATGCAACTCACATACAGCAATAGAAAATCCTCTGATGCATTCATCAAGACATCAAATGATAAATGAGACACTCACTGTAGTGGAATTATTTCTGTTTCTGCAGGTATAATAAAGGCTATAGCTGTTAGAAGTGTTGATTCACAATAGCCTTTCTTACTGCTGTGTGTTGAAATCCTTTTAAGTCAGGCCTGGGAACCGGTCTGAAACTTTGCTTTGTCTCAGCTGTGAAAGTTACATATTCTCAATCGTGACCAGAATGTGAACAAACAGCGACTTATGGAAACTTATGTCTGAACTCTTGGGCTATCTGCCTATCTGTCGTTGTGTCTATCTAATCTATCTAATGAAAATCTGTTGAACTGTGAGCATCTGTGTATCATTCATCAAGGTTTAAAGTGGCCTGACAATTCATATTAAATTGCAGGCTTAAGTTTTACTGCTGGTGGAAGTTTGATACTCTGGTAACAGAGAAAAATCTGATTGGTTGAGTGGACAGGGATAAAAATCACTGTCTTTTTTGACTCAGCAAAGCCAGTATGGAAGATATGTGAGTCTCAAGGGAATAAATGTAAATAATGAATAGTACATTTAAAGTATTTCTCTTAAATGAACCAGACAGCATTTAAAAATCAAAGTAGCAACCAACCCTCCTTTTAACTTTATTCTGATCTCCAAATAATTCAGATTTTTTAGCTGCTAAAAGCTTTATTTTATTCTCCAGCTAGCTGCTACATTAAACCTCCATTTGGTGCTCAAAGGTGTATTTTCTTTTCCTCTTAATCTACTTTTTATTTTTATTATGTCACTAAGAAAAAAACAGCTGCCCGCTGATTCTAAAAAACAAGGTTGATGAGAGCTGTGAGATTAAAGTGAAACATTAAGGTTTTGGGCCCTTAAAGAAATAAAATGAGATCCTAAAAAAACTCAGAAGAGTATGGTGATATCTCTCCCAGCGATGCTGTACACATTACCATGGGTTTTCTGATATATTGTAGCACATAAAACTACTATTCAGTGCAGCTTTAACCTATGCATTTGTACATTTGGGACTCTTTTCTGCTATTTAACTTTAACACGTTACTGCAATAAAAACAGAATTTCTTTGCCTTCACTCATGGTAGACCTTCACTGCATCACATCTCCTTGGATTATGTAGAGAACACATAATCCAGCCTGGTTTAAACACGGTTCCCAGACTATTCCATAAAATCTTAAAATTGCCTCATTCCTTTGTATCTTAGTAACACAAATAAATGTGATATAAATGTCTGCTTTCATTATGTACCTTTGATATAAAACAAATTGTTATATTATGGTACAACTTCGGTGATGAATTTTTAATGTAATACATCATGCATCTTGCAAATTAGTTCTCCCAAATTAGTGTGCTCACTTTGTGCATTGTAATTCTGTCTGACAGGTGAAGTGGATTAATGCAGGCTTGAAGAGGATTTTCATTATTTGAGTTTTTCTAAGACCGGATGAATAAAAGTTCAAGATTTTACTTGTGATGAAACTTGATATACAATCTGTCATTAATTTCAGTCTGTTTCCATTTTTCGGTGTCAAGCACTTTCTTCTATCCCAATTTCTGTATAATACCTCAGGATTCACCTGTGGAGCTAATTGAGTAGGCGGGCCTATGATGCTGCTCTTAATTTTTCTGGTTATTAAGTTAGAATTTTTTAAAATATGCAATTTACAAAATAAAAATATAACAGCATTCTGAACAGGTTACTTTAAATGAATATCTAATCCATACTGTAGCTGCAAGTAGAGCCTTGCAGCAGCTGTGAAAAGCTGAAATGGAAAATAAAATGTTCAGAATAAATATAAGGCATTACTCTATTTAATCAACAGGTGCTGTAGTTTTACTCAAGCAATGTAATTGGCGCAAGACATGTTCACCATACTGATGATTGCCCCGACAACATTGTAAAGAAAACTTTTTATTCAGACCACATACATTGGTAAGAGCTGCATGAATGTTAAAAGCTCCCCTGAGGACGTTCTTTAGCGTTATTATGGGTGCTACAGTGATGCATCACAGTTGTACCGATTCATGGCGTTAGGACTGCCCTCAGGGGTGTTAGTTATATCTGGTTATCTGAAATTTGATGAGGAATAGATCCTGAGCACGTACGCCAACCTTAGCTGATGTTATGAACAGTATCCGGTCCTTCTCACTGCAATAAAACAGAGAAGTCTCTAATTAGCACCAAGATGGATCACGCCTGTTTGCTGCGTTTCCTCGGTTTGTGTGAGACATCTCTTGCAGTGCAGTGTTGGATTACATGTGGATGAGACAAAGGAAGAGGGGATTTATTCTGGTTATGCACATTAACACTTGACCTCCTGTGTCTCTGTTTTAAAGTATGTACATCCTGTAGCCCATTTCACACCAAAGAACATTAACATCTGGTCTCAAAAAACCTCAGAGACAAGCATTAAAAAGCTATAGGGTCATATCCTTTCTAGTGGTTATGATAACATTGTACTAAACTGTGCATGAGCATTGAGATCACAACAACAACAGAGGGCAAAGAGTATGATAAAACAATCACATTACAAAGCCTCTGTTGGGCAAACACATATATAGCACTCACCAGAAAGCACAAATGAGGGGGGATTTTACCTAAAAAGTAACAAAGCCTGCAGCTGCTGTTCTCATGTAAGAGCACAGCTAATTACCAATCTTTTATTACATGACCATAGCAACCAAGAGAACCACACTGAGAAAAACAGCAAAGAATTTGATTATACTTTTACTTGAACATCCAGAACTAAACTAACCTGATACCAATGTATAAAGAAATCAGTGGAACAAAAAAAATGGACAAGAAGTGACATTAATAATTAACATGGGCCAATTAGTAATGTTACTATGTACTAAACTATATTAGTTGGACCTGTAAATATACCTTTACTTTTAAGCTGCAGCCATTTTTGAATACCAGCAAATTGCACCATCAGGTTAGGGTTGAAGTCGTTTTACACATTGCCACACAGCAGCCAGATTATACAATCGGACTAGCATCGGTAGATAAGGCAGTAGCCTGTCAGTGTTTGATGACACATTAAAATCACTGTCTCATAAATGTGCATCATAAAAATCCCGCTTTTTTAAACCAAATTTTCCATTAAATAAATTTACAATACGCATTACCTTTCCATAAGTATGCATTGTAAGTGGTGAGGTCCAAATTACCTGTGCTGGCTATAAATGGCGCACACATGCACAAGGGATTCACCAGACAACATGTGAATGCAATGCACGCTCTGCATGTGTGTGTGTGTGTGTGTGTGTGTGTGTGTGTGAAAGTACCTACTCAAATCACATCCCCAGTGATTAGTGTTATTTTGGTAATCTGTTATTACTCTGTTATTACATGCTTTTAATATTTCCATGAAGAACAACATGTGTTCCCAAATTCACCAGGACGGGATTTTTAAAGATGATAATTTGTACAACTTTTCAGCCATAAATGACCTCTGACCTTCAGCTGTCTGTTGTTGTTAGTTGGTGGATTTAAAAACATCCTTTCAAATTAAACTCTCCTCTGTTAAGGCACTGGCACTATATTGTACAATTTCTATTATTATTTGCAACATAATACCTACATTCAGCTTTTATGGCCAACCTTAAACAGTGATTTAAACAGGCATTAAGGCAAAAACTAGGAAGATGTAGCAGCAATAATGTTCATTTTAAACCACACTGATTCATATCAGCACCAGTTTAGTAAAGAAAAAAAGGCTGTCAAAGCTTTGCTTTCAGAGATTTAAACTGCTTTGAAAAATACTCTAGCGAGATCTAGCAACCAAATTAAAAAGTCACAGATACAGTGAACATCAAGGCATATGGTGCCGCATTGTGTGTGTAGAAATCATTTCTCCTCAAAGCTGTCTATTCATTGTCAGTCCGCTGACACAAATTTCTGATTCCATTGTAAAGGTAAAAATTGGTTGAAAATTGGTAAAAGCAAGAGCAAATGAGATGTTGCTGAGCATTACATCTACTACAACAAAGCTGACAAAGGGATGGCAACGATGATTTGAGTGAGCCATCAGTGTCATCAAACCTACCTGCATGCAGCATGGAAAGGCAGGCAGTGAGTAGATAAAGCACAGACTCTGACAGTCATTTGCTTTGCCATTGTGTCTACCATCACTGCAACAATTTTATTATCTGGGCAGCCTGGGATGAATTTGCTATCATAAGACCAGGTCTGCGACAACAATGGTGTGGGGAAATTGACAATAACCAAATAACATGTGAGTGAGGAAACACAGGCTTTTCATGAAAGCAAGTCATTTCAATAACTGTCAGATTTCTGGTGGCACATCAGAACCCAACGAATATGTCTTTTGTCAGTTTTGTCAGCGTCTTTGTTTTCTGACAGTGTCTTTATCTGACTGATCCAAACATGTCGTCTAGGTATGCCTCTGTATTCATCAAGGCCTGGCTGAGATATTTTCTTCCAGTGCCACTAGCTGCTATATGTGCCAAGCTACAAAATCATAATAGACTTTCTCCCTTCATTCCCTTGTGCTGCCTCTTTTTTTTTTAACTCATTCAATTATGAAGAATGAAATATGGGATTAGATATTTTCGGGGCCCTTTTTTTCCTCTGTGCACAATCCATTTTATTTCTTACAATTTCACGCTTTGTGGAATTTTCCAGTCACAAGTTAATTAATCAGGTAGAGACACTGGGGTTACTGCATCTCAAGACTAAATGACCCATATTTAGCACAAAGAAAAACTTTACTCTGAGGTATCTGAGGAACAAAAAGGCAGCGAAAGCCAAGTCCGCAGCGTAGAGCAGAAATGGTCCCTGTTTCATCTTAGAGCCGCTTTTAACGAGATGAACCCTCTACTGACAGTGACCTGAGATGAAAGTAAGAGACGCAAAGCCAGCAAGAGTTCAGGGAAAGTTCTTTAACACCCAACCTACCCACCCACTCACCCCACCTAAACCTCTTTCAACCCCCAGCCTTGGTGATGCTGAGAGACGGGAGGGAAGTTGGGAGGTGGTGCACTAGAAAAAGTTCCTTCACCTCTACTACAACTTTGTGGTTGATCCCACAAGGAGGCCTCGCTAGGTGCTAAAGATGCCGGGATTGACGGCTTTAATCTCGCCGACTCTCTCTGTCTCACTCCAACTTGGCCTCTTCTTTTGTTCTTTAAGCCCTGGATTCTCTCGCTGCTACATCTCTATTTGGACGCAGGGCTGGCTGCTGCTGAGGGGAGGGGAGAGAGGATGCTGCTGCATGAGCTGTAGGAGAGCAGCAGTGGTTGTCGACACAGTTAAGGCAACAGAGGTTCAACACCCTCTAAAGGAAGTGGTAAACCTACTAGCTTTCTTAGCATTGCAAATTTGCACTTGTAAATCCCCTCTGATGCACATTATTTAGCAGTGTGACCTGAACTGGCCACTGGAAGCACCAGGAAAATCCATGCCTTGCTAGCTGATTAACTAGAGTGTCAGGCCAGTGTTAAATATGCTAAATGAAATCGGTAAATCAAAGGGAAAAAACACAAGACAGCTACAGTCCCTCAGAGCTGTTCACCATCAGTTCCCAGCTTACTATTCAGCTGATGGAATGATCTCTGTCTGTCATCACATGATAGGTCACTCACAAATACACATCAACTACGAGTCAGTGAAGTGGAGTGTGTTTGGCCTTGTAGTGAAGCGAAAAAAGAGACAGCATGGGAAAATGAGGAATGGTAATACTAAGAGGGTGTATATTGAAAACTTAGGGGAGAATGGGGACAAATGCTAATAGATACCTTCATTAGCAAGGCACATGTTTTGTGTTTAAGAGAAAAAAAACAACACAGCAGGGCCAACCTGAGCACGTCGTATAACAACTTCCTGTCCTTAACTGATTCTTTGTAGGAAAATTCTCAATAAAAATAGGGAAGGTAAGAATGAAATGCAAAGGAATCAAAGTAACAAAAAAAAGCAAGGACAATTTCTGTCACGTGAAAGTATCTCCAGTACTGAGATCTACAAAATGTTATTATAGCAAACATGAAGTCCAGTCAGAGCTTTAAGGAAATGCCAGGCGACAAAGCAAACACTCCAGCAGCCTTGCTCTATGCATGTGTAGCATGAAGGGGCTACAGCTTTCATTTTAGTGTGCAACCTTGTGTTGCAAATGACAAAACATGAACCTGACACCTCATTGCTCCAAAGGCTAGGCTAAACATTTTTTTTCACTGCATATTTGTTTCATTATATATATATATAATGAAACTCTCTCTCTCTCTATATATATATATATAAAAGGGCTGTCAATCGATTAAAAAAATTAACTAATTAATCGCACAATTTTCTGTTATTGATCGCGATTAATCCAATTTTTTCTACTTAAGACTAGAGTGGATATTTATTTATGAAAAATCATGAAATGAATGTAGAAACAACACAAAGAAAGTATATTTAAATTCAAAGGCTATTTTAATGGCTTTTTAAAATGAAACTTTCTGCCTAAAAGTCC
>JAPZDV010000015.1:5400116-5422486 GCA_029814665.1 Acanthurus lineatus
CTACATTACATCCAAAATAAAACAAGTCCAGTCATTATATACTTACATATACATGTATAATAACACTATATCTAAATTAAAAATATTATTACTATGCTTGCATACACTGAGGACAGTATACTGCTGCTTTAATCTTGTCATGTCTTCATTACATGGTGTAAGCAATATTTTTCAGGTAGTCAAGTACTTGAAAAAACAGTCTATGCAGAGGTGATTGTACACTTACAGGCTTCTGCTTTGCTCACATACAACTTTTTGCTGCATGTTGCAAAGCCAGTGCAGCTTGTTTAACACCTGAATGGAAAACTGACTTTCAGAGAGAATAACATCATCGTCATCATACATTTTGACAGAGAGACATAATTTGAACAGAACAAAAAAAACAAAACAAAAACAGTAACAGAAATACAGTGCTAATGTTAACATTTAGATCATAGTATTTCTGATCAAGCTTTAACAGCCTCACCAAACAGCTAGCATGATCAAAGATTCCTATTGAGTTATTTAGCTAGCTCTCGGAAGCAGTAGCCTTTATTGCACCTCTGTAGCCCTCTTGTAGTTTTCTTGATCGTTTGCTGTATTTTAGCATTTCGATACCGGCCCGCTGTTTTTTTAAAGCTCGCACTTGTCTATTCTTACTTGCTTTTATCATATAGTGGTAAAAAAATATATCCAAATGATTACACACAATACACCATTTTAACAAAGGAAGGTTTGAATAGTAGTAATTGATGTCGAGTAATAAAAAAATTATAATTTTTTATTGTCTTTTGAAATTTTAGTCTATCAGCAAGTATGTGTCAGTGTGCAGATCCATTTCTATGTAGTTTGCCAAATAACAAACTACATAGACAACATCTTTAGTTTTTGAATTCTTTGTCATTACGTTTCAAATGCTTTTTCTGTTCAGTGCAATTTTTTCTGTTTATTTATCTATTTATATTTCTATTCAAAACCACTACTGAAAGTGCACAATTCTATTTGCCGCTACTCTGCTCTGTGCAATATTCCATGTACAAATTTTGTCTTTTTGCATTCATATTTATATATTTATATCACACTCAGATTTGTATATTTACATTGCACTAATATTGATATATATATACACACATATATATAGGTGTGCAAATATAAGTGCATAAGTGCAAATATATATATATATATATATATGTATGTACATATATTTACATAGCCACATACAGTTACTGTTATTTTCCTTACTTCCCAACACTGCCTGATACAACTCTGGAAGCCAATGCAACAAAATTTCCTTCCCCAAATACACTGCTGTGTAATTTGAGAAATGACAATAAGAGAAAGTCTAAGTCTAAGTCTAAGTCTAAGTGTCTTGAAAGTCATCAAGAGTCATTTGCTAGTTATAAAAGATCAGCCTTTTAGTCCATATCTAGTGATTCCAAAATATTTCGGAAAACTTCAAACTGATTTGCAGTTATTTAACAATTTGTTGACCTGGTCAGTGGTGACTTATTTTGTAGAGAGCAGAAGTGACACAACCTTTATTCAGTTATCAGCATTTCAGATCCCAGTGATTAATGCTAAGGTATTCAAACTTCTTGGACCCAGTGAAAAGAAAGGATTGCTCTATTGACTTGCAGGATAAAGCTGGATGATGCAGTCTGAAGGAGCAGATGCCCCGATAAATTGAGAGCCTTTTTCATCTCAGTAGCGCTCAGTTAAAACCAGAAGGCATGCTCGATCTCCCCCCCTCAACGCTTCGGAGGGAGGAAGGAATTGAACCCGTGGTTGGCTGAAGATGACTGTCAGGCCTCAACTGGAAGTGTTGGTGCAGCGGTGCTGAGTTTGTGATCTGTGTGATTGTGCCAGGCAACAGGAACTGTCTGGCCAAAGTCACAGATGGCGTTCGGAGCCCCTGGCACCTCGCAGTCGCACAGGCTCAAGAAGCTCTCAGCTCCAATGCTGTCTTTATTGTGGTTAAAAGTAGAAGCAGACAGCAGTAGTCTAACACACAACACAACTACGGTCAGGTACTTCAGAGCAGCCTTTAATACAGCTTAATGCTAATTTTAACCACGTATCTGCTAAAAGAGTAAACAGAGTAAACAGGCTAATGTTTGCAAACAGATTGTTTGATTTATAAAAAATTAAAATGCAATTGTAATTTATGAAGCTCTGGCCTATTAAAAGCAACAGAGTGAACAGTCTAACACTTAAATTAAAAGCTACTTAAATATATATACATATATATTTAATATTGTTAAGGACCGTCAATGTTTCCTGTAAGATTTAACAAATTTAAAAGGGACAGAACTTTATGAAACAAGTCCTCCAAAATAAATGACAAGGTTCACGCCCTCCAGAAAAACACTTAACTAATTTTTTTTATGGTGGACAGAAAAACACTTGCTTAAGTTTGTGGAAAGATGGTGTCTTGGCATAAAATCCCCACTTCTCCAAAGTTAGGAAATCTTTCCTGTCATGGTGACAGTTGTGGCTTAAAAGCTGTCTGACGTGTTAAATTCCACCTTACCATTGTTTGCAGTGCTTTATTTAATGTATCCTTTTTCCTCTTTCTCCAAAATTACAACACCCATTTTTACAGTGACCAATAATGGGCTTTTTCCCTTTTTTTTTTTTTTTTTTTTTTTTTTTGGCATTTGATGAAAAAGCCCATGATGTCATGTTTCTTTGAAGAACAGTCTCTAACACCTAAATGCTCATTCAGACATTTTTCTATTGTTAGCATCCTTAGGTATAATACTAATTTAATTCACAAGTCTGAAAATTATAATGAAAATCAGACTGAAGGGTCCCATCTGATTTCATGCTTTCAGGGCTGCTTCCAACTCTACAGTCTCCTCTGGTGTATATTCAAAAGGTTGCCATGTGAATGCATGTTCCCAAAACAGATGAGAGAAAGACGAAAGCAATCAAAAGCTTGTAATTTCATCAATGTTCTCGAGGCACAAAGACTCTTGGTCGTCTCATAGTCATCATGATCTCCATGTCTCTGGGGTTTTTCTTGTCTCCTTATCATTGCATACTGCCACTACTAGGGACAGGGAGTCAAGAAGGTTCAATAGGGATGGTGGCACCTCATGGAAACCAATTATACACAGGCTCTGCAGCCTTCATTTCTGTGCTGGAGCTTTGAATGGTTTTGATATTCCATGATGAATTACCACAACCAAATGAGAAGGAGAGAGATGGGGGGGAGGCAAGAAAGTGAGAGAGAAGGAAACTGAAAGAGAAAATCCAGGAGGAATTCTTTGCCTTAACTCCCTCGGGGCGTTCAGTGTGTGTTGGTGGAGTACTGTACGTTTCTCTGGCAAGCATATCTCCTCTCTTCCACCCACACGGGTCTCTCAAACGGAATGAAGTCCCCGCGGAGGAGTTCCTTCATCCAGTCGGAGTGTGTGTGTGCTCTTGTGCTGCACACCTCCTCTTAATTAAACAATGACAAGCGCTGAAAACATTGTTTGACAGAAACTGTGGAAATTAACTTTGTGAAAAGAAAAAACATAAAAAAGGAAATGCTAATCTCACTGGATGTAAGTTCATTAGGCAGAGAAAGTTGGACCGAGCTCATTGTACTTTGCATGTCGCCACTCGTCTGTGCAAGTATTGCTTGACAGTAATTAAAGTGAGTAGTGGACATTATTCGAACAACATAGTGTCTTTGTTATAGCTTCTGAGTATCTCAGGATCCTTTGTCTATGCATAACCCATTTTATATGGAGCAGCAAATACATCATTACCCAAACAATGCACAGATATCCGTACACAAAATCCTCCAGAGACCATCCGAGCAAATGCCTGTTTGAGTTCTCTTTAGTATGGAAAAATAACCTCAATAGTCAGCTTGGAATGAAGACTCCACTCTCTATGCATATTTCTTTGGTTACATCACAAAATAAGTACATTTACATACTGTTTATGATGATCACTAGCACTAATCTGCTTAAGGCAATGATTTGTTTACAGTGTTTGAACGCTGCACAGTTCAAAGTAATGCTGTTTTCCTAATAAACCACTTATTAGTAAAATGATGTAATAGTCAGTCTTGCACTCGCTGCTCCAAAACACAGAGCCATGTGGTTAGCTTTGTGAATTTATTAACCAGATTCCTTTGTGTAGTTATACACAGCTTAGAAAAGCAAGCCAAGGCATTCACTGTTCCAACAATTGGAGAGACTGAGAAGAAATCTAGTTGACTTCACTTATGACAGCCATTCACCTATTATGGATTATCCCACATGATTTAATCGATATGGGTAGCAATGCCATGTACTGAATCATATTGGTGCTTATTTTAATACTTCTCAGTTATTTAAGTGGCCTATAATGTGTAAAAAAAAATCTAATTTTATGTATTTTTAACAAACTAATCTTGGCATAATTATTCATTGTTGTTCACAGAGGGTTGATGAGAATTACTGTGTGTGATCCAGACCACTGACTGGCTAAATGCAGGGATGCAGGGATATAAAACACAACAGCCTTTTCCTCAAGATGGATATTTGTGTGTTGGTATTGTGTATTGACTCAGTATAGAGTATGTGCACAGGTAGTTAGTTGCTCAGAGAAAACCTCAACAGATTTAGGGAAGCACGTGAAAATGCATGGCACTTATTCAAGCGCACACAAATGCCAACAAGCCTCCAAAGGAACTTCAAAAAGAGAGTCAATGATGCCTAAAAGTAGGGCTTTTCCTTTCTGAAGTCAAGAGACAGATATCCTGCTGAAAATACTAGCTAGATGTTTCCTGGTAAGAGCTTAAAGTGCACTGCGGGAGTGCAGCTGGTTAATTAACATTACTTGTTACAGCTAAGTAAAAACTAGTTGTGTTATATGTGGTAGAGCAGTTACATAAAGTACAGTCATGATGCTTATCTACTTTAAATGATTGACAGGAGTAGCCAAATGAGATTGTTGATATTTTACAAAACATTTTTTTTTGTCATTTTACAGATGTCTGCTGCTCTCATGTTGTCAAACTGTGACTCTGTTTTCAGTGTTAAGATTTTTGTTTATAAAGACTCCTTCTAAATAGTTTATGAGGGTTGTCTTTCCACCTGTGGTCTTGAAATTAAACTGACTTAAATATTTTTTAGACAGAGGTAATGATAAAGTGCACTTGGGTGAATGGTAAGTTAACAGAGCTTCAGAACTTTAGGATTGGACAACATGTTGTCTGGAAAGATGGCTGAGGCTGCGACAACAGGCTGTTAACACTGACACTCTTGTCTGGGATGACTTCCAGACTACAAGAGATGCTAAATGGCTGCAGTTTGACACTTTTGATTTCCTTATTTTAACAACAGCTGGATTATAGCAATAGTTCAGTTCTTTTGGCACAGGCCTCTCACAGTAGAATGAAGACGAGAGTGTAAATTTTGTTCTCCACTTTCCATTCTCAACTTTTCCTGATTATAAAGATACCCTTGATGTAATCAAATTGAGACAGTCTTTGACAAGGTAATAAACTGATTTGTAGTCTCATACTACTTGTTGGAGTGGAGATGCTGGAGTGCCAGGCAGTCAATCACCACTGGCTGTTGAATTGAAAAACAATTTGCATAATGGTAATATCATGGAGCAAACTTGGGCAAATATCTGAGGCTTTGTCACTATCAGATTAAGCCCCTTGTACTTGGTTTCTGGTCTAATTAGTTATTTACTGAAGAGGACAAACTGCTTCCCTTAAAGATGGAATAGACAGATTAAGAAAGTTTTAGCTAAATTGCTATTTTTTTTTCTTACCAGAGGTAGGCCTAGAGTGTCATTTTCTGCAACATTTGGTGTGCAAAGTATAAAAGATCTGGCCATACCTGTAAAAATGTTGTAGAGCCTATAGAATCTTTAATATTTACATGTATTCAACCTTGTGGCAACTCTAATTTTCATAAAGTTGATGACTGTTACAGATGACCACCTTCAGACCCTTGATTGTACTGAATTAATGTAAGTTGTAGCTTTAGACTTCATTTAAAATTTACATTTTTGTTCCCATCTTTCAGAACAAGGTCATAGTCACTCCTGGGAGTTCTAATACCTCTCTCTCCCTCTCTTTTTCTGTTTATATTTTTCTGTAAACAGTAAATATGTCTACAGAGATCAGCTCAGTGAATGTAGTGCAAATGGACAGTGCAGGAATACAGAGGTGATTTACAGTCTTTATAATGACTTTATTTCATCAGGACGCTCTCTTCCAGTCAAAACATCTCACAAATCTTATTGCTGTGTCTCCACACTTATCTCACACATATCTCAGCCAGAAGTTTTTTAGTTATTTACCATATTTTCACATTCTTTTTTGGTGGTTGTGATCTCTGGCTTGTATTTGTCTCTTATGTCTTGGTACAGTTGGCAGGTGGTTAAAAAATGCAGCTTGGTTGCTATCTCCTGCTGTGCAGTGGGTGCAAAGTCTTTCTTCTCTGGGGAGCCAGGTGTGCCTGTGGCGTTGGCTCTCTAAAGCAAGGCTGTGCTCACTGACTCTGCACATGGTCAAGGATTTCCTTAGTTTTGGATCGGTCAAAGGGTCAGATAATCTGAGCCACTGAGTATTCTCAGTTTAAGGCCAAAGAATGTTCCAGTTTGCTCTGGTATTTTGGGTGAATCTTTCCAATGTGCCTAATACAGTAAAAATACTATTCTTCTTGTTTTCTAATTGGGTTTAATCGAATGAGATTTCTGTGTTGGACCTTGTGTTTATGAACAGAATTACAGGAAGAGTTGGCTGAGTGAAGTTCTCTCTAGGGTTTTTCTAGAGGTGAGGATTTTGTTCTGTAGTGAATTGCACTATTACCATAAACGTATGATTACAAATGCGGCTATGGTAAATATATCAGGTTTAGATATAAGCACTGATAGCCCAGTAACCACCATTTAAGACCAGTCCTCAGGCTGCACTGGAGCTCAGACACTGTCCTGGGCAGCTGATTAGCCCAGAGTGTCAGGCATAAAGCAAAATGAAGTTAAAGCCAAAAGCTAGGCAATAAGGTGTAGCAGCTACAGCCACTCAGACCCCCACCCGCAACATCACCACCACAACAACCAGGGACAGCTTTTATCCGAGGAAATGATCTCTGCTTGTAACGGCACGCTATTCATCCAAAGCATGTCCACATCAACATTCAGACAAAGTATGGAGTGCATGTGGTCGTGCAGTGAGGAGAAAAAAAACAGAGCAGAGTGGGAAAAAATGGGAAGGAGAGAATGAGAAAAGGTGAAGTGCATTAAAAAGGTGAAAAGGCGTGAAGGAAAATGCAGCTGCATGCTGCAAAATGAACGATATATATTCACAAGAAAATGAAACAGTGTTATTTTATAGAAGCCACCTTCAGCATCTCATATTTTCACAACTACTCTTCTCTAGTTGGTTCTATGTTTCAATAAATAAAAAATGTCACCAACACATATTCATGTTGAGTAGGGATAACGAAGATGCATAAATACTAAAATAATATGAAATTAAAAACCTCTTTACTCTTGTGTTTGTGTTTGATGCAAAACAAATAGCCTTAATTATGTTAGTGGAGTGGTTAAACCTTAATATTGAAAAGACTTAAGTCAGTTTTTAACTATATTGGTTTGGTAAAGCAGTTTTTTTTTCATGCCGTAATAATTCTGAGGGGTATCTTACTAACATGAAAAGGAAAAGAATATTCCAATAGAACACATACAATATAAATGGTGTGCTGAATGTATGGAGATTTAACAAGATTGATGTTGATGTATTTAAAATTACAGTATTAATATTCTAATAGGCTTTACTGGTCCTCATTACCCAGTTCTATTGACATGACAGTTTTAATCATCCTGTTCTATATAGTCAATTAGTACTTTATGAAAACATATTCAATGAGATTTCTCCTTTGTTATATTTGATTTGTTTTGAATTTACCTATCGATTGTACTGCAGGTAGAAAAATAAAGTAAAATGTTGTTGACTTGTAAAAAACTAACTGTGATAAAGGCTGAAGTTCAAACTGTGTTAAAACCCAGAGAGTTTGGCTGTAACGAGCTGAAGTGCTTCACAGATTCTGGCCGACATCTTTGCAAATGTGATTTATGCTTACGGCGCAGTGAGGAGCTCAAATCTTTAATTACCGTGCAAATTAGTGGCCACTGTAATTCATCAGTACACAACCACCAGAACCTTATTTCCACACTAATTTAATGAATAATTGCCTTCTTGGAAAAACCTGCCTCTTTGAGTATAATGGCAGAGGCCTTGGAGGATACGGCCACTAATGTGGAGACGAGTTCACACGTTCAACCGGAGCTCCGACTGCTACCTGTTTTTAATGAAACTAATGACAGAGTTGTGGGGATGAACTCGCTTTAATTGCGTTAACGTGCACGTCCTCATGCTGCAGGGATTCAGCTATTGTAAAACAGGTTGTCTGAGATCTCTGGTGCTTTTACTCTCCGATACAGACAGTAGCAGATGAAGTGGCTCATTGACCGTCTGCTTTAATTTGTTCCCAGCTTGGAAGAGGCCACTAACCGCAAACTCCTATCAATATTTTAAAAATTAAACTTAGGACACAGACTCATAAAACTTCTGGATGAGTGCTATCCTGTGCATTAGTCAAACTTATTTTTACAACGAGAGAAATCAAATATCAGTCACATTTTGCAGAACAGATCTTTTAGAGCTGTGCAAGATTTAGTTTGAGTATTTTCTCTCTCTAAAATTGCTATTTTTTGTCATAATATCCAAATATTTCACTCTTATAATGAAAGACATGTTTCGTACAGTCAGAAAACTGACAGATTAATCTCACTGTTCAGGAATGTTTTGTTAAAGTGAAAGTGTGATTACTGATTACAACCTCACGATACGAGACCCCAAAACATCAATCCAATCCATTCTCTATTGATTCCAGCCTTCATGTTAACTGCGCTTTCTTCAACAGAAAGAGAGAAGTCTAAAGGGAAGCTGGTAACAAACATGCTGACCTTCACTGGCTCCAAAAACACAAGATCCTGAAACCATGGACTCGTATCCAATCAATTACTCGGTGGCTTAATTGATTTGCAAAGGTAATCACTGGGCACACAATCCACCGGGGCGAAGTATTTGATGTTTTAATAAATGGTTTTACAGCAGAACTGGATGACCGGATCGATTCAGCCTCTGCAACCTTGATTATAGCACGAGTTGGGAGAAAAAACAGCAGTGTAGCAGCGGGACAAGCCAGACGATGCGATAGGTAAGGCTTACCTTTGTTGTTTACACTGGAGTGTTGCACAGCAGTGTGGTAAAGATCAAAGTCGACCACATTACTCAATTTTCTCTTACAGGAAGGAAACTGAGACCAGACGCTTACTGTAGATCTTGTAACCCTGCAGAAAATGCAGTAAAATGTAAAAATAAATATGATTCAGACTGAGTCACAAAAGAATCACCTACAATTGACATTTACCAGGATGGATACACAACACATAAAACTTTTGAACACTAAAAAGCTGATTAACTTTTAATGATCAGTGCCTTTCATAAAACTTAGTAGAATAGATCCTATTTTCACCTCCATCAGACCTCTCAAATCCTGCTTCTGAGATTAAATTCAAACATTATGACATAAATTAGCACTGTTATATTTCTTACAACAACTAGATATTTTACTATTTTGATGAGAGTCACTGGAATGTGCAGCATCTATTAAATTAATTCAGCAAACCAGCCAGCCAAACTTTGAGCCAATGTATGGGCAGTACAGCCAAAAATGCAGCAGATAAGTTAGAGTCACTTTAATAACATTTAGAGTACACAATATTTGCTTAATAATGATGTTGGGCTTGGGGAAAAAATAGCTAAAATTAACTCAACTAATGAGCTACATTTCATCATACACTGGTAGTTTCTGATATTTTCTTGTCTCTTGGTATTTCGGTTTTTATTTTTCACAGCCACTGCCTGGTGTAGTCCAGCTATCCCCACCTAGCACCTAAATATTAGTTGTAAGGTTTACCTAAAAAAAATTACATTTTAGTTTATTGGTCATCACCTGTGATGGATAAAAACACTAGATTTCCACACAGTCAAAGACAGAAAGTGTGCTTTTATGTTATAATTCAGTGTCAACACTCATGTGCACTTAGGAGCGACTGTCCTATGTGGCTGCTGACAGTGCTGTCATCTGAGGCGTCAATCACACCAGACTAGAGATGCACAATATAGATTTTTTTTCAGCCAACATCGGTGTTCAGAGTGTAAAAAGTTAAGTGCAGGGGTTGGATGGAGGGTCAGAGAGCCACTTGAGCATTCAACAGATTTGTCCAGGTTCTCCCTATGGTCAGTCCATCTGTGTGGATACTTTCTTATCCTCTTTTTTATGTACCACCCAATACAAGCACCTTAAGCAAGGCAAGCAGTTGAAAATGGGAACAGGTGAATGCCAGGTAGTGCAGCCTTATAATGTAGTTTATAAAAGGGCCACTGTGAATCATGTAGAAATCCTTGGGCTGAAAAGAATACAAACAGCTTTTGAGATGTGACAGACCTAAAGAAAGTCACAGCGGACCAAAGAGTAAATATAGATGTGCCTAAAGTGTTTACCATTGAGTACAGCCCAACTCCACTAGCTGTTACAACTAATAATTACCACATTCTCATATCTATTACTAAGAAGAAAACCCATATCTTTATTTTTTTACATTTTAAAAAGATGTTAAAAACCCATGAACACTTGAAGGTAAGAAAGGATAGGATGTGGTTAGTAAAGATGAATGATTTCATATTCTATAGCTTTGATCAAACCAAATTTAAGCGACATCACTTTTACAACAAAAAAAATGTTGATTATTGTTTTCTAGTAAATTATATTAAAAACTTTAAAAAAAGTCTTTAAACTTTTATTAATTAAGCTGTAGAACTTTAATTAATAAAATGCTCTAATAATATCTGTCAGTTCTAACAGGTCAACGTCACATATATTCAATGAAGAAATTAAGACTTTTTCTGAGTAATCAAATGGACTAGAGCTGAGGGTTAGTTATGCTTCCTTTGTTTATGGCTCATTTTAAAGGCTATTTTCTTTAATTTCAGAATGTTACAAAATAATATGGATATCTAATTAATGAGTTGATATCTTGCATCGCTACACTTGAAAGCTGTTAGAGAAGCAGTGGCAGCATTTGGTGCAAATATGTCATAATCAGCTTCACTGGCTTTCAGCAGTGAAGCAAACACAAACAAGTTTTCTTCACTCTTGCAGTTAGGCATGACTCAGTTTAAAAAGTTGTTAAGGTTTATAGCCTGCTATGCTGTTATCCTGCTTTGCTTTGTTTACAATGACACAGCTTTAAAAAGGTGTAGTGATTAAAAACACTAAAAACACGAGGTCATGGGCTTCTCCACTGATGATTCCTATCATCTGTGTTTATTGGGTAGCCTTACAGACACTCAATGCCTGTCTGAGAGGGAAAAGACAAAACTTCCCTTCACCATTGAGCCGTGAGAAGTGGCTCCAGGTTTGATTTGATTAATAAAACTTTATTTACATATAAAACAGATGCTGGCGCTATCAGCGAAAAGATTGTTCAAATTCTGACGAGTAGTCAGCTAAGTCTGCCAGCCAAGTCACTGTAATTATTAAGGAGTCTATTGTAGCCAAATGTGATACAGTAAACTTATCAGGCAAATATATTGTGGTGTCTCATCTTGCCATTAACACTAAACTTCAGTCTACAATGATTCATTTTAAATCTGATGAATGCAGGGGCTTTCTTTGAATTTACTATTTCTGCATCAAAAAAATATGCAGAATTTAAAAGGGGTTTTGGCTCAGTGAAAAAACATTTAATGACTAAGAGTTTCTAAAAAGATTCAATGCCTTGGTGCAATAAACTTGGAGTAACATTGGGAATTTATATAGAATTCTTCAGATGGTTTAGAGCAGGGGTGCTCACACTTTTTCAGCATGCGAGCTACTTTTAAAATGACCAAGTCAAAATGATCTATCCACTACAAAACTACGCATGAGCGGTGACCTAAAGGTAAAAAATTAAGTTGTCATCTGACTGGTTGCCCTGTATGTCAATCAAGTTACGGGGATGGATGATAGGCAAACATCGTAAGTTCTGCTGCACTTAGCGCCGTTGTTTGATTTGATTGGTCACCTGAATGGCAAAATTCAGTTGTCATCTGAATGGCTGCCCTGTATATCGATCAAGTGACGGGATGGATGATAGGCTGATATTGTTTTAATGTCACGCCGCGATCGACCAGTACCACCTCCGCGATCGACCGGTAGATCGCGATCGACGTAATGAGCACCCCTGCTCTTGAGCTTTCGGAAGTTCAATAAAGGACTATTACAAACAAATACATGAACAGACAATTAATTACATTTAAAAAAGTGATGTTATATATTACATTTTGAGTTAAAAAATACTATAAATACATAAAACCTGTAACATTTTACAAGGATTTCATTCATATGCATATTGACTTGATATTGATTTACATTGAGTATTTGTACATGTTAAAATCAAGCATAGAGCTAATTTTGCTCTCTGTATATTTTAGTTTCACCTTTCATCACAACGTTAATAAACCTGTGGACAAGAGAGCAACAGTCTTAGGAGTCTTGATGTTAGGAAAGTGTTGACTGACTGTCAAGTTATATATGACACATATAATGAGGACAGCACACCAACTTTCCACTGAATGCTAATGCACAATACAGCACAGGATCACTTCTCTGGTGTCCATCCACTTGACAACAAGAAGTCTGTCCTTCCTAACCCACTGCAAATTTCTCAGTCTTTTTGGACAGATCATCATCCACAGTCTGTGGAAAACCAACCTGATTTTTCCTGATGGTCCCACACGGCCAATTTTCCTTGGGTCAGTTGTCCATATACAAGGTGTAGCCCCCGCCAAGCAGAGGAAAAGGCAAAAGTCATTCACTGCTGTGAAGCTGAGATCAGGGCCTGTGAAGGAGGACACCTTTACCTGTGTACACAGAAAAGTTCATCATAAAGTCATTATAGTGTCTGTCAGTACACAGAGCTTATAACCTCACTTTGTGGGCTGCACTTCATATATTGCTTCATGCTGATCCTGGCCTTACCACCATCCTTTCATCGATTAAGATGTGTTGGTCTGGCTGGGAGTGAGATTTGTAGGCGGTGACCATCTCAGTGTACAGGGACTTTATTTTGTCTCAGTCTGTCCTTCTCCATCTGTGGTGTTGATGGGGGCTGGAACAGTCCTGGTGCTGGAGCTACAGATGTAGAATGACTGCAGCAGCACCCTCTAAGAGGGTAAGTGTTAGAGTAACACTATCCACCAAAAATGACCAAGAAATATTATGTGTCATTGCAGCGGAGGCTAACATGTTGTTCACTCTAAAAACTGCTGGGTTAAAATTATAATAACTTTTATTTTAAAAAATAATATATAAATATAATAATAAAATAAAATATAAGCAAATTTAGGTTTATTTTGGTAACCCAGTGCTGGGTCAAAAAGGGACCGACCCAGCCTTGGGTTGTTAAAACCCAGCAGGGTTGGGTTATTGCTGTGAGTTGAGTTTTCAACCCAAAAATGGCCTTAAATGTCTATGTTGTTGGGGTACAGACACCTTTGAGTGAGCTGGAAAATACAACCCAAATTCTGGGTTTACAGTAATTTTTACCAAACTGATGCTGTTTTTATATCAATTTAGTCTGGTCTAAGAAATGCAATGTTTAAAACAATTTTTATGAATGATGAAACAATCACAGAATATCCCAGACACTTTTATTCATATAAATATTCAATGACAAATTATGTATAAAATGTATAAAACTGTGTAAATTCATTTAATTAAATCATTCATGTTCCTCATTATAAAACTTGTTTTGTCAGGTATTACACATCACAAATTAGAACAAACAAACAAGATTTTCATTAATATTCATAGTGACCAATTAGTCACTTTGACTATTAGTCAGTTCAAATATTTTCAAAACTATTTTATTGTAATAATTTGACAAAATTCCATACTCACATCACAGCAAACTGAGCTCTGATTATTTTTTTTGCATTTATTTTATTTCTGGCATGTCAAAGATTACACTCTGAGTGAACCCCGAAACCTGGACACATGGTTTTGGGGGAACTGAGATTAAACACACAAAAAAAAAAAAACAACCTTGAAACGCACATCAAATGTCACACAAATCTCTATCTCAATACAGGCACTCAATGGACATCAGAGTGGGATGGGAATAAGTGGACATGGCATATGTCTTATGTGTCACTCTCAGATTAGCAAACAGCTGCATTATGTCATGGCCTAAAGATCCTATACATTTGAGGCACAAATAACCCTTTTTGTCTAGGCTGATGACTCTAGGCATATCTAAAGCAACTGTTTTAAGTGATGTTGAAATTTCAGTCGTGACCCAAGGAGAGGTAACAGGAAGGTCAAGCTGTCTCCATCCAGGAGAAAGAGGGAATCTTTGTCGGTCTGCTCAGCTGCAAAATATAGCATGACTCTTGTTGTCAATATGATGCTGGCTATGCCAGTGATGTTGATAAGTTTTCAATGTAGTGAGTCTCAAGGACCCACAGGTGGTCATCTCAGTGGGTGAATAAATAAAAAAAAATAAAATATAAGAAACTGTCCTCTGCTGTTAGTACAAAAGATAAACATCTTTTAACCTTTTGTATCTCAACCTGTTCTTGAAGCACCAAATATCTGCAAATTTCTCTCTGTCCTTGGAGAATGAAAAAAAAGATATAAAAACCCAGAGACAGTGTTAACATGATTGCCTTTCTTCTCTGTACCTCTGCGTATTCCCTATGAGACACCTCAGTGCTTGCGACATGTTTTATTCAGCACATATGCAGAATCAGGTTCAGTAAACATTAAGAAACTGAGAGCTTAAGAATGACACACAGCTCCGCTACTCTACAAATCTATCCTCTGTGGAATTACTGAGCTTTAGAGAGCACACTGAAGGTGTCATTATGTTTGACGGTGATGAAATGTTTGGGGACTGCTGTGCAGGGTGCTGAGCGGGGCTGTAACCAGGACTCAAGAATATTGAGCAGGTCCTCCAGGATTTCACAATGACACAATCACAGTTGCAACTATTGACGCAAATTCAACAAATCCTTGTGAATTCAGCGGGACTTGCAATTTCAACCAATCAACACAAGTCTTCAGCAAATTTGACCAATCATCATTGGTCAAATTTGCTGTTATTTTCCTACAAAAATAACTGCAAAAGACCATTAAAAACAGTATTTGGGAGTCCTGTGAAAGCAGAGATAAAGCAAAACATACAATGTTAAGGTCTAACATTAAAGAAAATTGTATATTATAAGGTAGCTCAAATCAAGCAATCTGAGTCGTTCATAGTTTTGGTACTAAAAAAGATATGTTTATAGATAAATAAAAGGTGTTTTTCAAAAACATTCTGTTCATTACTTTTTATGTATTACACCCTACCTGTAAACATTTCCCACAATTATACATGAAACAAACAGAAACATTACATTGTCATCATGTTTTCCAAATGCAATGGTTCTGTATTGGTCAACTGGAGACTGACTATTTTTTCTTAATGCACCAGCTCCTGGTATTAGCCTACTACCACTAATATTCAAATTATTAACATTAAAAATATGAAAACGGACAACTCTCAACACTGCAGAATTTTTAAGTGAGTCTTTTGCTGCAAGTCAGGTCAGTAAAAAAAAAAAAAAATGTGTTCACAAATATCAGACAGAGTAAGAGATGTCAGTTGAAACAGCATTGTGTACAAAAATGTAGCTAGAGGCTAATGGCAAAAGGACTGCCTACAGAATGTGACCATTTGTGTACCAAACCACCTCTGAATGTGGTCTGAGTGATCAGATGTCTAGAAGCATTGAGGGGGCATTAGCTGAAATCACACCTGTACTTAGAGCTGTCCACTTGTGATCAGATCACTCAGGATGAATGTTAATACCAGGTGTGCATAGCATCTGTGTACAAACTTCAATATCTGTCAGTGTATCTGTGGGTGTTGATACAGTTGCTACCAGAGAACAATAATTATCGGCATCTGTGGACTGAAGCCTGTTGACACTCATCTCCATTAGTAACAGCAGGAGCTATTATGGCACACAGACATAACATCATGGCAGCTGTTGGGATACACATGCTTTGTTCACTGACACAAGATGCCATAACTGGCCGTTTTTGCTACAGATTCTCTTTATAACACACTACAGTGCGACACAAAATCTGTAGAAATTAGATGAATATTTTGCAAAATGTCTACTTTATGAAAATGTACACAGTGAGGCTCAGTTACGGGGCTGAACAAAGGTCAGGAGCTGGGTTCTGCTCTGAGTCACAGAGCTGCCACAGCTGCTCCCTCAGCTCCATGTATGATTTAAGAGCACTTCCATGTACATGTTAAAACTGATATGTCTGTATGGCTTCTTCTTAAATGATTTATTAAACTGACATTCTCAATTTCTTGAAACAGACTAGATACAGAATGCTTTGCCACACAAATAACTGTAAAGCCAAGCAATTCACTCTACATGCTGTCAAGAGATTGAGTACACAAGTTAGGAGGTTCATTGTTACCAGTCTGACCTCCAGCAGAGAACACAGACCACCTGAGAATTGAACGCTTTGGGTTTGTCATACCTGGTGCACACTCAATTTATCTGTTGAGGACCTTTTTTCGAGTTGCTGCAAAGAATTGTGTGCCTGGCTACAGCCAGAATTTTAGAAATACTTGGGTCATAAATGCCCCTCCTGGCAAACCACTCCAGATAATTTTAACCAGACACAAAACAGAATTAATATAAATATTCATATAAATGACTTTTATGGTAGCTATGTGACATGTCAGGCTCAAACAAAAATAACATGACTGATGTCAATAAGAAACCTGAACAACCAGATCTCTAAGCAGCATATCATGTTATTCATGGACATAAGTACTTATAATTAATATATATATACAGCTGTTATTAATAATCATATATATGGTGTTTTCCTTTAGAAAGCTTTTGATGCACAAACTGAGTTTGTCACCTTTGCTCATGAATGCATTATTCTGACGGAGGAAAATGACCACACCCATCTTGCATGTCAAGCTCTGATCTGTTTTTCAGTTGGGGAGGCAACTGTCAATGAGTATGACACCACAGTTTTATGACATCAGGATAAAAACACAGATATTGGCTGTGATTCAGAGATGAGCAGAAAATGTGCATATTGGAACATGTTCATAGAATTTTCCAGCAGCATGTTGTGTGCCTCACATACACAAACTGAGCAAACAGACTCTAAAGTTTATTTAGCAGGTGTAGCTCTTTAATCTTATTATTTTAAATACCTCCTCTTGACCTCATGGATGGATGCTTTCTAAACAACAGAGTCTATTCCATATCAACATAGATTACTGATGTTTATTAAAATATGTTTTATGCAGTCATGTTGTATTAGCATCACCTGCTCTCTTTGCAGCACACTAGGATCAATTGTAATTTTAAAAAATCTAAAGCTGTATTATTTCCGATTCAGCAGGAAATTGAATTTGAGCTTAAATATGAACTCAGTTTACTTCAGGACTAATCCACTCAGTGACAATATGCTTTCCAGGAAGTTGTGGGTTAATAAATAAATAAAAAAGATTATGTGAGATGAAATAATATCACGTTTAGCTGTGATAAAGGTACATGATGTCAGTATCTGCGCATGAACGATACAAAAACAGCTCATTATTTTTAATTGGCCCATCTATTCAGTCTGGTAAAGCTGCTGCATGTCCACACTTCCACTGAAAAAAAAGCTGTTTTTTTTTACAGACAGCATTTCAGCATACTGCAACAGGCATTACGCTGGTTTATTTAATAACATTAATGTTGGCTGCACTGTATTTAGCCATGCCAGTTCTGAGACCCTGTTATTGTGCAAAATAACTCATTAGCACTAGGACTTTTTAATAGAAGGGATCCATTAACCACTAATTTAGATACACCTGTGCTTAATCTGCGATTACAAGGCAAACATCTGACCAAAAAAGTCTATTAAAAACTGACAACGTCAGGAACAAAATCCTGCAGTCTTTTAAACCCAGTATCTGTGTCCTCCTTGTGGTTTAAACTTTGCCTGTGGTTTCATCAAAACATGGTTGCTATTTAGTACCAATGTCCCTCTTTGTGTTGCTGCCCGTGCACTGCAGCACATCGCGCAAACGCTGTACTGGGAAGCAGAAAACAGACTGTTACTTTGAAGACAATTTGATCTTTCTAACCCAGTGTGCTGAAGCCTTGCATGCAACTGCAGATAAACTTTGGAAGCTTGTTTGCACAGAAGAAAGAATGTAGATTTTGTCCCTACACTAGAGGCACATTAAGAAGGAATCTCTAAATCGCCAGTGTGAACAGAAGGAAAGATTGCATCGAGCAAAACATATTTCAGGGTAAATATGAGCACCTGACTGGTTCAAGACAGACTGGAAAAATAATAAATCTCTACCTAAGGTCAAAGTGTAGGATAAAATCAGAATTCTATATCTCAAATCTTTTATTAATTATCAAAATTTTACTTTGTGGCCAAATGCAGACAGAATGACACTTTTATCAAATTTTAGACTGTTATAATATTGTGTAAATCCATATTTGTAGTGTTACAACTCCCTCAACTAATTTTTATTCCAGAAAAAGGCAGCATGATTTTTTTCTCTAAGGTCAGTGTGTGAAAAAAATGCACCTTCTGCTGTGATCTGTGATCACGCAAGTGACATGTCACCTGTTCATATACTCAGGGCAATAAGAAAAATCAAGAAATATAAAAATGAAGCCATAACCATAGATCATTTCAACTTTCATGCAGGCTCATATTTTGCAGATTGTAATAAATGTACAATAAAACAGTTAATAGTATGGATAGTTCTGGTGAGGAATGTTCAATTAGACTTTGAGCTTTTTTTTTTTTTTTCAAAATATGGTTGCCTTAAAAGGAAAATAAGTCAATTAAAGCAAACACTCTCAAACACTCTTCTCACAGTAATGGCAGTAGGCTTTGCCACACAGTGCCAACCTACTCAGGAATACACACACACATTTACACACTCAGCTGCTATTAGGAGCAGACTGGGCTTGAGTATCTTGCCCAAGGAAACTTCAATATGCAGACTAAAGGACTGAACGACCGACAATCTGATAAGTAGTTGAACCAATGCACCTCCTGAGCCCCGGCTGTCATACTAGGAAATGCTTTTTAGATGAACCTTTAATTTTTTTTTTCAATCCTGACTAATATGGGCTGAGTCCTTTCCTTTGTTTTCCTTTGACTGATGATCAGTTCTAGTATCGACAACCTCAACAAAGGAGGTGGGAAAGCTTGGATTTTGCCTACAGGGGAAATACTACTACTGCTGATAAAGCTTTAATGTTTGTGTTCACAGTGATAACTGAAGGCGACTCATATGGACCTTTTAACATTTTAGTCAAATCAGAGCCTCTCACATCTGGATTTTGGCAGGTAGAGAGTAAATGCACACTTTTAGTGGTCATTTAGTAAATAAATCAAACTTAAACAGTGCAAGTGAGGTGACCAGTAACATGCCCCCTCCATAAGACAAACAAAATTAGGAAAACCACACCAGTATGTTCTAATAAGACAGCTAAATCTGACTAAAAATACACAGCAGACATTTCCTAACACTTAACAATCCCCAACAGAGCTGTCATGAGGCGCACTGAGTCCCCTGAAAGACTGCGACAAGAGTAGTCAAAGAGATAAAAACAGAGAACAGGGGACATGTTCCTTTTAAATGTCAGTTCATACAAAAGCGCTTTAATGGAAGGACTTTGTTTAGAAGAGCTAAACAGTGCAGTCAGCGGAGCGCACATGACTTGGATTACACACATAAACACACTCAGAATTTAATGAGAAGATGACAGTAGAGTCACACAGGCCTTTGGTGCTGCGCTGCATCTGTGCACATGGAGTGCTGAGTGTGTGTAATGTGATGAAAGCAAACAGCACTGTATTATTACATAACAAGAAGTAAACTATTAATGAAGAGTACACTCCAGACAGCAGACCTACATACTGAGATCAAAATCTTTCTTTCTTTTTTACCCCTTTTAAAACTTCTTTCACATCATTCAACTACCTTTATTGTCATTTCCAAATGCTTGATCCCACCTCATAATATCCTCTAAATTCATTCTTTAATTCATGTAACAGAGCCTACAGGTTTGTCAACAACTGCATTTTAAGAGGGTTTGTTCTCCTTTTACTTTTTCAGAAAAGCACTAGAATGGGAACAAAATGACAAAGGTTACATTAAAAAAAGAAAACGTAAGAGCCTATGATTAGTTTTTCTAAATGGAAGCAGAGTTGGCAGCTGCACTCAGACCTGGTGCCATAACAGTATTGGTCTGAGACACTTTATCAATGGTGGTCTGCACCCTTAAAACAAGGCTCTTGTCTGGAGAAAAAATAATGGACCAATTGTATGTTTAGGAAAAAAAAGATTAACAAGTACAAAGTGACAAGGTCAAAACAAAAAGTTTTTAAAAATTTTTTTATCTTTTTTTTAAAGGTTTCAGCGCTGGAGAGGAATGACTGGACTCTGACCCGCAAGTTTTAACCTGTGAGATCAAACTTGAAGAGACATTTGCGATATAAAGAGAAACCCTAATGTAAGACTAACACATTTCAGCCCCACTCATCAAAAAACATTGCAAGGAAGCTGAACTTGCTGGAGTTTGACCTCTTATAACAATATCCCTTCTCTGTGTAGCTTAATTGTGCTGAAAATCCTAACTCAAGAAATAGTAATAAATAACTAACCATGCAGCTTCTTGACTATGCATTCATACCAAAAAAAGCACACTGCAAGCCTGTGCAGGCACTGTGCAGGCAAACACTACAATATCTTTAGAATGTTTCTTTAAAATGTAGTCAAAGCAAGTCATGTCAAATTTATTTCTATGCCATTTCATAGATTAAATGCATACTGAGTTTGTGTTCCATGTATATTATAATCAAATAATTCCAATGGACTCATATTTGACTTGTGACATCCAATAACGGCAATAAACTATAGATTTTACTCAGTATACGCTCTGTATTGGTTTGGAGTTAAAATATTTATTTCTAACCATAAAAAATGTGAGACTGTAAGCACCATCACTGCTGAATTACTTGCTGAAATATAACATGATTATTATGAGCGGATATTTATGCAGTTATATAAACACCATATCGGACTAATATCTGGTTTTAAGGGATGAATCTAGGATCAGACCATGAGGTCTTGAGCTCAGCCCCCCATACATGTAAAATTCTATTCTTGATGTTTTTTCTCTCAGATGAACAGTTTTGCTGTTATGCCATTTCTATGCTGGATTCACTATCATTACTCTTTCTCACTGGGATCTCTCAGCTCTCACTCTCTCTGAGTCCTCTTTCTCTCCATCATCCGTTCTCCCTCTTTTCGCTGACAGTCTCATACAAACTTATTGTATGCAGCTAGAAAGGGATATATAATATCATGGGAAATAAAGAAAACACACTATTTATAATGCAAATCAACTTAAGAGGAGTTTCAGAAGCATGCACATTTTATAATAGCTTATCAATATACAGTTGGAATGTGAAGTCACTGATGAGTCTGCTACAATGACTGTAGGCAAGACTCTCACCTGGTTCCCATGTTATTCTCTCTCTCTGTCTCTGTCTAAAGAAAAAAAGAGAATTCTTGTACTATTCAGGACCTTCAATGCCCTTAAATCATCAACATTCTAGAACCCTTAAAAGGACCTTGTGTGTGTGTGCGTTTGGGTATGCGTGTGCATGTGTGTGTTCTTGTATGCTGAACTTCTGTAACTCTTTTGAACCTTCCATGCCTTTGATTTATCTTCATTCTAGAACTTCTTCAGGACCTCATTGCATGTGAATTTGAGTGTATGTGTATGTGTATTCGTGCATGTGTGCGTGTATGTGGGTACGTGTGTGTGTGTGTGTGAATGTGTGTGAATGTGTGTTTGTATATATAAAAGTTTGGTAACACTTTATTTTAAGGTACACCTATTAACCATTAACTAGTTGCTTATTAGCATGCAAATTAGTTACATATTGGCTCTTTATTAGTCATTAAAGTACTTATTAATGCCTTACTCCGCATGGCTATATTCTACAACTAGTAAGCCATTAACTAAGACTTTTCCCTCAATAACCTTAAAACTATTGCTTATTAGTAGTAAGTAAGGAAGTTGTTGTTAATGAATTACAATCTTAATATGCTTTGCTTAGTATGGACTTTATAAGGTGGTAGTACCAAAAGAATAGTTATTCTCCCTTAATAACACTTAATGAATATGGTCTATTCTTATGTAACAAAACACAAAATTACAAGTG
>JAPZDV010000015.1:5428666-5443867 GCA_029814665.1 Acanthurus lineatus
GTTACCACTGGAGCACGTCCAGTCTTAAATACCACATGATGGCCAAAGAATTATTATTGTACGCTCCAATTTTTCCTAGAGTATAAGAAACACAATAAATATCTTGTTAAGTTACATATAGAGCAGGGTTAAAAAAATTGCAATTAATTTGCGATTAAGCGTGCGTTAACTCAGGACACGATTATTAATCGCGATTAAAAATTTTAATCGACTGGCAGCCCTAATGTATGTACATCCTATGACAGAGCTTAAAAGATACAGATCAGTGCTGATTACTTGATGATTGTTCTCTAAAAGCAGTGACAGAATTATAAACTTGGTTTACTCACACAGTATTTTAATAGCTACTGATTACCTGAACATCACAATTTCACAAATACAGGATGCCACAAGTAGCTTGTACTTGTGAAACAACTGGACAGGTTCATTCACAATTTCACATAAATATACATGAGACTTAACTAAAATAAAGCAATTATTCAGACCCATTGAGGACCAGTCTGACTGTGACTGTATTGACAACATGAACAATTCAAACAGGCTTTAATATGACCTCTACAACATCAACAACTGCACAGCATGCTGCTAAATACTCACAGACCGAACAAAGAGATCTTTGGGCAACAGGTTAGGGAAAGAAACCAGAGAGCAAACAGATAAAAGATGGACAGACAGACGGAAAGACAGACAGAGGGTGTGTCTGGCTTACCTTATTTGAAGTTTAAGCCCACTCTCCTCTCTTTCATGAAGATGAAGTCATCCATATGCATGTCATAGTTATACATCCCAGCGCTCTTTCCGTGATGCCATTTTGTGTTGTTTGTTAGCAAACATCCATCACTGCTAGCTAACGTTAAATAGTCACAGAAGCACTTTGCTGAAAAACACAAGCTAGCTGTGATGGTTTCTTTCATTTAAACTTTTCTGTAGACTTACAATATTTGTTTTGGGGAGACAAAACCAACTTGCTGTCACTCAAGAATTTCTCTCCAGAGTACCGTCCGTTCAGTTTTGCGCAGCCCTGATAGCGACCATTCCTAGCTAACTTGTTAATTAGTTTCACCTGGCCCCGTGACTGGCGAAGACTGTATTACCACATTTGACCACAGAGCGCTAGGGGGTGCTGTTTCGCTCACTTTAGATTCAGATAAAGAGTAAACAGGAAAATCTCCTATCTTTATTGAATCAAATTACAAGAATAGATGGTCATAGCAATAAAGAGTGTCTTGATATTTGAAGTTAGCTGACAAGCACTTACTCATGATGTATGAGCCGATGATATAGCTTCAGACAACATGCAGATTTTGGAGCTATTTGCTCTAAACTTTGTTTTTTCCCATTTAAGTCTATATCAGACTAATTACTTTGTGTAGGGCAGTTGTCATTGTTTTCTGCTCTGTCCATTGAAAATTTACCTAATCTATATACATTTAGACTGCAGTAGCCATAAGAGCATTTACTCGCAGAAAATAAAAGAATATGTAGTCTTTTGAACTATTTTTTGCCATTTCTTCTGATCTCAGCAGTCAGTCTGTTAAATGAAATCTACTGACAGAGACAAAGGGCAAAACAATAAAAATAAGACCCATTAAATCCACCTTGATTCAATATAGTAATTTACAGAATAATAACAATACTACAAAGCAGCAGAACCCTCTTTATATTAACAAATCATCTTCTGAAAGGGGTCAGTATGTCATATAGAGTCATTGATTACATTTTTAAAAAGTTTATTGTAGTTGTCTATTTTAAATTTTAAGCATACATAAAAACTGTAGTGCACCATGAAACAAATGATCAAAGGAAATAACTGTATAGATTTAACCAGTAAATCCCTAATGAGTTAAAGAAATACATGAAACAGTCCAACAAGCAAATGAGTTTCACAGCTCATGTTCTAGTTGAGTGCAGCCAGTCTGAGTTTTAGTCTATAGAGACCAACAAGGAAAACCATAAAGGTGTAAAATGCAAATGTATAAGGTGTGAAAGTGTTTCCAGGCAGAACACCCCAGGAGGCATGTTTGACTTTAAGTGCATCTATTTTTCGCATACACTGGTACATGTGGAACATTTTCTCTAATTGTGGCTCTATATGGCAGTGACAGTTTTGACCTTTTTACATGCAATGTTCCGTATGAAATAGCAGTGCACAAGGCATCACCGACATGCGACCATGAAATGGTTAATGTTATAAAAGTGTTCAAACTGTTACACCCTAATCATGTCATTGTACATACAAGCAAGTTAAAATGTCCAAAGTGACAATCTCTCCTGTATACAACATGTCTGGCATGCTTCATGTTAACATTGCACTGGATGAAGCCGTGCATCTCCTGCTGTCACCAAGCCTGTGGATCATTGATCTGTCCCCCCAGTCCTTCAGAGACCTCCATTCACTGCCGCCACGGCTGCGATTAGCTTGTCACTCTCCACATTTCTGGAGCAGAACTAATCAGGCTAGAGAAGAGACTTGTCCCACTGCTATCCATGCGTGACTTGTCTTACCAATGTATGCAAGCGGCGAACAGTAGCACAGCAGAATTGGATTTTATTTCCAGAACTTCTCCGGTGTGCTGATGGGAAGCCGATCCATTGCGCCGTTAGAGACACGTGGAGTTCATCTACCTTCTGTGTAATTGATCAGCAAGAGTGATTGAGACTATCAAGAGGTAATTATATAGTAATTAACAGGTTTAGTCTGATATATTAGTCTATTAGACACTGACTGTCAGCCAGTCATGTTGTCTGTTGTGATGAGGGAAAAACAGTCCACACTTTTTGCCTCTGTACTTTTATGATCCACATTGCAGTGACCAAAAATAGGAAATTTTAACCTGAATTTTGTCGAATCAACACAATTCCCTCTCTTGGTTCTCTCTGTGGTTCGAGCACTCTCTACATTCTCCTGTGACTTCACATGTTGGTCTGTTGGTTAGTCCATGTTGTGATTTAAGGGTGCTGACCTTACCTGCGTTTGGTAATTTGGCTTTGCAACAACTGGTGGTCAGCTGGCTTGGCTGGTTGAAGTCTGTGGTGCAAATGTTCTATGACCCTCAATGCTTAAGTTCCAAAGTTGTGTTAATATTGGACTTAAATGTAAACACAAGTGATTGTGTCTTCACAGCTGGTCCATAATCTTTATGTATTTCTTGTTCTTTCCAATTGGCAGTTATCACTTTCAGATTTCTGACAACTCTTACTCAGAGGTTCATTCAAGCTGAAAACCCATCACCTGGACTGAATTGGATTATTGTTAAATGCATCTGATAGGTGGGTGGAACACATATTTCTATAAAACATTAATTTCTGCTTAAACTGAATGCATGTTCAGTGCTTTATTAACACATAAACCCCAAAGGAGCGGCTCTGAACCCAGTGTGGAGCTCTATGTCGGGGTATTCAGGTGAAATATATTGTGGTAACACCAAATGATTCAATGAATCACACTGACACAGAGGCATGTGGGAGCAGCGGGGGATGCAACAAGGCTCTGCAAAGAGAAATTAAAAATTCAGCTCTGGGATAAAAGTTTCTCACTTACATGCTTGGCCCAAAGCACTTTATGCAAACATTTTTCTTTTGAAATTAATTCAGTGCCGCATATGTGGCCGCATAAAATATTAACAGTATTTTAATATTTTAGTGCAAATAATGAGAGCTCTTGACCTCTGTATTTAAATTTAATCATTACATGCAGAATTAATTAACAGCATTTTTCTGTGTCTATCTAGAAAATTTGTCCTCTCATTTTCCCAGAAAGTGCAGGCTGATGAAGAGCCTCCTCATAATAGATGAACACAGTTAAAAAATCATCCGGTTAAAATGTCATGAAGTATCAATTTTGAGGAAAAAGAAAAGAATCCGCTAAATGCAGATGCATCTAAATTCGAACACTTAACTAAGAATTTCATGAAAATTTTGCCTTTGGACTCTTTAGTTTAAAAGATGAAAACTGTGCAACTGTAAGGTAAAAGGGGCCAATCATGAAACGCGTGACAGCTCCATCACTGAGCGCAGAGGCATGCACAAGCTGAAGGTCAGCCACAATGTAATTGCTGTGTCCCATTCCCATTTGTCTAAACCGTGGCGTTTGCATTCAGAAATCAACTGCAGGTGAAAAGGCATTAGGCTGCCTGTCATCCTCAGTCACCTTCATCCTGGCCGATATCAGCGCGGAGCCCTCACAGGAGGCCACAGGTAGAGCTGCAGCTCTTATCATTAGCCAGAGACACAGCCAAACTCAAATAAAAATCCTATATTAGCTCTATGTATCTATATCATGTATATACTGAGTGAAACTGCACACATACACACGCAGACAGTGTAAATGTTTACAATACAACAGAATTGTGGAGCTAAAAAAGGTGTCTTCTGTTTATGATTGTGCATGTGCAGAGAATGAAAGTACAATTTTGATTGTTGCAAACAAATGGGGTGATTATATCAGTGACTCACATTTCATATCGATATATATAGGGTTCGGTCAACTGACTTATACACCTTATTTCCTGACTAACTAGGAGTAGTATTAACACACGTGTTGGTTTGAATTGCCTTGGTTTGAAGATATTCTCAGATTTCTGCCATCACTCTGATGTATAATCCAAAGATAACATCAACAGTTTTATTGGAATCAATGCTCTATTAAAGAAAACTATTCCCAGTGAGGTTTCTAGATTATCATAGGTAACAAAAGACAGTGTTTCTGAAAAGTTATTGTAGAGTTTAATTATTTTTTTTAGTGCTGTAAGCAACAAACTCTTTTCACCTCTATGACCAGTTCCAGCAACACATTCCACTGCTTTTCTGCCCACTGCTTCCTCTCACAACTCACAAAGTGGATACACTATTAGAATTAAAAGCCATGTAAATAAAGTATAAAAAAACTAGTGTACAAATCAATAATCACAGGACACGTAACATCAAGTATGCATAAACATACTGAACAGTATAGCCAGAAATGAACTAGGACTGTTACATATATTAGTACATCTAATCAAATCATAGAAATTAAAGGAATAGTTTTACACTTAGGGAAAAACACTTTGTTTCTTTACTTCCTTGACAGGTGTTAACCAAGAAGAGCCTAGCTTTGCTTGGAATAGACACTGAAAACCAGCAGAAACAGAATACCTCAACTCCATTCAGACTTCATAAAGAGTGATTCTTGTTGCCACTGTGGGACTCGACCTTGGATACAACTGCTGTTGTAAAATATTGACTCCCAGCCTTTACACTTACACACACATGGCCTTGTGACTTGTGCTGCATGAAACATACCAGGTGCAGTCAAATATTTCTGAGATTGTTCCTGTTGTGTAAAAACAGAGTAATGTGCAGGTAATGTGTAACATCAAACTTGATCCAGGATGTAGTAGGTGAAAGCATGAATTTTTCCAAGATACAAAACTTGATCATCATCATCAGCACATCATTTACATACATCTTTGACCACTGGCATGTGCACATTTGCAATTTTCCACATTTTGTGGAACAGAGAGTCTAATCACCTCTTATGATCCCAACATGAATTTGATTTAAACCCAGCTTGTTGACAGAGATCCTCATGACAGTGATAAAATAAATTTGAATTTGTATGTATTTTTTATCTGTTTGTATTACAAAATAAATAAACAATAGCTAAATGTACTTGCTGACAGACATGAGTTAAATAATTAAATAAATTGGTTATTGATTACAATGTGGGTTCATCTTTTAAACTGTAGGGAAATGTACACAATGTGTTCTTCATTAATGCTTTTTCTACTGTTAAAATGTATATCTATGCCAACTACAGTCATGTCACACAGGTTGAGGTCGGAATCTGCTTGAGCTGTGTGTGTGTGAATGGACAGTAACCTTGATAAGTGTATAACCACGTAATTGTTAAGCTCTGGACTGTATTAAAAAAAAGGTGTAACTGGCAGTCTGTGGTTTTCTCTGGTTGCATCTTTACTCTCCAGTTTAGTTGCTCTGTTGCTCCTAGACAACTAACTGAGTAATTAGCAGCAGCTGCAGACCCATTTTCTCTCAATAAATTAGCGTAACAACACTGATGTTATTGAACTTGCTAAAGTGAGAATGTACACAAGTTGGAACAAGTAAATCAGTCAGAGTTTATATACTTATGTGTTTGGAAAAATATCACTATAGTGTTTGGCAGGAATACCTGACTGCAATCTTTGGATTATAGAATCAGATCAGATAAATAAATCAAAACTAATCAATGAAGCTGAGATATTCTGAGAGAAAATAGTTCGTGCAAATATTCCAGGTTACTGTACTGTACACTTCTGCATTCAGTGCCTGTTTTCTCCCTTCAGAAGAAGCCATTTGCTGCTGTTCACATACTTGTTCAGATGAAAAAACAGCTGCAGCAGAATGATATAATCCATCACAGTAAACAAGAAGAAAGTTTGTTTTATCCCTATTTCGCTTTAGTGCTTTCATATCATGGCTGCATAATGTTACTCTCAGCTTGATATCAATCACCTGACGCCCACATAAAGAAGCAGGCAATTTTAAGTAAGCTTTGAAATCTGTATTGCATACACAGCAAAGTGCTTGGGGGAATTCAAGCTATACATAGACAAGAGTGGCTTTTCAGTAATTTTTTATTTAAAGTATCCTGCTCCTCTTTCTCTGTAGCACTTTGTAACTAGTGTTTTGAAAAGTCTTACATAAATGAGAAGTTATTAATAAAAATGGGGTGTAACTCCTTGCCCAGAGGACACATTTTTTTCCTCTAATAAAAGATCAAATGGCAGTATTCCTCTCTTAACAGAAAAATGCATGTTGTGTTAATTTTTCTGTTAAGAGCTATTGCATTCAAACAGTTCACAAAAATGGCTCCTCACCAAGATACAGTGAAATACACTTACTCATACAGTAACCAAGGTTGAAGAGTTCATTGGCTGCAATATTCTGCTCTGCCCTGTGAAGGTGAACACACACAGAAACATCACAAAATCTACAAACAACTTTAGACATGTTGTTCATCAAACCACCACATCCCTTCCTCACCACAGGAAACACACTGTGATCAGGTGACAACAATGCCACTCGTGTTTTACAACCTGAACAGCTCTTTTAATCCTTTATGGCACACATTCAGTTGAAAATAGTACAATGTTTGTATATTTATTGTTTTACCTCATTTACTTCATTGATTTTTGTAAATGTATGCTAAAAATAGGTTGAGTGATAAAGCAATGAAGAATATTACTACATGGGCTCCAAAGACCCAGTTTTTGTTAAACATTGGGCCCTATCCTACACTTCTGCCCAGAGCAAGCGTAGGGCGTGTGGCACAGGGGTTTTAATTTATTCAGAAGAGTTTCCAGGTCAACCTTTGCCACCTTGTTCCAGGAGCAGCAGAGGTATCATGCTCTTCCCTGCCCAATGTGTCACTGGCTCACAGCGGATATCAGCCATGTAGAATCATCTCATCAATTCATAGGTGTTTCATGGGTGTTTCTTTGGCTGAAAATGCGTGAACAAATCAGAGAGTCTGCTCTCATTCCCTTTAAAGACTGTTTGCACCGTGTGCCAGTGGCACAGGTGTATTGCTATCTTTCACCTGGCGCAAACGTAAATGGCTGAACTAAAAGGATTTATTTATTTATTTATTTATTTATTTATGCATTCATTCATTTATTTAGCTGGACAGGGACAATGCTCAATAAATGTATTGTGTCAGACAGCTCTCAGCTAATTCCTCCCTTAAGTCAAATCGTTTTACTAACTTTACTAAAGATGTCCAAAGCGCACTTAAATATTTCACACTGCTGAGAGGCAAGAACAGAAAAGAATGGTGTGTGTGGTTGTGGAGAAGGCATCACCCTGAAATAGAGAACTAGAGAATTTTACGAGAGTTTGTGATGATTCATTTACATCAAAAGAGAGAAAATTCAAGTTAAAATTTTTAAAATATAATAATTAGTATTCTGATTTGTATCCGAATGTGTGGTGCTAAATTTCCATTTTTCTTTGACAGATTTGTTTTATGTTTGTGAGAAACTCTCGGGGCTGAGGCGAGTGTGTGGCTGCAGCCTCAACCTGAGAGGAGTCCAAATCAGCATAATTATTGAAAACACCTGTGTGGGTGAGCAGGGTATTTTTAATGTGACACGACCGTCCTGCACCCTCTGATCATGTTTTCTCATCATACTGTTTATTTTCTAAATTATTTCACACTCAGTAAAGGCAGAAAGACAATATTTAATGATTAATGCTAGAAGCATGTTCCAGTATTAGCAAATAATATTTAAATATAGAAGTTTTTAACCTTTTTTTATCAGCTGATGGTAATACAGCTAATTAGCACTTGACTTTATTTTCATTTGTATATTTTGCTTGACAGCAGCCTTGAAAAAGGATTTAGAAAGATAGTTGATACAACACTGGATCACAGATTAGTTATAATAAGTCTCAGGTGGCAAAGCAGGTGGTGTAAAATGTAAACAGGCTGTTCCAGGTCGAAGGCTTTGGGAGCAGGCAGAAATATGCAGGGAGGTAAGGCAGGGTGACGGTCTTCTGAACAGGTACAGGCCAGCTGGATTACCTAAGCAAGAGGATCTGACAGAGCGTGACTGATAGCTGTCCTCTGACATGTACTCAGTCTGGCTGTGACTGAGGAGCAGCTGGATGTGCAGATGGCTGTTTCAGGTGATGACAAGACAGGCTCATATGGAAAACACAGCTGCCATCCCCGATGTGCCCCCAGTGTCATACTGGGCCTGTCTCACTCCAGGTTGCTCCAAACGAGGATGAGAGATGTGGCCCTGTTTGGCCCAGATTTGGGGGCCATACCTGGTGCTTTCTCTGCATCCCTCACTGTCCCACAGTCCAGTTTACACTGACAGTTGTTTAATAGGTTTTGCCGTCAGGTAATCATCAGTCGCTGGCAGATGGTAGATCAGCAAGTCACTGCAAGGTGTCAGTAACTCCCCTGTTCTTCTTACAGCCCGTCTGTGGTTGCTCATGTTTTTGTTCTATTGCAGCAGACACATACTTTAAAAATAAAAAGTGATCAATTGCTGCATTTGAGAAGATGGACAGTTGACAGTATTTTTTCAACATAACGCTCAACAGTATGCTGTGCTCATGCTGCAGTCAGTGAGCCCCTCTGAAAGTGTGATCAGTTCACATTCGTATTTAGTTCTGTACTTCTGCCTCCACTATATTTGAACTTATTCCCATGATTGTGAGTGACAGCTGCTCCACACGCTGAGATACCACTGTCATGTTTGAAGACACACTGTACTTTTCTCCTAAGGGAGCCACATATCTTTCAGCATTCATCTGTGGCTTTAGCATCTTTGTACATTAATGGTTGTATTTCCTTTTTAACATTCAATGTAACAAAGTTGTTGATGTGACAGGATCCTCAGTCCATTTTCTTCCTACTATAATGCTGTTTCTGATGGTCTTCAAGTAAAATGCTCTACTTAAATCCCTCACAACATTTATATTTTACATATTTCAAGCACTTTGACAGTCTTGGCTCTGATAAATCCTAACAACAGTTTTAAACTCAGCGGGTAATCAGTGAAGAGACTGCAGGGCTGTAGTGATGTGATGTCCTTTTAATTTTTCAAGAACATTCCAGCTTATACATGCAGTTAAATGCTGTTTTTGTGACCAGACATTCTCTAGCAAAGTGTCTGACTTTGCACTAGTGACCCAGTCTGTGCCACGCAGGTGGCAGATAAAAATATATAACAGTCTTACAGAAGTGGGAAGTAATCCATTTTAAATTACTTACAAGATTAAAAATGAACTTTTAAAGAAAGGACTCGTGTCCATGTCACTCTCTAACTGCTGTAGTTTGACTCTTACTTGAGTTCATTTTTGATGTAGTTTTTCACTTTCAGTTTCACTAAATTTGCCAAATGTTTTGTTGCAACCCATTTACTCTAAATGTGTTGAGGAAGTGTAGAGAAGAGCACATAAGGGCACCTCTGCTAATGATGTAAGTAAGTTTCCAGCTGCCTGGAAGAAAAAGAAGAGCCACTTGGCTTTTGACCAGAAAAAAACCCAGAAAATAACAAACCTATCACTGTCTTTTTCTACCAAAATCTCGAAAAAGACAGCAGTTACATGATGAACTGCTTTCTGTGCCTCCTGAAAAACTTTTAAGAAACTCTTTGTTAAAAACTCCTCTAATTCAAGAATAATTAAGTCATCTGCATGGATTGTGGGTGAAAATTGAGTCAGTGACATTATGTTTGCTATATTAATTTCTAATGTATAACATTAATTCTTGATGATATGATAATAAAATTAACTCATCTCGTAGCTGTAGTGGTAAGTTGAGCATTTAAATAAATACTTTAATTTAAAATAATATCAAAATGGTAAGTAACCTATATTTGACTAACCTATTAATCAGGCAGTGTTGTAGCTTTGCTTGAGTAGGTTTCTGAATCAATTAGTTTTGCTTTGAGTGGAGTATCTTCTTTATGAAAGTGAGCATAGATTTTCAGTGCTCCACCCATCGCCAATCAGGGCAGCGTCCTCCTGACTTTACACATGAGAGTGTTGTTGTGCTGTGGCTTGTATTTTTTTATGCAGATGGTAACTACCTTAAGAGAGGTGGGGAAAGGAGGACGGATCCTTTTCTTGAAGTGAAGTGTTGCACAAAAACACAGGGTGCCACACATAAGATGCTCTCAGAAACAAAAGAGACTGATAAGATGGAGTTTTGTTTCACCCACCACCAAGAACTGTAAATTTTCACCTTTTTAAACTAAATGCAACTGGAAAGAGGAGCACCAGGTAACAAGCGTGCTAGCCTTAGAGTAATCACAAGCCAAAGAACAAAGAACATTTATTACTTGGTTATAAAATAATCACTGCATAAAAAACTGCGTTCTTCATGTTATAGAATAGAGATTTTTTAACAGTGGTTTTATACTAAGTTTCAACTTTGTGTACTGGCATGTCAATTGTGATCCAGCAAAAAAAAAAACCACCCCTGTGCACTAATCAGTGAAAGTTAGGTATCATTACATTGAATATGGAAATCAACACATTCTTTTGTGGAAACGGTTGTTGACAAAGCAATCTCACCACAAGGTCCATCAGCTGCTGTCTCTGGAGCTTTCAGTTGTCATGGTTTACTTTGGTAAAGACAAAATGGATCACTTCAGTATATCTGGCTTTGTTTGTATCATGTTATTAAGTAACAGTCCTTGATATTGCTTGTACACAAAGGCTCCAGGGAATAACAGACTGATTTAAAAGTCAGGCATCTAATAAAGGGCAAACTGAAGCTCAGATTAGCTTTGTTGTCCTTGCTCTGCTGTCATCCTTAACTGTCTGCAGTGCGATCATTACTGGGTCTTTCATCAAGAAGAAAGCAGCACATCTTTAAAGGGATGATGCAGGAGAAACTCGGAGAGCATAAATCCTTGAGGATATGTACTCGTGGTTACAAGGGCCAGGGAGAGTGTGTGACTTTGACTCTTATTGTTAATCACGACGCCACACTCATGTCCAGTTTTTAAAGCCTTCATGAGCAGAGGATGCTGTTAGTTCTCGTGCCAACAGTCAAAATCAGATTTATTGTTATGGAGATGGAACCAGTTGATCTCCTGAACCTGCTTGTCACCTCCTTCTTTAACTTACATTTTCAGAATCGTTCCACTGTGATTTTCATCCTCCTTTGTACCGAATGCCTAATGTATGATGTAATACTGCTCACATTCATCAGCAGCTCACCAGGTATCAGGTGTCCCCGTAGCTTTTTTCTCCCCATTCATCTAAATTGCAAATTTTCTGAAAGGAAGGAACTGAAAAGCAAGCGTGAACCGCCCTGCCAACCCAGACTCGAGGTGAGGAGAGAGATGAGGGCAGAACAGAGCAGCCAGCTGGTTGATGAAAATATGAAATACTGACACAGAAGCTCACTCACAAAGGAAAAAGAGTGGGGAAGAGGGAGAATTTAGGACTCAAACCACCCACACAGCTCACATCCATAACACAAAAGGCACAAAGGCTCACACAAAGAGCATGCATGTGCAACGAAAACACACACTAACACACACACACACACACACACACACAATAAGCTTCTTGATGTGATGTGAAATAAAGGGATGGGAGAACACAGAATAGAAAAAGGAGCAGTGATGGAACAGACAGATCCTTTTTCCCGCCCAGGACAGTAACTGTAGCAAAATCCCCATGGTGCCCTCTGTAAACAGTGTTTTATACCGACTCCATTGTAATCCATCTGACAACTAATGACTCTGAATATTGATGGTGCAGAGCAGAAGCTGATGCAGAAGACTCCTGAATATAAAAGTTATCCTTTGTAAATATAAAAACTTCCCCTGTTGCTGTTGTTGCTGTGCAGACTTCTTGCAGAACTCAGCGTAAACCTGCGTCTGAGTGTGAATGTTTATTTGTGTGTGTTTTTGCGTACGACTGCATTGCCTGTATCCTTTGGCAGATAAATTCAGCCACTCTTACACCGGTGAGAAAGTGAGAGCCAAAGCGACTCAGGGAGAAAAAAAGGAGACAGGAGAAGGAAGAAAGGCAGACTGTGAGGTGTGGGATGTGACTGACAGAGAACGGACACCGGCAGTGTGTGGAGGGAAGATAGGGAGTCAAGGAAAAAGAGAGAGCAAGGGAAAATAATTGAGGAGAAACGATGCAGTGGACGTTTTGCAGCATCACTGCTTAAATCCAACCCGCTGACATCACTTCTGCACACTCTTATCATTTAGACACATTTCTCTAAATATATTTTTTATTTTCCTGATAGAAATGGAGCAGTTAACCTTAGTTTGCACGGATGTACCATTGGAAATAAAAGAAATGAGCAGCTTAGAACAGTCTTTTAAGGTGCTGCATAAAAACAACTGGAAGTAAATTATTGTAGTTTTGCCACTGATTTGTCCCACGTGGAAGGGGGATAGTAGAAGTTGGAGCAATAATTGCAATAATTTTCAATGTGGAAATGCCATCAGAAAGTGATGAGCCATTGACATTTTTTTATATCACAATTTTACATGATTATTACATTATATGTCATTAGAGTTTTTTAGGATACTATCTAGTGGATTATTTACAGTTCTTTCAATTTTTAAATTCAGACACTTGTATGAAATGGTGGACAGTAAATAAGCACTAGATAGTACATTAGTAGTGGTAAGCTTACTTTGGTCTTGAATAGTGACTTCCTTTAAATGATTTTTTCCCTGTATATCAAGTAAACAACTGCTAAAGAGCGTATATTAACCAAGCTGGTTGCAGCTTTATTTTGAAAGAGCAGATATGCGAGTGGTGTTGTTATTCTCATGTAACTCTTAGAGAAAAAATCCAATAAGTATATTTCCTGAAATGTTGGACCATTTCTGCAGGTCAAATAACATTTTTAAAACAAGACCAAATTGATTTGCAGCTTTTTGAGATAGCTGCAGTGCCTGAAAGGGAAATATAGCATTGCTCTTATGTTGCACCATCCTATCTCTGTTTCTCTACACATCTGTGCTCTCTGTGAAATACTTAAAGGCTGTCTTTCTTTTTTTTTAAAAAATTATATGTGCTGTTGCAAACCTGTGTTTGCAATAAGTCTTCAACTCACAAATGTTAGGAGACACTTGTTATTTTCCCTGTTTCTAAGTTTGGCCTGCAATGCTGCTCTGTTCACTTCCTGCTCTGCTCAGGGCTTTTGGCTTTAAACTGAGCTTCTTCAAATGAAACGTGCTTTGTTTTCTATAACTCACTTTACCTGTCCAGAAAACTGCACTTAGCCTAATAATAGCTTCTGCTTTAGTTTTGTTATCTGTCATTCGACTGCTGCATTTTCTTCCAATTAGGTTGTATTACAAACATTGAACCACCCACAAAGTCAAACTTCAGGACTCAAGTTGCTTTGCCACTGTTCAGTATTAAATCCAGCTCTGCAAATGAGAACTAAACAATACACTATAATATAATAATAATATAATATCACTGTACAAATAGCTATCTACTCCTCTGCATTGGATTATGTCACTTTCATCATCAAAGGAACAGTAATCTGATATATGTTTGTCCAAATTTAATCAATGTGGAATTTAACTTCTTCTGAAGCTGAAATGATCATTTGAACAGTTGTGAGTCTTTTTTTCACTTTGCTATGCTGTGACAGTAAATTTCTCCCTGTAAAGCCTATACAAGGAAATACATTATCAGCAATTTAGTAATTGTTCTCACTGGATCTATCATTCTCATTTTCTGCCATTCTCCCTGAGCTGAATGCTCTCTTTCATTTCTCATTGATGGTCTTTTAACACCCCTAACCAATGAACCCCACCTCCACTTCAGCCTCCGCATAAAAACTGGATGTCATAAAAAAAAGCAGGAAGCAGCGCCATCATGAAACTGAAACTGAATTTGCTTAATGTGTTTTTGTAGTAGATGTTGTTGGACCTATCAAAAGGATCAAACAACCCCACTTTTGATTCATTTGAATGGTTACTATTGCAGCCAAGTGCAGCTAATCATTGTGTTAATGGTTTGAACAGGGGCACAGACTGGTGTTTGTAAGCAGAAGTCATTAACATGAAGTCTGTGCTCCTTCTGGCACCTGAAAACAACCAGGCAGTCTGAAAAATGCATTTTAAGTTGAGATCACTGCATCATGGTGTTGCTGTCTAACAACACTGTTGGCAGAGTTGCATCAAATTACTGGATAAAAAAATGCAACAGAGCTGACTCAAGTAATGTAACAAATATCCCATAATGTCTGTTTTCAGCAGTGATTCATACACTGAACTTGAAACATCCTTGACTTGTTGTGAACTGCTAAGAACAGCGGTGACTGATGAGCTGAGCAGCAGCAACCACACGACTTACTGTTATTTGCCTTCAAACCCTGTGAGCTGAGCAGTGAGGAAACTGCCTGAGGCACTGAGACTTTGATATGAGAGGAGGCTATTGTAGGATTCACAATTTGAATTTTTGAATAGAAAAACGAGCCTTGAAACTGTTGATTTAGAATGACCCTACTCGAACAGATTGTAAGATAATGGATATCAGACAAGTAAACTGCCCACCAGTCTTGATTCATTGGCATCTGTGTGACACACATTTTTGTGACCACTCTCTCTTAAAAATGTTGGGTTAAAAACAACCCAATATGGGTTATTTTTTAACCCAACACTGACAGAAATATTGGACAGAACACATGCTGGGTTATTTTGACCC
>JAPZDV010000015.1:5450329-5474413 GCA_029814665.1 Acanthurus lineatus
ATAATTTAAACTTTAATTTATGAAAATTCTCCATCTCTTATAAACAATTTAACTGCATGAATAAAATTAGCTTCATCTGAAGCAACTATAACATTTAAATGTTAAAGGAAGTTTTTCCGCCGCTGTCGCCAAGCGCTTGCATATGTGGGAATTGCTTTCAATTGTTGGGTTCCTATAAATTTAAAATAGAAATGTAATTATAGAGTGTGGTCTTGACATGCTCAACGTGTAAAGTGTCTTGAGACAACTTTGTTGTAATTTGACGCTATGTAAATAAAATTGAATTGAATTGAATATCCTGCCGTCAACTACCCAGACTTTATAATAGGGTAGCTCGACAGAAAGAAATCCGGAAGAGAGATTTACTGAGCAGCCAGTGCTGCTGGGTGACTTCGGCAGGTTGACAGGTCGGCAGGCTTCCTACTTAATGTAAAGTATTATGCATCCCACACCAGATCTGGATGCATCCCAGAGGACGCTTGACCTGTGTTATGGGAGTATATGTGTACAGGGCTCACAGACCTCTGTTAGTCATAATATTACTATTTTATTACTGCAATACAAACAAAAACTTAAACCAGTCAATACTAAAATAAAGACACATCAAAATATGGGAAATGGCTTTTTCCCAGAAGACCCCAGAAGGTCCCAGAAGACCTGAAGGGTCTAGTTACTTTGTGATGCACAAGTAAATCAGAGATGTATTTAGACCCAAGACCATTTAGTGCTTTATAGACAAATAAAAGGACATTAAAATCTATCATTTGGCTCACAGGAAGCCCATGCAATTATATTGGTACAGTCTTGATGTTAGTTTTGTATATTTAGTTGAGAACTCCTCAATAGCTTGAAAATTACATCAGGGTCATAATTATTTTTGTTTATCTCTTGCCTACATGGAGAATACTTTTTGGAAGTTGTGGGGAGAAAGTGTGTGAGGATTAAATGCATGCCCAGTTATTTTGTTCACCCCAGTCAAAGATTGCTCAGGTGTGGTGCACAAGACAGAACAGCAGCATTCCCATCTAAAGTAATCTAAACTAGATAAAATGTACTGCTAACACCTACCTGTAACATTCAGTGACTTAAACTGTGTCATAATGGTGTTACTTATCATGTGATCAAAAACAAGTGAGTCAATTAGAAAATAAAATAAGAGAGTCAAATGGAGAAATTAGCCTAAAATCTTACAGTTTCCCTTCTTCATATTCAACTTAATGCTTGTTTAAACCTATAATGTTACTTTTTCACATTAAAATGTCTTTTAACCCATATATTTTCATATTTATTAAGACCAGCAAACCACTAAGGCTACAAGATAAATTAATGTCCGTCTTACAATGAATGTCAAATTAATAAATAATTAAAATTAATTAGTTTTACTTATAAAAAAAATTAACATAGGTTACAATGGCTAGCTGAATACATTGTCAGCTATAGTCTACACAACCTACGTCATTGTGCTTGCACAGGTAAGGAAGGGGTATTTTGGTACGAAAAGTGAGGCCAGGTGTGATCAGAAATTGTCACAGAATTAGGGGGCTTCTGCAAATTTGAGTGAAGATAAGGTCAAAGTCAAAAAATCATTTATCATTAGCTGGCAGTTTACAATCGACACTTTCTGTGCCTGCAACTGACCTGTTTTGCTCCTGAAATTTTACTATCTTCCTTGTTTTCTAGCATCTAGTGAGCTAGTTTTAAGTAACAAAAATGCCAAAAGGACATAAGCCCAGCTGCAGAAAATCCGAAGAACTTCTAGTCGTGTAAAAAAAAAATGAGGCAACACATGTCAAGTATGGATTAAGTGCAGCACACTATTTTTTTGTTCCTTTTTTGTCTTGTCCGTCTGCCATAGTATATTCAGTGGGTTTTTAAATTACATCTTGTAAAAGTAGGGGTCTGGCTGTTAGCAGATGTTATTTGGAGAGCATCTTGTGAAAACATTTTGGTGGCCCTGGTTTAAATGTTTCATTCTTCTGACTTCCTGTTGAACTGACCTATGGCTGCAGTGTAAGCCTGGAAGGTGCATATAAAGGATGTCTGGCCTCAATAGGATAAAGAAACATACAATCAGCTGTTGGTTGCAGTACCACAGCAACCTAAACAGCAGTTAGCTGCAGTTTAGGTTAGTCAGCACACCCGGGGGTCAAGCTGAATTACTATAAACATTTGAATGTTCAGTTATAATAAAAATACACATAAGTCAGCACCAGGTTGAGCTGAATTTAACTTTATCAAACATGCTGACTTTTGCAGGCGCGCTTAGTGGTCATGTGCCAGACAGGTGTTGATGTAAGGAAAAAAATATTGCATTATGATGCAGACTAGCTCTACATAAAAGCTAAAAGCTATTTTTACAACTGAAATGAAATGTAAAGCTGGAAATATTGATAGAGCAAGTTATATTTTGCTTTAGAAATCATTTTATTTAACAACAACAAAAAAATTAAGTAAACATTTTCTTTATTTGGTTAAATGTAATAATTTATTGCATGTATCTGCCTCTTACTGCCTTGCCCATCAGAATCTGCCTGAATCAAACCCAATGAGAATGGAAGAGACAAGGAAGAGGAACGCTCTGGCGATGCAGGCAATCAAGGACGCTGCTGAAACCAACGACAATATCGCAAGAGGATTCAGACGACCTTAGAAATACACAAGCCCAGCTATGTGACTTGTTTGCAAAGTCTCCATGGATTGAATGCTGCTGGCAGGCTAAGCGACAACGAACATTGACATTATATTTATTTTTAGGAAAATTGGTGTTCCATGTGTATTTCTAATGACTTCATCGTTACCACAATTTACCGATGGATGTTAAAACTGTTTATTAAAACTCCCTATACACAAACACATCATTTTAGTATTATTTAAGACCAAGGGGCCCATTTCACGAAGCAGGTTTAGTGAAAAATCTGAGTCTGTTAACCCTGAAATCAGGGAAACTGTGGGTTTTCCTTTTCATAAGGTGAGGTAGGTCAAACTGGAGAGGGAGGGTCAACTCCAGCCCGTTTCACAAAAAGGGGTAACTTAAGCTCTGAGTCAGTTACTATGGTAACTAACTCTGTGAACCTAACCTTGTCGGGAGCAGGTTTTCTTTAACAAACCTCAAGTTTCTCCCAGTCTCCTTCCTCTCTCAGTGCCAGAAACCCTTATTCATTTGCTTATTCATTCAATTAGTCAGTATCACAAGCATTTTAGAGGGGTTTTACCTTTTGTCTGAATAGAAATCCAGGTTGGTTTAGTCAATGGGCATAATATTTAAAAAGTCCTTTTTGTTTGTGTAACCTTTTGTCAGTGATCCTGTGAATTGCTGAGAGTTAAGCCTATTTAGGCTATGGCGGTTGATTAACTATCAAAAACTATAAACAATTAAGCGGTACTGTTTTTCTTTGCAATTCATTCTAGCCTACATAATCTTATCCATCCTCACATCCTGTCTTATATCCGGGCAGATTTATGTTCTCATCTCATCTCTATGTTGCCTGATGGCTTTTTGCACAAAGTAGTTTTCTGTAATAACATTGTGGAACATTTAAACAAGGTAACTGTATGCAGAGCTGTCAGGTAAGAGCGCCTCGCTCTGAAAAGCATTTTAAACCTTTTTTTTTTTAGTGGTTTCTGGGCAATGGCCAAAAGCCTGGACAAAGCCTTTTAACTTTGTCTAATAGACTATGTAAAATATGATGAAAGTGAGGAGCCTTTTTAAATTCCTTTTTTTCTTTCAGCTGATAAGTTTGCTTTTCACCCGCGGAATTAAAGGCTAAAAATACATTTTAGGTTCAATATCATTCTATAAATTTTCACCCGTAATAATAAGTCTGAATAAATATTAAATGAATAAACTACCTTCAAATTTATATACTGTCTAAAGCAGTAATTTTCACCCACGTCAATTCTCTCTCCTTTGACCCTGTTTGTCCAAAAAAATGTGCTCATACTTGCCATACATTCGCTATTTCTAAGTATTCCTTATTCCAGAGGGGAAAGTAGGTGGATTTTTTTTTTTAACGGCTGCCGTGGTGAATCTCCATTAATGTGGTCTTTTTATAGTCATGCACACGCGCTTGAGTGAACTTACTCAGAATTAACTAAACCAACTCAAATCAACTCTATTAAAACCAGAAACTGTGAGTTTTACATCTGGAGGTAAGTCAACTCAGAGTTAAAGGCTAGACTCAGAGTTTGTTTAACTGGCTCCTTTGTAAAACAGGCCCCAAGACTGGTTATGATCAAGTCCTATGTGTTAAAACCTGTTTTTAACTGTAAATGGTTCAAACATACACACCTGTAAGTTTAAAAGACACGTTTTCTATTTTCAACAAATCCCATGAAAAGATGAGAAAAAAAAGAGAACACATTGTGTATTGTATATGTGTCAAAGTCTGATGTGTTTGGGAAACTAAGCAGTTTATTATAAGTAAGATATTGAACACTAAAATGCTTATTATTTGGCAGGTGCCTTGCATGCTAGCTCTACCACCATCTGTATGTTTGTGTACGTGTCTAAAAGGTTAAATAAGAAAAAAGTTGTAATGTGCTCTGGAAAAAAAGTGTTATTTCTATAAATGCTATCCATTTGCAGTGTTTGATAACCATTAACACAATCTTTAGTTTATTTTGAGAAAATCTCACATACACCATCCTACAGCCCAAAAAACTACTGTTTATAATGATGCTCGTAAAAAACTACAGCGCACAGCTATTGAATGCAACACTTTTGCTTTTGCTCCCACTGAATCACTCACAATAAAAGGCCCCATTACACAATTTTATCACACATTCAGTGCCATAGTTATCACAAGTTTTAAGGGGGCATGCAAATAGCGTTTTTACTGCAAAAATGTCCTCCAGAGTTGTTGCTCAAGAACTAAATGGTCTCATTAATGTAAGCTGTCTCTAATGTTGTAAAAGTGAATTTGGCAGTACATCCAACCAGCCTTACATCTGTATTGGAAGGACATCTTGAGGGCTGATTAACTCATGAAAGAAAAATATTCTAGGAGACTTGGATCTTCTATGCAAAAACAAGTACTGAAGCTTGATCAAGGACCTGAAGGCATAAGCATAAGCATCATAACTGATGCCAGACCAATTCTGGAGTTTTCTTGCTTTTGGGTTACATGTAACCTTTACCAGACCCATGAGACCTACTATGTGTCTACATACTTGTGCAAGGATTCAAGGTATTGGATCCTAAACCAGAAACTAAATTTTAAAAATTCAACCAAGGTCAAGTTGTAACCACTCTGGTGACACTTACCATCTTCAGAAAAACAGTGTGTGTGTGTGTTGAGTCTGATGCAAAGTCCAGCATCTCTCTTGACCTCGGTCTTTGTTGAGACAACCCCACGCTATCAGGAAAGCTATAGCCATCACAGGCAGACAGAGAGAACAAACTTTTTGGCATTGTGCCATATTACTTGTAACCTAAAGAAAAAAAGTTCCTAAATCATGTGTAACCACGAGTCCAGGACCTTCACATGCTGTCTTTTGGCCTCTGTCTGAAACCACCACCTGGACATGCTGTTTAAACAGTTTGTTTACACAGGGAATTTCTGTATGAATGGTCATTAACAGGGAAAGTTAGTTTCATCATTAGCGTTAGGGTCTGTACCTGACTGCATGTTGCCACAATCAACCTGAGCTGGCAAATGAAATGATGAAATGAAATAACAGAAGCTAGACAAAAAGGACCAAACTGCAGTATGCAAAACGTGGGGATTGAATATTACAAAAGGTGACACTGTAACATCTGTCAACTTCGTTCAACAGCTGCACAAGTGAATAGTAAGAGGAGACTCTTGCGATAAAATGGCATATATTTGGTAAGTCAATTAGGATTGGCTTAGAGATTGAAGCTCAAAGTTCTTAAAAGGAAACAGCTTAGGACTTGTAAGTTTTGTTTTGGGACTGAAGCGCAAAGTCTGGAGACTTAACTTGTGACATGCAAAACAATGACATTAACCTGGGCCCCTGGGAATTGCCTCCACTTTGAGCAGTTCTAGAGGAAGGGGATTTGAAAATTTGACTTGCCAATGGCTAGAGATCAACTTGCCCACCTGACTGACTGATCTCAAAACAGTAATGTAGCAGTCCTCAAAACAAGACAATAAGCTCTTGTGAATCGTATGATGTTACTGTTTTAATATGTGTTTCTTCTGTAATGTCTTGTGTTTTATGATGTTTTGTATTATTTTTGTAGTACCTGTTCAAGCTTTGTATTGATGACATGGCACTGTATTGTTTTAACCTACCAAAGGACTATCGACAAAAATTGACTGACTAACTAAAGTATGTCCCTGTTGAATAAGCAAATAAATAAATTACCCAAATTAAATAAATATACACAACAAATATCAGCCCCAGGTAGTGGGGTTTTTACCTTATGTAGCCTGTGTAGTGCTGCACAGGCATATTATATAAGCCTCTCCGGTAAAAATCTGCTCAAATCGTTCTGCATCCTGCTGTAAACATCAACCACTGCACAACATGCTACATTTTAATAATTGCCCTGTCCTGTGCATTTTCAACTTGTAGAAAATGAAATAATTTGAAGTATTAAGTATAATAGGTTAAGAGGATGCTGATATGTAATTGTAAATTACATATATAAATATATATATATATATATATATATATATATATATAAAAATTGTACTGCATTAGATGAGGCATGAAATTTATTTTTATGTTTCTACTATTTTTTATTTTTCTACTAACTGTTATTGCAGCAAATGTCATTAATGACCAAGGGGCTTCGCAGATCAAGTTTAGTACACTTAAGGTAATTAGAAAGGTCTCCAAGCAGGCCTGGATGTCAGTGAGACATTAATGTCTTGGCACCAATCACATCCACTACTCACTTTCCCTCTCCTTTGCACATGTACTTAACATCACTCTCACTCATCCTTTAGTCTCTCTCTCTTATAAGATATACAATTTACTTTATGCATACTTTGCGCCCATTCTGGGAGAAGATCGGTACACATTGTCAGAGGTTCCTCATCATCAGCCCAAAGCTAGTGGTTGCAACCAAGTTCATCTCCAGCCACGCCTTCACAGCTCACAGTAGGCACAAACCATCTCCTTTATGATTTAAAACTTGGGTTGATGTCAAAACGATAGACCGGTCATAATAATTCTGATAGTAAGTCAATTTCCAAATTTCACATCTTCATTTAGAATTAATTTTAAGAACCCATATCATCTCTTCCACCATTCCCCATTCCTTGTTCAAATTTCCCATCATCGTGTTCAATGTCTGTTAACCTAATTCACACTAATTTTTGATTATTTAATAAACATTTTGATCTAGACCCAGTCATTGTCTTTAATGTTTCTTTGAAATTTAGAATGGAGATCAATTTAATCAAGATTTCACGTCTTTCAGATATTTGAATGATGATAGCAAAATCAGTGATTTGGTTCAACTACAAGTTGAATAATAAATAATTAATATTTTGTTGAATAGTCATTTGGTTAATCCATTTGATCAAATTTTCCTCCTCAGAGGTGGTGCCCCACAGGAGTGCAAATCATCAAGTCTACTACACCTGTCAGTTGGGTTGTGCACATTTTACATCTATGCATACATTTATTGTGAACTCGTGATGCTTCTCAAGATATACACACATATTAAATTGCCTGCAAGATATTTTACACCTTGGTGCAAACATTAATTTTGAAATACGAAATCTAACAGATGACAAGTCTGTAGACAGAAATCACACTGAGAGACTTTTTAACTTCAACTTTAAATAACCTGTAATTTGACTTAATCAACCTTTCAGTAAAATTCCCACCATCACACGGTATGACTATCACAAATTACTATACACATTTCATACACAAGTGCAAAATTATATACTACCAAAGTGGATTGATGTGTGTACAAGAGTACACATTTTTGTATGCAGGAGCTGTGTGATGTCTGATTAACAGCCTCAAGGGATGCCACTTGAGTCAGCGGTTAAGGCTGAAGTTTTCGATCATTAGTCTGACAGTGTTATAGGATTGCAATGCCAAATTCATGAACTCTTGATTTTTTTTCTTTTCTCTATTCAGATTTTTCTTCAATGTAAGCAGGTTGAACCATAGCATTTTATATCTTAAAAAATTGGAGCTGTGAAGTTAATCATTAATGAATACAGGTCTGGGTTTTAGATTTTTTTTGTAAGAGAACAGTTTGAAATCACAGTAGAAAAAGCTCTGGTGTAAATAATAAAACAACTGATCATTTAGATGCTTATGTTTCAGGGTTCCAGTGTTATTTTATTGTCATTAGTATGGTGTAATTTATCATCTCATAAATATTGGATATAATGAAAAGTTACCCTTTGGATGTGAAATGAATGTCATTTGATATCAATTATAGACATATAAAAATCCCCAAAGTATGTCTCATGCATAAAAAGCATATGTCACTTGAAAAATACACCGGGGGCACAAAGACTGCAGAAGAGACACACTGGTCACCAGTCTGGACTGTGGTATACTGCCTGAAAGGGGGTGTAGTGGAACATCTCCCGCATCCAAGACATTTTTAGAAAAAGACACAGTCACTTCTGTTGAACAACAGGGTTAAGGCACCAGCTTGTATGATCACATCAGTTTTTGAGGTTAAACGAATTTTACATTCAGAGGCTCTTCAATTTACATAAACGCACAATTTACTTCATTATCCTGTGTATAGCTATTAAATTCACAGTGCATGCTGGAGCTTAAGTCTTCAGTATGCACTGAACATGACAAATAATAATAATAATAATAATAATAATAATAATAATAATAATAATAAAAAGTGTTTCAGTTAACAGGTGTCTGCTGAATTTTTTGCCACAGAAAATGATAAAATTTGTACCCAATGTACAATAGCGACACACAGATTCTGGATAAACCTTAACAGCCACCTACTGACAGCTAGTGACTTTATATTGTACCTACAGAAACCAACAGAAACAAGTGAAACTAAGTGAGAGCTCACTGTTACTCATGCTAGCTGGGCACTTCAAATATCATTGTTAACTCTGAATTCTATCTCCTAAAACATAAAGCACAGTGTATCATCAATCTTACAGTACATTTACAAACAGCTACTATAAACCACCTGGAGCTGATGCAAGTGTTCTGCCTGGCTTTCACTGCTACCAAATGCTTTCATATTCAGTGCAGCAAGAAATCTACAATAATCCACAGGTTGATTGGTCTTTACAGCAGCTACAAGTCAGATTAAAGCTGCATAGTGGCAGCACCAAGTGGCAGAAAGAGGTAACTATACATTAAACTTCAGTACAATTATCTTGCAACATGATTTCAGTAAAACAGCACACAGCATCTGCAATGAGTCTTAAATTAAGGTTTTTGTGTGTCTTTCCTTGTTGGTCAAGAAGTGACCACAGCTCAGAACAGACGCTAATATTGACATGTTAAATCTACACTGTCCTAATGAATGCAGATGTTGCAGACCTGTTGTGCTTTAGTTTAAGATTAATGCATTTTGACACAGAAAATTTTACTTGAACAGTTTTTAGTCCCACCTGTCTTAATTTCCTCACCTGTTCATCTCAGCTGTTTATGCTCTCTTGGCTCTGGGTTTTAGACAGATGGGATGTTTTACTGAGTTAACTTGATTGCATGGTTCAGTAAAGCTGTAGCAGTCTTCTGTTTTTGCATTCTTGGGTTTTGTATTGATTAAGAAAAAACATTCTGAAAACCCATGTGGATCATTTGTTCTTTGTTCAATAGAAACGTTTGCGTCTGTTTTCTTTCCAACGCCCATAAACCATCAGCCCCACCACTGCCAGCACCCCCAAACCAAGGATGGAGAAAAGCAAGGTGAAGAAAAACTGGACTCCACTCATCCCTTCCTCCTGGACTTCCACTACAAGGTGGATAAAAAAATGGATAAAAAGTCCATTATCAGACACAGAATGCTTATCCTGAACAAAGGGCACATGAGACAACATTTCCTATCATTTAAAAATGGAGAAATCCAAAAAAATTACATGTAAATTGTCTGATTTAATAATGAGAGTACTACTTTCCCTTGAAACAGTTATATAATGTCTATGTAATGCTTTAATCTCCGACAGTCTTCAGAGTAATCTAAAATCTCATTATCTGCCAGCCTAAATTTTAGAGGAGTATTCTTAAGAAAAATGCTTTTAAATGTACAGTATAGCATATAGATAAGTCCTATGCGTATGTCTTTCCTGTTACTGGGTTAGGATTAGGGTCATTACAGTGCCTTTGTACAGGCTTTATCTAAAAATTATTATACCTAAAGAAGTTCAAAACTGTAGCTGGGTTAAGCTAATGAAGTTGTAAGCCTACAATTATTCTAAAAGGTTCTTTTTAAGATAAAATCATTCCCAAGAAGGGGAAGCCTGATAACAAAAGCTACTGGGCTGTATTACTGGATGTGAGGGATTCAATGATTTTGAAGACTGAGGCTCACTGGCCTCTTCTGTATGATTTTTATTACTTTTTTTTGAGTACCTTGGACCTAAATGAAACACAATCGCAACCTTGTCATAAGTCTGGAATTATGAGTAGAAATCTGATCACTACCTTGGAATTGTTCCATGTTGTCGACACTGGGGATGGTGATTATTTCTTCTTCCTCCTCCTCAGAAGTCCTCTCTACTGTCAGTTGGTACAACTTCATGGAGATGATGTCATGGTTATCTAAAGCATGAGTCTATAATTAAAACTTCATACTTCAATACTTCTGTCATCTGTTAGCTGTTTGGGAGAAGAGTTAATTTGACATTTTAGCTTTAATCTTACTTTGATCTCACTTTGACTGAAGTGTTTCCTATCCCTAAACTAATTTTTCCAAAGTTATTTTTATCTCATTTCACTTGATTAAATTAACAGAGGTTCCCAGTGGTCAAGTCACCTGCAGATGATGCCTGATATCTCATACCTGACAGATCTCCAGTGGCAGAGGAGGCACCAAAGAAGTAGCCTGTAGGTAAACGCACTCCTGTTATGTCAGCACAGTCTTTCCATTCCTGCTTACCATCTACATCCACCATTAGCTAGAAGGGGAAGAAAGGGTCAGTTTAAGTCACTGATGAAGGACAGACTAATATTGGGAATTATCGTCTAAGTGTCGTCTTCTTTTATATAACATATTATTTCAGGGTTATCAATAGGAATCTTTTAACCTGAAAAGGTTTTCAGATATGTACTACCATTAGCATCAGAGAAGGGCAAAAGAACAAGAAAAAGAAGAAACAGACAAATTGAAATGACCTGTTTTTTTATTTCTTTTTAAATTTATACCGTGAGTCTGTTTCTGGAATATCTGACAAGAAGAAAGGTGTCATAGATTGCGTTGCGTGCCATAGCCGTACATCCTCCGAGTTCAGTAGGTCGTCCATCACGATCGTGATCATATGACAGAGTCCCATTTCCCAGCATCACTGACACAAATGGGAAAGTCCTCTGTAAGGAAGATAAGAGACTTAACCACAAAACAGTGTGGCTACAACACAGACACCTTTATCAGGTAAACCACACTATCACAATGGAACATCAGGTGGCACTGAGAAATCAAATAGATGTATGTCATGTGATAACATGAGATGGTGAATTGGTGTTGCTCACATCATGGCTTTTGTCTGCATTGGGATATGTATCCACAAATATTCCAAGTCCAACAAACTGGTTCATGTTTCCAAACACAGGACCTGTGAGATAAAATTAGGCACATCAAACATTTTCTTGCACACAGTCTCATTATAAACAGCACTGAATGTACAAATGTTGAAATATGAGAACATTTAAATTAAAAAAAAAATGTGTGACACTTATGAGCTTGTTAAGTCTTGCTCTCCTGACACATTTTTCCTTTATTGTATGAGCTGACTGATATTAATAATACTGAAAACAGCGGTGTTTAACTCTCAGTGGTGTTTAATTTACTGTATATTAAATATAATATATTTACAGTATATTATAAGAAGGACAGATCAATGGTCAATTTTTTGAATAGTGAGCAAGAGCTCGTCCAGTCATTAAAAAAGTAATCTGTTCACATTCAGCAGCAGGTCTCAAGGATTTTTCATCAACACAAACTGAGAATATCTCATGGTAGTAAAAATGCGCAGAATGGGCATGCAGGTACAGTTTTATTGTGTCCTTGCTCATAGAGTATTAAAGGAAACAGAAAAGTACATAGACTGGCAAAGAAAGACTGAAATTCACATTATATATTAGTCATAAAAGTTGCTTATGGCAAGGAAGAAATCAGCAGACACTTTGGATAGGGGGTTAAAAATTACAGCTATACAATCTTTAGACAAGATTGAAATCATTGACCTTTGCAAATAAAAAATTAAATAACCCCATCTCTGCTATAAAAATGAGTCAAGTCTGCAAAATGCTGTTGGGGAAAAAAAAAGAAATTAGAGTTTGTTCCTGCTTTTGTCTCAAATGCACTCTATATCTTGTGTGTGCCATGTGTAGAAACAGATACCTTACAATCCTACCACACCTCTGTGTCTCAAGTGTGCAAATTGTACAGGGATAAAATCACAAATGCATAAGACTTTATTATCTGAAATGATCAGGCAAAGTATAGTAACAAAGAAGCTGTTTTCACCTGGTTTATCATCTGTCCTGAGTGATCCAATCACAAGTGGACAGCCTTCAGTACAGGTGAGAACACACCCAATACGCATTTGAGATCTGATCACTCAAACCACATTTGGAGGTGGTCAAGGCCACATTCTTTTAGCAGTGGGAACAAAAATCTGTCCTGGGTCACACTCTGAGAACCACCTACTTAGCTGACATCTGCTGTGTAAGCACATACTCATTCACATCACGAGAGCGTCATATGAACACCAACAAGTGAAACAACAAACAGGAGCCGTAACAACCATGCGCTTCAAAAATCTGATGATCACTTTAGTGTATGTTATGCAAGAGAGAGAATAAAAACAAATACAATGGTCAGATATTATCATGACATATAAGGTGGCTTGATTGATTCATGATGTCAACTCATGCAATGAGTAACTTGAAAGAAAACACTCCACCTTGAAATTTCGGTTTACTAGGTGCAGTTAAGTGGTTAAGTTTGGAGGATTAAGGCATTTACACAACCGATGCGTTTTTTTTGTGTAAATAATTTAAACAAAAATTTTTTTTCGAACTGCAGGTTGAACATGAGGTTTTTCACGCAGAATGCAAATATCATGCTGGAAAAAAAGCGACACTTTGCAGGTCGAGGCTGGTTTTTCCAAATTTTCACACTGTGAAAAAAAATGCATCAATCAAGATGGTTGTGCGGAGCAGACGTCACATCTGTCCCCCACAACAAAATCAACAACAATAGCTAAATCAAGAAGAGTTAGGCAGTGTGTTGTGGTTATGAATATAGTACCTATGAGTAGCCCAATACACACAAATTGTTATTAGTGAAAAATATGGAATAGTTGACACAATAAAGATCAATCAGTGACAGGTTTTGGTGGGAAAAATTTTGTTTTTCCTCTGTCAGATAAGTTCTCAATCTCAGTAAACAGTGTTTTGTTATATTGACAAACGTACACGCCATGCTCCACAAAATTTTCTACAAAACCGTAGAACACTTGTAGCCTTTTAACATATTGTTTAAATAAGATTAAATAAAACGGACAATACGTCGTCTGACTCATAGATAAATAGACCGACAGACATTTTAACAACCCATCCATCTCACAGACTGCAAAAATGCTCTTGGTCAACTTTAAAAAGATGATGAGGACAAGATCTTCAACTAGTCCATCTTCACTGGAGGATGAGTCCATTTTTACTCTCAGAATGAGAGAGTAAAAATGGACTCACACACACACACAACATGTAAAATACCTGATGCGGCCCAGCCTCACCCAGACTCTGCCTCCAGCGGCCCCTAGGTAATTTGAGTTTGAGACCCCTGAATTAGAGGTAAGAGGAAGAAAAATAAAAAAAATAAAAAGCTGTAGATTTTTTAAAAAAAGGAAAATATAAATGTAAAGGTATCTAAAGATATCAACTTTTTGATATTTGGTTTTTCAGCACAATCTATGAATAAGTTGTGAAACTCTAATGGCTGAAACTTAAAAGATAAAAAGAGGAGAGAGAAGAATGAGCAGAAGCAATGTTCCCCCTAATCTTTCATGTGTCTGAGCATACACACTAACTCCCTGAGAATTCCTTGGAGCAACATCAGACTGTGGCCACACCAGTATCACACCTGTCCAAAAACTGAGAGCACAAGTTACATGGCTTATTAAAAGAATCAAATTACTGCAGTAATTTCCGTTAGATTATTTTTAATATAAGTGATAAGCCCTTTCTCACTCGAAAAAGAAAAAATCTCACCCAGTTTCACCTCTTGTTCTTCTGTTCGCACATACTCTGACAGCCATTCCATCTTAAAAGAACCGCATTTCTTTTTTACTTTGGCTTGGTGAGTGGTTTTGCCACTGCTTGTTTGTTTCGCCATAATACGGGGTTAGCAGCATTTACCTCTCTTAACTTTGCCGCAATGTTAGCTATACGCTAACCCGCAAAACAGCGGCATGTACGCTTAAAGCGCTGTTAATGACATTGATTGGCTGTGTAAGTAAATACACATATCATTGACTGGACAGTGTTAGTCATTGTTTATCTGTAGTTACTGCTTGTTGTCACCTGTCACTCACTGAGTTGCATTGCAAAATGGTACAGAATAAATTGTTATGTGTTTATTTTTACATACAGTTTCGGTTGGGTTTTATTTTATGCGCTGCATAGATTTTCTGTGCGCGGAGAACCCAGGAACAGTGCGCGATTGCGCAAGTGTGCAGCTTAGAGGGAACATTGCTTAACATCCTGTTTGAATTGTCATCCATCAAACACACACACTATAATATTTTTCAATTTGAAAGATATTTTTGCAAGTCAGAAAAGGTGAAGTTCATCACAAAAAGAACCCTGTACACCTAAAAGTTGTACAGGTGATGTCATGATGACATTTTTTTAAGGGACTAACTCTCCTTTGGCATAATTGCAACTCTCAAAAAAGCCAGACCTGTCACAATTTTCACCTCTTTTAATACTTTTTTACTTGTTCGAGAAGAACAAAAGGTAATGTGCTGAGGTGACAGTATGTTGATCTTGATGACGTGTACCATGCAGGACGAGAAGCATTGTTCAGGGCAGTTTCAAGCAAAAAATGGGAGTGTTACTCTACCATCGTTATGACAAACTGCAACTTCATTGATTGAAAACTGTATTTTAAATTGATAAACATTTTTTGTTTATTTGATGGCAAAAATCATAGGGAATTACAAAATATTGTGTCTCACAAAATTGACCACTATACAAATTTTTCTAAAAGGATGGGCTGTCCAAAGATATGGACAAGTAGTAGAAGGGAACGACGGGGCTCAGTAGTTTAAGCTGGTGAAAAACTCTGTCTCAGACAATGAATGAGCTACTCAGGAAGTTATGTCCATTTACAACAAACATATTATCTAAACAAGGGATAAAAACAAGAAATACAAATAATATTAAAATAAATGGATCCAGTTAAGTGCAATTGGATGCGTAAAATAGTGCAGAGGTATGTAATGCTCTGATGAAATGCTGCAGAGTAAATTACAGTTTGGCACAGAAAACGGCATTTGCATTTTTAATTTGCTACAGATTCATCAATCTGCAGTGCCAAGAGACTCAACTGTGGTTAAGAGTCTTCATTCTGGAGTCACACGGAAGCCTTGAGGCCTGCAATTCAATACCCAAGAGCTCCAGCAGTACCATAGTGAGTGGGCTAAACAAGAAAAACAGAAAAATTACACCCAAAATAAAAACAGATATAAAACATCACACACAACTATATAATTAAATAAATGAGTGCGATTAAACTAAATGAAAAAAGGGATATCCAGAAAAACACCAAGCACAATGCCATGCAAAGAAAACAGTCTTCAAAATAAGGCTTCAGAAAAGCACAGCAAACCTTGATTTGTCACATTTTACTTTCACCTCAGGAGTTAATTAGCTCTTCCTCTGTCAGGATTTGTGCCTTGGCAGCATATCATCGCTCTGCAGTGGCCAGAAGAAAGAACACAAGATCTGAACCAAAAATGTGATCAGTTGTGCAAAGTCCTACATCTCTTCCTCTCAATTTGACACAATATGCAAATCTAAGAATACATTTCAAGTTTATTTAATTAAAATACAGCCCATCTGTGACTAAAACTGTCCAATAAATGAGCTGGAGTCATTTTGTTTACGAGCTCATCTTGGCTTGTTATTGATCAGTGTCAAATGAAATGAAACAAGAAACAAAAATGCACCAGAGTGAACTTTTCTGGTCTGGATGGAAGTCAATGAGCAGCAGGTGTGATTGCGCCCTCGCTGCTCGGTTGGGAGACGGCTCCTGCTGTGGTGCATCCTGCTCTATGTGGTTCACATAGCAACAAGACCCTCAAGAGGTCGGTCACACAGGAATCCTGGGAAGCTGTCAGATCCAGCAGCCACTCAGGCGTTGTATATAAAGAAGCCAGGGGAAAAGAGCAACACACACACACACACACACATACACACAGAGGCAAAGACACAAACATGTCCACTCAAATTCCCAAAATCCATCAGTGTTACTCCCCATACTGCATTACTGTCACACCACTCTGTGCTTGATTCCAGAGCTCCCTTCCTCCTCCCTGGCAGCCATCTCTGTGTTTTACTCGGGTTAAACCGATACTCTCAGGGGCTGGCTGGGTGGGGAGGGCCCAAATTGGCAGGTGGGAGCCAGAGTTTCAAGGGATGCAATTAATCTCTATCAGAATTCCCCCTTTAGGTGTGATTAGAAATGAGCCGGGCTGAAGAGAGAGGCAAATCATTCCAGCATCGAGACACAGAGTGAGCTGTACACTGAGACCAGGGATAATTTGTCTCGCTAACGAGGATGTAATATTGATTAGGATGCAGGCTGAGATCATACAGCACCTTGGTAACATTTTCTCCTCCATATTGATTTCAAATATTGGACCAGGTCACAGCTTCAAATAGTATCTGATTTGGTTTAGTAAAGTTTTAGCTTGAGTGCTATCAAACTTCAAAGCTGCAATACTAGGAAGATCAATTAGAAAAAAAACATTAAAATGAAATCAATATATTTATAAGTAAATTGTGCAAAATTTATAGATGAACAAATAACAAATAAATAATTAGATCTTAACTTATACAATTTAACTTTTTATATTGGAGTTAACTGTAAACATATTTTCCTTTTTTAATTTCATTTTCAGTTATTTTTTTGTTCTGTTTTTGTTTTTAGAATTACATTATTATCAAAATCATTTTTTTGTCATGGAATTTTTATTTTGTAACATCATCATGACATTTCAGCCAATCACATGCCCCCTTCCAGTTAGCGATCTGACTGTGGCTGGATCCTTTTGGCTAAGGAAACTATGAAGAAAGTTGTGTATCTTTTTCTGAAAACCATCTAAAATCAAATGTTGCCGTGTTAACTTTAATTTAACAAGCTAGCTGCTGACTTTATCTCTAGTGTTCCAGTTTGACACTATGTAATAGCGTAATTCACAACACTGCCTAGCTAGTAAGTGGCTAAGAAGCTTCTACTTGAAAAACTAAATAAGACCAAAAAAGAGCTTTGCCTATAAAGCCCATGTATACTATGTTTATTTTATCACATTAACCTTTACTGGGTTGATTCTGAATCACATTATTATTGTTGTTGCCCTAACGGGAGCTAACAGACTAAACTTGTTAGAAGTTTGTTGCCTACAAACAACTAAAAGGTGAGGAGCTTGTGACTAAACATGTGAAATAAAAGTGCCAAGTGGGGAAATATCAATACAGACTAAAGTACTGGCTTTTAAATAAGCATCTGTTATGGATTTGGGACAGTTTGTGTGGAGTTTGCATGAACTCCTAGTGTTTCTGTTGGTTTCCTGCTTCTTGTTTGTCTCTATGTATCAACCATATAATAACAACCTATTTGGGGTGTTCCTCCTCACACACCAGCCCCCTGCAAGCCTGCAAAGGATGGATAATGGTAACACAGATAGTACCTGTGTGTCTATCAGATGGTGCACCTAAGGTGAACGTAAATGACTGTTAACTGGAAATATAATATTGTTATGTTTATAACCATACAGATGCTTGTGTCCTGTTGCACTGCTTATTGCTTGCATCAATATGAATATAGCTGGGTTTTTTTGTGTTTATGTTAGCAGTCATTTTCTTCATGCTGAATACCATCACTCTTGCCACTGCAGCAACCGAGTTTCCCCACAGGGATCAATACATTTTTATAGGATCTCATGTTGTGTTTGGATATTTGATTCAAACCCAAACACCAAGGAGAACCATAGAGAAGAAACTCTGTTTGCGGCTCATTCATCGCTTTGGATTCAGCTGCTTCCTCTGCAATAAAGACCCTTGATCCTTCTGGGCTGAACCTTCCGCGTTGACTCACACTGAAGTCGTGATCAGCGCCCGGCTTTGATCACAATGTCAACAGATATATCTCTCACTTGCAAAGGGAAAAGGTAGGAAGGGAGAGCGACATGGGGATCAGAAGCCGGCATTTTCAGCAATTAATAGGGCGTTCTACATCATTAGTCTGGGTGAGCGTTAATAAAGTGGAGTGTTTGAGTGGGCCACAAGAGGTTATTTAAATGCAAAAGAGCCCAAGAGCCCTCACCAATCCATCTCATAAACCTGACTGTGGACTAAATGTCTGATTCATAATCTCCTAGTAATGACTTTGCTGTCAGAAGAGGTGTCAGAGTCAGATTTCATCCTAACCTAGTTTGCATAATGCTGCGGGGCCTTTAAGGTGAAATGCAATGACAAAACCCCATAAAGAGCCATTATGCTTCTAATGGCAAAATAGAATGACTTATGCTGCACCACAACCCGCAGGTTCTAAGCTGTTTACTTGAATCCTGCTGTGTTTCCCTGTTTAGTTGTGTTTGTGTGGATGACACCAGTTGACATTCAAACTCCAGTGGCAGCAGCAAGGATCTCTAAAAAAAGCAGTTATTATTTCTTCCAGTATGAACAGGTAGAGACTTTTTCTCCTCAGTCTTGTTTCCTCGCTCCTTCATTTTATTCTCACAACAAACAGACTTCCCACAGTGATTTACTGATTAATTATCAAGTATATTCTCCATAATGAAAGCTTTTAAAACCATCCTTGTAGTGATTCCTCGCTCAAAATCTTAAACAGGCAAAAACTTTCTAACAATGGCACCATCACGTGGCTCAAAGGCAATATGGCTCTTTCCGCAGGTTTGCTCATCACTTTGGTCTAGACTGTAACAGGCTATCTGAAAAACTACTTGATGGATTTAGATTCAATTTAGTGCAGACGGAATCTTAATGTCATAAGAGATCCCCTGACTTTTCCTCCATGCTATCACAAGGTTAACATTTGTGGTTTTTATAAAAATGTCTACCAGTAAATAAACAGATTAGCAGATAGATGGCGCCATTATTAGGTCAATTTATTTAATTTTTAATACTTTGCTTAATATTTTGCTTAATACTTGGTTATGTTTAATACATTTTTTTTAAAATAATTTGGTTTAATAACCAATACTTTCAACAAAACCAATTACATTTGCACTATTCTTTAATGCTTGGCTTATACTAGCATGCTAACACATTAAAATATGACTGTAATTGCGGTAAACATTATGCCTTCTTAGCTTTAGCATGTTAGCACTTTCATTTGCATGTTAGTGTGATAGCATTTAGCTCAAGAAATGGCTTTGTAGACTGAAAGAGCTGATATTATGACTGTAAACTGTTAGCCTACAAGTCAGTACCCACAGAGGCTCATCTAATGTTGGTAATTTACAGAAAAAAGGTGTCTGATTGTTTTGTAAAGGCACAGGAATCATGATAATAAAAACTGATGCTAGCCTACGTGCTTTTGTGGCTATGAGCATGTATAGTACACTGATGTGGAGCATTTGGCTTATACAGTCATAAAAATTTGGAGTCAGAATGCAGAGGTAAGTCTTAAGAGGCAGGGTCGCTTATCATGGTTACATCTGCAAAGGTTCATATAATTTTCGTACTTAAACTAGTTAAGAAGCCTATGTCTTTGCACATTTATTAAGGTTCATGCATTGGTTTCCCATCTGTCCATATAGATCCAGTAAAATAAAACTTAGCAGTGCAGTAAAATGCTGTTAGACATTTGGGTTTGAGAGCTGTGAGTGTTTACTGACTTAAAAGGAAGAATGCCTCACACACACTCCCCAAAGCTCCCACTGTATGTAATTAGAGGGACAGAAGAGAGTGGAGGGGTGTTTGCAACTAGATGCTAAGGTTATGATGTTGTCAGTTTGATAAGGGGATGAGTATAATTAGGTTTGAAGACATTCCAAACACATTTTCCATGTGATAAGATCCAGTGAAAGGGTCAGGAGGTTTTAGGAGCTGGTAGTTTGTTGGACTGGAAACTCCTAAATTATGTATGTAATGTACACTCCTACAAACCACATAAGCCCCACTTCTAGATGGGGAATGTAGAGGTGCTCATTTGCAGTAAAAATAAAGATTGATTGTTCAACTGTCACAATAACGCTTCCCACGTTTTATGAGGCATAGCAGGTGCTGTAAACCATGACAAAGTTTGGTGGTGCAGATACACAGAGGAGTGAAATGTCCCACTGCTGACTGATTTGAATTGATGCAGAAAGCTAAAATGAAAACCTGCGTAGCTGTTTTTAATGCTTTGAAACACAGCGCAGCATTTGAGAGCAGGAGGTATGAAGCTACTGATGTCATTAGCGTCTACATTCATATTCCAAATGCCTGACAGCCCTGCAATTACTGCCAAGCCTGACAAAAAGGAGAGACACTAACTGCTGCTCACGGATTTATTTGCCAAAAAAAAAAAATCAGCTTTGTGCTCAACAGTTTAAAATAATAAAAAGCAGCACCCATCCAATCTCCTTCTACTCCATGATGAGGCTTCATCTGAAGCGCCAGCCTGGTGGCTAACCAGTGCAGGTGATATGGAGATCAAATGGCCTGCAAACCAGCCAAGGCGACCTGTGGCAGCCAGCGCCACCCCCAGCCGCCTCTTGTAAGGAGACACAATCCCGATAAACGTATTCCTGTCAACATTGCTGCGATGCCTTTTTAATACAGCCCCCGGAGGATTCAGGGCAAGAACAGCCTGAGTCAAACTCCATTTCTCGGGGCTGAAAGTGAGATGTGACAAGAGCCTTGTGCAGGTCAGGGACAGTCAGGGACTGTCTGGCAGCAAGCAGCAATGGAAGACAATAAAAGGCTGTTAGAGGTTTATTTGTTTTTGTGTTTTGAGTCTGAGTAAACCCAAAGCAGCCTAAACAGAGTGGAGCTGCACCTTTCAAGCTGAAACTCCATCAGGTATTACAGTTTGATAACTGAAGAGGAGAGTAAACAGGACCAGTGGTTTTCAGCAGCAGACTAGCACAAGTGTGGAAAGAGCAATTTAGGGTGCAGTCACACATCCAGCACAGTTGGGTCACATCAGTCTGAGCCAGAGCTGAAAAGTTGGTTTTGTTGCATTCTGGGTAGGTTTGCAAATGTCATGCACGTAGTTGGGATTGCCTGTAAAAAAAAAATCTGCTCTGGCTGTGGAGTCCAGCCTGAGGACACCAACATGTTTTTTCGAAAGTTGTGGTAACCCTTTATTCTGCTGGTTGAAGATTCAAAAACAAACAGAAAAAAGGTTGTAGCATAGCTGAATCTTTCTCTTGTTTCCAATGGTTAGTTTTGAAAATCTTATGTGCAGATATGCAGATATGGCTCAAACACACTGCAAACCACAAGTCAAAGGAGGAGTCAAAAAGTCATTTACTCCCATTTTAATGTCAAAAAACAATGCTGTTGGTGTGCAGCTTTGCCTTGTGAAGCTAAACAGCTTTGAGTTGAACAGACAGAAAATCTGTGCTGTGACGCAGGAAGCTGCTTACAAATCAGAGTGGTCACTGACAGCAAAGACTATTGGTTAAATAAACAGATAAATAGATCAATAGATAGATTATTGATTTAGCCCATTTGTTAAAGGAAAAAATGGACATCAAAATTGGACAACTTTGATTTTAAAATTATTAAAATTCTGGTTAACAGTGAATGTCTTTGTTTTAATGATGTAGCCATGTAGATACTGTAATCTTAGGTCTTACCTTCTGGGGCTTTGAGATACTCATCTCTGAGATTTTTGCCTCTGGATGGCTGGATTGTTACAGGGCTCATAGCATGGTTAACTATAATTATGTTTTTTTAATTAAGTTTTTCAGTTTTTCTGAAATATTATCTTAAATCAGATAATACCCAGAATATATTCATAAAACTGCTATTCATAAATAAAAAGCCAGAAACTGTTTGCTTTGAAAAAGATTGTGTGCAAAAAAATGTGGGAGGAAAACTTAAACCTCTTGTTTCCTTGAAGGTTACACAACAAAACTTCTCTGTCTTAACATTTCTTCTCCAAATTTTAATAAACTTGAAATATAAGCACATTGATTTGTAGAAATGATATTTAATGATATTTTTTTAATGCTTTGAACACAGAAATAAAAATTTTATTTATGGAGATTGGAATCTTAGAAACAAATCTCAAAACCTTTGCACACATCAACACAACCAGGGAATTTAATTAATTCAAAAATAACATAAATACACTTTCACACCTGGTCAAGTAGTTTTAAGTGTCACTTTTAAATCCACTTTTTGAGTTAATAAATAATAACAATTTTTTGTTCCATCATCTAGTATTAATTGCAACAGCAGTTATTTTCCATTTACTACAGAGAAGCAGGGACTTTTGTCTTCTAGGCCTCAGAAATGTATGTGAAAAATAAAGGACGATGCCTTGTAGTCCAAAGTCTCTACTTTAGGGCTACAACACATTCCCAATCGAGGCAACAGCCCTTCATCCAGACACTGAAACAGGAATCAACTCTCTGTGATGTGAAAAGCTACACTTCATTTGTCCTCACTGTCAGAAACGGATTAAATGCATCTTTTTAAATATTTGAAGGGGGTGTGTTCAAGCTTAAAATAAGATGTTAAGCTAATAAATAAACCTCTTAGATCATGCTGGCAGTGAACGCAGCCTCCCTACATGCTCCATGCTCAGAGCTGCTTTCTCATCCTTTCAGATTATGGGATGCCTCAAGAACACCTCCATCCTTCAAGAAGCCTTCTGAAGGTCCTTCACCTAGTGGCCCGTAATCGAATGTTCTCGATGTCATGGCGCCGACATTACAGTAGTACAGCTTTCATGATGGGCCATCCATTGATTTTATGTCAGGGAGGAAACAATAAGGGATTGATTAAGAAAGCCCCTCAGACCTTTTTAAGTTCCACTAATTGTGTGTGTCTTTTAGGGTTACAAGCCAGTTTGTAGCGACCAATCGGTTGCAGCATGTGAAGCAAAAGGTTTATCAAGTTTTGTGAAGGTTAAAGGTGGCTCATAACTTTTGGAACAAGCGCAGGTCAACTCCTCCATTCCTCTTTGCTCTCTGTCCTGATCTGCCCCTCAACATTATCGACATCTTAAAGGTTACATTTGATCGCTGAATATTGAGCATCGCAGACACAGGAAAAAAAAGCAAGGTTGAGAGGAGGAGGGAAAAAAGTCTGTCGATAGCAAGGCTTTCCTTCTTGTTTACTTGTCAGGGTGAGGATAACACACCCTTTTATTTCATGGTATCACAGAGGACATAAATGCATATTATTGTGCACTGTAGACAACTATATTCGAGCAGACTACAACCTGTAGCATTGTGTTATTGTATGGTTAAAAGAATTATTTTTCTTTGGTATGTTAGTGCTTATTTCGGTAAATTAATTTGGCGGAAACATCAGCATGAGGCTTTAAATATAATCATTTAATTTTCTCTTAATGGAAAGTCTGTGTGATATTACTGTTGTTTTTGAGGTTTTGATTCTGTACTTCTGCAGATGCTTACAACTATAATTGCTTTTTTGCTTAATCCTTTTTGCATTAACTTTGTTTAATGGAGTTACTTTTGAATCTTTTTATTCATCACATCAGTCTGCTCACAGTATTAGATC
>JAPZDV010000015.1:5474513-5488407 GCA_029814665.1 Acanthurus lineatus
TTTCTTTGGTATGTTAGTGCTTATTTTGGTAAATTAATTTGGCGGAAACATCAGCATGAGGATTTAAATATAATCATTTAATTTTCTCTTAATGGAAAGTCTCTGTGTGATATTACTGTTGTTTTTGAGGTTTTGATTATGTACTTCTGCAGATGCTTACAACTATAATTGCTTTTTTGCTTAATCCTTTTTGCATTCACTTTGTTTAATGGAGTTACTTTTGAATCTTTTTATTCATCACATCAGTCTGCTCACAGTCTTCTTCAATTGATTTCCATCTTATATTTTATGTAACTGAAGTTCCTTTAATTCAGTGGCTCTTTGTGTTTAATTACACTGTCGCGTTTGTTATGGAACGATTTGTACAACGTTTTGTACACGGCTTGTCTGAATATAAGAACACATTACCAGAAATCTAACATGCAAGCACGAGATCAACAACTTCTGCATTAGTTGCTCTCAGGAGTGTTTGCTCCATCTGAGCAGAAAGTGGACTGGAGGTGCAGCCGCAGAGTCAGAGCAGATTACAGTGGACTGCAAGGTTTGGTTGTCTGCCAGCAGGCTACTTTGCCGAACAGCCGAGCAGGGGCAGTTTGCTGTGAGAGGGTTTTTTCTTTATGGTGGATCACTGTCAGTGATCACACCCATCAGATTTCTGGGAAAAGAAAAAAGAAAAAAAAACTTCCATGCAGCCATTCAATTATTCTGTGTGTGTGCACTCATCACTACACATCTGTACTGGCAGTGGAGTCCACAGTGAATTACAGAGAGACATTAAAAAGAGAAAATCATCCATCAAATAGAGTTGGATGAACTGAGGTTTAATGATCAGTGATGGGCGAGTCTGAAAGAGACTATTCTTTTAGTCAGTTCTGTATACAACTGTACTTGGATAATTACTGAGCAGTAAATTAAAAAGGGATTTTATCATTTGTCACATTACTTTTTGCATCTCGGCCCTGTCAAATGTGCAGACAATTCCAAAGATCGCCACACACACGAGATAAATCCTTTGTATTTCTTTCACGTTTAAGAGATTAAAAAATTTGGAGATATTGTACAACAGAAGGCACAACTGAAGAAATGCATGAAACAAACTCTTTAAAATAGCCAGTTTGTATATTTCCTGCAGTCTCTATACGATGGATGGAACAGATGGAAGTGTTATTTTATAGAATTTCATTCCCGCTTTACAATTACATTTAGGTATATTTGCAAATGAGAAAAGTCTGAAATTTATGCCAAATTTTTGTAATGCGGACGTGAATGAGTGCAAATGAGCAATTCTCCAAACTAAATGCAGTCCAAAATGGGAGAAACATCACAAGTTTTAGAAGTTGTAAAATATACATATAATGAATACTGCATATATGGCTTTTTTATAGTTTGCTTCATCTGTATAAAGCTGTAATGATTTCTCATACCTGCCTTTATTGTCTTTTAATTCTATTTAACCCTGAAAAGAAAACGCGTCCCAACACTGTAATAATCTAAATGTGATATCTCAAATTTCATTAAAGGTCACAAAGAACATTATAATCCTCACTATTTACTTGTGCTCAGTACGAAATTATACTTTCAGAGGAAGCGAAAGCTAATTTTGGCTTCCTTGTGGGTGGTTTTGTGAATCCAATAACCAAATAAGTCTGGATAAAGACACTGCTGCTCACGACCTTCAGTTGTTTTTTTGGTTTTTTTATCTTTTATCGAGCGGTTGCAGCTTTGACAGCTTTGTTTTCTTTGTTTTGAAATTCTAAAGCCACTTCTACACTGACTTCTGAAGAACTCCTGCTCTCTCAAAATCCTTAATTGCTCACAACAACAGGCCTGTCACACGTTACATTTCAGACTGCTAATGATTAGTTCGGTATAATCACAGCCTCATGGGACTCTTTATGTTACAAACCAGGAATAATGGCATACAAAATTGCTTAATTAGGTCGATGATGGAGTAGTCAAACTGTAAATATCTCTCTTTCAACCTCAGCTGGAAGATAATTTATTACCATTTTTTTACCAATAAATGTTTATTTAGCTGCTGCCTCATATGTGGTTATTGTAAAACACCATGTTTAGAAAGGCTTTTACATTTGTCAAATCGTTTGCTCTTTTCCTTAGTAAAAATCTCTGCTGCACAGAGAGTCATGCCATTTTTCCTCTTTTCACGCCGTCTCCACAGCTTCACGACGCTGTGAGAATGAACAAAAAGCCCTTTTTGTTTCAAGTCAAGTCAACAAATCCTCCTTTTATTCCTGTGAAAATCTTGTTCCGACTTAAAGAAATTGGACTTATTCTCTGGAGTTCAACCATCTGAGTTGTAATCAACATCCCGCCAAACCCAAACACTGCACATCTCATTCCTACAAAGGATGCGCTGACAAAATAATACACAGGCTACAAATGCATTTACATATAAATTAAACCCCAAACCTAGTGATGGCTGCACAGAAACGCTGCGTTATGAGTCAATAATTTAGACTAATGACTGCAATAATAGCAGTGGTGCTGTAAAACAATGTAAGTGGGATATCATTTGCCTAAAGCATGTGTTCACAGCATCCTGACAGACACCAGCATCCATCCTGCATGTTTATTTTCTCAGCAGCTTACAGAATAACGTGTGACAGATGAGATGAGAGCTGACTGCAGAGGGCTTTTTTTTTTTTGTCGCAATTTTAAGCGTGTTATTGATCCCACTTTGGGAAGCTTTAAATGTAAGAAAAATTAAAGGCTCAGTGTTGCATCTTTATTTATAGTCAGAACGTGGAGTAACGTGGCCCCGTTGACTCTCATATTCACACATCCCCAAAAGGCTTGATTAACACCGTGTCACAGCTTGGAGAGTACGCTAATGTTACTCCACTTGATATTAATTATAGGATTTGATCTTAATAACTTGACATTTCTAAATCACCTCACATTATATTTTTTTCCATGGGTAAATATCAGGTGGCACATTGACAAGTGAGCTGTTAAAAAAATCTAAAGGAAAAGAATAAACATTACCAAAGGAGAAAAAAGATTTTCTATGACTAAAATATTCTCTCTAGTTGGGAATGTGGTTGTCTGCTTTTAGCATGTATGCCAGATCAAGAATCTCTCATTGGTTGTGCCAAATTGTAATTTGTAAGTACTTTCTGGTGCATGTCAAGAAGCATTTCTGGAAATTAAGACTCAATGTGGTTAAGAGCTAAAATCTGTTACTTTGTTAATTAACTCTATTGTAGTTAAAGCTGGCATAGCGAATAGTTTTACAAGAAACTTTTGACATCTTCCCTCTTAATGGATTTTCTCCTATTAGGAATACTCAAAAAATTTAGAACAAAAGAACTGTAATGTTTAAATACACATATGTAGATAAGAATATAATCTGAAGAATCTAATAATGTTCAGCATGTCCAGAAAAGACAGAGAGTTACCCTTTAAATCTTTAATAGCAGTGCTTAGCCACTGTCAGCTGGGTTCCCCCAAGTAGTGATCCCATGGATTTAACAATGGATCAAATGTCTGTTTGTACTGTTCATGGTGTCATTCAAAGTGATACACCCACAGAGGTTTTTTACTGATGCTGAAGTTCCACTGAGTCTTTCTTTACATCTTAATATTCAGTTTTATGTTATGTCAACACTGTAGTTAACATCTGGTTAGTTTTGGGTACAACAACAGTTGACTAGGGTTTGGTGAGGGATTATGTTTTTGTTTAAAAAAATCTACATTTTGTCACCACTAACGCCACTGGGTTCTGACAGCCTAATAAAAATACCTAGTTTCACTGGTTAAAATGAGGAGCAAACTGTGGTCTGAAACAGCGGCTTTCAGACCACCTCCAACATGTAATTCACTATTTCAGTTGATATGTAGTCTAGAAATGTTGACACTATACATATGAAACAAAGAACTTAAATGTATCTAATGTATTTTTTAAATGTTCAATTGTAATATTTTACTTGCAGATGTGGTGAAAAAGATGGTAATTTAAAACTGTCTAATCAACTTTTTAAGGTGAAAATGCCAGATTAGTATTTAAAACTTAATGTGAATACTTCAATCTGAATTTCACATTCATCTTTATAACAGTGTTACAAAGTATGACTTGCTTGAGTCGTATTTGTGTGATCCAAGCTCCCTCATAAGGTCATCATATCATAACCAAAATCATAAGGTGATGACAACTGAGCTGCTTTTGATTTGCTAATGATGACTTAAGATATGTTTGACAGCTCAGAAACAAGCATGTAAGTTAACACTATTAATTGAAACTATTATTCTTCACATCATAAATGAATTTCATGCTCGAATTGTGTTCATGCTCATTAAAGTGGTCACTCTCTGGACAGACAAACATGAGTTTTCTGGCAGCAGATCTGAGTCGCCAGTGATGTGCATATTGACGCGTTGACATTACAGAGCAGTGACTGGCTGTCTTAACTGCACTGACACAAAGCAGCATTTAAAACTCAGGCCTACAAGTGGGAGCCCAGAGTACGTTTTGTCAGCCAAACAGGAGATAATTTAGTGTTTTGAGCTTCACAGTCCACCAGGTCACTGTGAAGCTTTTCTGCTGCTCCTCTAATGAAAGTGTAAGCTGAGCCCATGGGATCGCCTGTCATGTCGATTGATTGCGATTTTACCTCCTCTGCAATCGGAGGCTACTGTGGATTGCCCCCACTGTAGATGCGCTTGGCTGTGATTAGGTTCACTGTGACGAAAAGAAATAATTTTTAAAAAAAGGCACCATGGCTGTTGAAGTCACATCAGTTGTGGGTTGAAATGTGCCTTCAGTTCCTTTTTTACTCTGCAAAAAGGTTAATGGCTTGCCTTAAAAGAAGCCTTGTGCTGGGATGTTTTTAAAGTTTTTACACTGACTTTAACTGTCTGACAAAAAATCTGTTCCGGATCTTCTCTTGGGCCATATGCTGCAACATCCTGTATGTTTCACAGGCTTCCTAATGACACCAATACATTTTGTTTTGTTGCTGTCATCTTAGCAGCCGGCCCTTTATTCTCAGCATAAGAGAAATTGGCAGTGACAAGTGTTTTGCATAAGTTGGAGCAAATTTCTTCCTGTTTTTGAATTGATTACATCAAGAAATCTTAAGGATTTTTTTGTTTGAAAATAGCTTTCGGCAATGCCCATACATTGAATTTGGAGGCTCAAATTTGGTCAAACAAACACTGGGTGAAGAGCAGTGGGATCTGAAATCAAATTTTTCACTCAGACCAAAAACATCTCTCACTGCTGTTGTTCTTACAAACTCCAAAAACTTACTGCTTTATAAGCAAACAAACAGTTATTTAACCCAGATCTTTGACTAGAAATGTCCTGGAAAGCTGCACAAAAGAATCAGCATGCTCTAAAAAAGACGTTAGCTTTTCTCAAGGTTGCTGGAGACCAAATCAGAGCTAAAAGGAGAGTGAATATCAGTCTGCAATTAAGTCTATAACCACTGAGAAATGAAAGCTAATGCTAATGTGGCGCCATGTCTCCTGGACTAAGGTCCAAAAGCTACTAAGGTGACAAACCATTTCCCACTTCTCCTCAAGAGATTTCCTTTAATGTGCTAAAAGCTAACTCACTATCAAACGGCTCCCTACTCTGTGCCATACTGGCATCTGTATCAGATATATATATAATTTTTTTTTTTTTGAGCGAAGATGCTGCTTCAGGAAATCATTTGTTTCCTTTTTGCAATCCACCCCTCCATAGGACCTTCACATGCCCAGCAAAGGCAATCGTTAAGAGCTTCTTTTTTCTGCTGCCATTAAGGTCTAATATATCAGTTGTGCAGTCAATTGTACTTGACAGGCAGCTTCTTGAACTTGAACTGGGTCATCTGGTGACAGATAACATAGCCTGTTTGTTCAATTTCCTCCTGTGCAATGGCATCGCTCTGAAGTGAGTTATTATAAATCACTGTGGATGCGTTCATCATGTATCTTGTCAGTGCCGGGGAGAGTGGTGCAGTGCATGCATGTGTGTGTATGTGTGTGAGTGTGTGAAAGAGAGTGTGATAGTACAGTACTTGAAAAGGAAAAATGAGAGAGGACAAAAAGGACAGGTAACAACTTGAGCATGTGTGCAATTTATGTCAGTTAGCGTATGTGTTTATTTATGTGACTGTGTGTAATTTCACAGTCAGCAAGTCCAGTTATGTTGTGTTTTTAAATCTCATTGGGTGTGAACTTAAGGGTGTTTATGGCTGTCTGATTCTCTGCATTTGTACCTGTGTGTGTTCTTACATTCATGGCAGGTGGAAACACACAGCCCGAGTCACCCCAGGGTCCCTGACTGGAAGGGCAGTGGTGAATGAACTTTAATGTGACACAGAGATAATGAAGCTCAAACCCCCTCATCCACCCACTGCCTACCCAAGAAGTGGACAGCAGATACTGGGGGAGGATGACACATTACTTGGCAACGCTGTCTTCATTCTTCAGCTTCTCTGCAGGGGTTAACTTCCACTCCTCTAATATTACAAACACTATCACAGTACAAGTGTTTGCCTCTTTTAGGAAAAACCAATAATCACTGGCATTTTTATGTCAGTTCATTTGTTTAGCTGCTCTGTATGAATAACACAGGCTATAGCCTACAGCTTTTTGTTTGTGATGGCGGGGAGGTTGTCATAAAAGAGATGAATTGTGCAGCACAATGCAATCAAGTACAGTTGAAATGCATGTTTCTCTCCCTGCATTTTCTCATTATTTCTGTAAAATTTTGTCCAAACTGCAAAGCTTAATTTTACAAAAAAAGATAGGAGACTCTCCTGCTATACTGACCACTAAAAAGCCAAATTTTTAGACTTTAGATGTGTTTAGTGAGATGAGATGAGTTTCTTTTTTCCTTGTACAAGTCTGTCACTTTTTTACTTTAACTTGTTTTGTTGTAAACGTTTTTTAAATATTTATTCTAATCAACTTCATAGAATTTTTTTCACATTGACTATTTACCCATTTGCAGGAATAGCACAGATGGAACTAATACCATTAACACATTTTTACTCTTTATCACAGTAATTAATGAGGCAATGAGTGGCACTCATGTGTCATTAGTAAATACTGTCTGCTGTAAACAGGTTCTTATTTTGTTGTCCACAGGTTTTACATTAAGATGCAGACAGTGCTCATGTGTGTGTGGGCATGTTTAAAGACAACGTTTGACAGTGTCTTTTGGTGTCAGTCATTGGTGAGGGAGGCATTTCAAGTCTCTGCATAAGAAAATAAAGGAATACCATACGTTTTAAATCTCTGTACAAGTAAAACTCATGTATTGAAAATCTCAAGTAGAAATATAAAAGTATAATCAGAAAAAATGCACTTGAAGTATTGAAAGAATCAATTGATGCACATTAATAGCCACTGTGACTCTCATACTATCATAACACTTCAACTAATGTGTAAGCAGCACTCTACTTTTACAATTGGCTAAAATGGAGCTGACTTTGTATAGTACATTCGGATAATATTTATCACAAGTTAATCTTCTGAGAGACTGTTCAATCATTTGAAAAAATTCTTAAAATAATGAAAAACATTGTCAGTTACACAGGGCTCTCACGATGCTTGTTCTTTTTCCAAGTAATCATCTCAAAATGATTAAATTACATCTTAAATATATTTTTTTAAAGAAAATAAATGCACCAAATCCTCAGATTTGTTGAGCTGGAAACATAAAAGGTTTTTGCATCTTCTTATAAAACACAATCAGAAACCTACCAGTCAATCTACCAATCAACCAACTAATTGCTTTGATTCTGCTTGTAAATAATATTGAGTGACCTCATTCGAAACAGTATATTAGATTTTATGAGCTTTTCTTTTGATTTGTATTCTAATATTTAATTTGTAAAGCAGTCAGTGTCAAAAAGCAGATATTAGCACGGAATGGAGATTTCAGGCAAAGTAAGAGAACTTCAAATTTACACATTCAATGAGTAAATCTACTTAATTACATCCCCTCACTGGACTGTGTACATTTCCATCTGTAAGTGAGACCGTTAGAGAGTCAACCACTGCCTGCATGCCACTGCAGATTAAAATTTAGAATGATAAACACCTGATTGTAACTTGGACATCTATTCATTCTCAGGAAAAAAGTATCCTGAGATTCATTTGTCACTATAGCTTGTCAGCTACTGCCAAGGACAGGAGTCAGATGCAGACTGTCCACAATGTTTGATGCAGTTGAAATGGTCACACTGGAGAGCTTCCTTCAAGGCCGACAATGGCTGAGGAATGTGGCCTCGAGCTTCTGGGAAAAATAGAGTTTCCCAGAAACATGCCTGAAAACCACCTTACTCAGAAAATCATTCACAAGAAAAAGCCTCACTGAGCTCCTTTAAGGTTTTGAAATATTCCTTAAGCATTAGAGAGGCAAGCTGGTTTGAAAAGTGCAAGTGCCCACAAATCATGCACCTCTATATATGATCCCTTTAATGAGTTAAGAAGAAGAAAACTGACAGGAAGGCATGAACAACTTAAAACACTTGGCCAGAACCTGTGGACCAATAATAATAAAAAAAACAACCAAAACATCAATGCCTATCCAATGACTATCACACAAGGTCTAACAGGGGTTAGGAATTTGGACAATCAACACACATGAACAGGACCAGCTGGGAATTGAACCACCATGACCATATGCTAAGTGAATGACCCTGTCTGAATATTTATCAGCCTCAGGTAGAGATGAAGAATTTAAAGACCCAGAAATCTGCCAACTAGCCCAAACCAAACCAAACCAAACCAAACCAAACCAGTCCCATCTATGATCTGAAGCATGGAACCATTGCAGAACTTAGATATACCTGAAAGGTCAGGCAGCTATGTGCCAGCTGATTGTTGTTAACAGATGATTGTTAATGTACAAGTTGTTGAAACAAAACATAACACATAATTCAATCCAGAATTTTTGCTTTGTTTTGTTTTGTTTTTTGTAAATTACAAATGAAGTTGAAATGAGTCTTGTAAACAAAGAATATCAGATTCCAGATTCATGATGGTGCAGCCATGTAGATCAAATGTTGGAGAAAGGTGACATCTACGTCTATATTTAGACAGTTTTTGGCTGATGTGTAATGTTGGCAACTGATAACTGTACAAGTTTCAGGAAAGTCTGCACTGCACATCTGCACTACAATGTCATCTAATGGATCAGATTTTAGGTAATAGGTGAAGGAATTTTAAGGTTAGCTTTTGTGTTTCTATTGGACAATGAAATGACCTGCTGCACAAAACATGGGCAGCACATATTTTAGTTTATTCTGGAAAAAAGGAACAGTTTCTATGTCAAGATTAATCATTGTTAACACAGAAAACACGCAGACTGTGAATTTATTTCTTTATTAGGCCTACACATTTCATTGTCACGTCTTAATGTGCCAATCAAGCTTCCAGAGGCTGACAAGTCAACACTACATGCTAAGTGCTTAAATATACAGGTGAGAGAACTGTGAAATGAGTTCAACAGTTTGACAACATATTTATTTCAGAATATCAATATACTTCACATAACAGATGAGCCCTGTTCCTCATCAAAACTAACACATTGTAATTTTTTGTAGTTACCCATACAAGTTGAACTGTCTGTTTGATGGTTTCTTTGAAATGCTACTTAGCCTGTATTCTGAGGAATTTTAACTTACCCCTCTTCAAAAATCAGACAACAGAAACTGAGATCTGTCATGTCTTGTGGAATTCGATCATTTGTGAACCAAACAGCAAAGAAAACAGTCAGCCCACCAGCTTTTTTTTGTATTTTTTTTCCTCAGAAAATTCTTAAAAATGAATGTGGCCTTTTGTCAACAAGTAAGAATGCAGGCTCCACCTCTAACATGGCCAATGCCTTTGTGATGTTTTCTTGACTTAATCATCAGGGTAAAAATGAACCACACACTCCATCAAAGCTGCACCTTTTCCTTCAAAAACATTTTCTGATACCAACTAGAAAGTTTTACTTGTTTTTTTTCCCACAGTAGAGAAACAGTTTGTGTGACCAAAATTCCAAGAGGCCAACTTAAAACATCTTACTTGAAAAGACGGAATAAAAACCAACTACACAAGGATGAGACTTCAGGATGACAAAAAAAACGTGAATACAAGCTCGGCTGTTCGGGAAATCAAAGCCGCTCTCATTCCTTCTCATTAGCTTCTCGGGTTCCTGTGACAGATCTACCTGTACATCACAGAGATCGCAGCAGGATGAGAACGAGTGAGATGCCAATTTGTCTTGACATGTTAAGCTGTGACTTGATAAGATTACAAAACTCTGCACAGTTAATGGACGAACCGAGCGTTTGTCTTTCTGCACTGAAGCTGGACCAGATTTAGTTACTGACAGGAGCCGGTGACCTTGCAAATGTCCATCATCCAGTGACTTGTTGACAAGATCATTGGCTGATTTCAATCAAACATCACTTGAGAGTTTACTGTGTATCACTTCATCCTGGTTTCCATCTGTTTATTTTCTTTTTGTCTTCAGTCTCAAGAATCTACAGTTTTACTCATTTAGATGAGAGCATGTTTTTCCTTGAAACAAGCTAATTTGATTGCCAGTGCAGTATTTTATTTTCAGTTAATGAAATTTATTTTAAAAAAGAGTTAGGATGGCCAGCTACCAAAGTCTTAAAGTACTGTAAAATATATGTAAATACAAAGAATCAAAAACACTCCTAACAAGGCATTCTCTCTCAGCATAAGTTAATCCTGTTACAAGCCAAAGTATTCACAAAACTACTCTTGTTTTTAACAATAACAAACACATGCTCGACCTCAGTTTATCGGGCATGAGTTGGTCTTGACTATTGCCCTCAAGTTGCATAAACCAGTGAGCAAATAACCCCACTTAATATCTGAAAGATAGGGGAATTTTGGGGGGGAATCTTTCACCAACTTTTTTAGATGTTGGTTAATGAAATTGTTCCCCAGAGCATGAATTCCACTAATTTAATAGTTCCCTGACTGTTCATCTGGCACCATCATCACAATGATATTTAAATTTGACAAATAGTTTTTGTTCTACCTTCAGTACCAATTAACAAAAATTTGTCGTGCCAACACTCTAAACTGAGATGGTAAACAAGATCAATACGCTACTAAATGTCAGCATTACCACTGTGAGCATGTAAGCATGCTCATGTTATTGAGCAAAAATCTCCACTGTAAAAATGCAGCCTCACAGATGTTGAAACGAGATGTCTGTCTGTTGCGTGCAGATTATGTCCAGAAACATGTCAAAGCGTAAAACTCTTTTTTTTAATTTGGCAAAATCCAAAATAAGTAAAAACAGCTTATTTAGACACGTGTTGAAAAAGGCTGAAAGAAAAGTCAACCCCGCATATTTAGATCCAAAAAATCCAACCTTTACTCCGAACTAGTTAGATTACAAATATATATGATTTTTTTATCTTATTATATACTTTTTACAGTGTAAAGTTTTGACCTTAAAGGTAGCGCTTTTGTTATTTTGTTTCATAGCTTAAATATGTATTTAACTCTCTGTATTAACATTTTAAATAATAACAAAATCAAGTAAAATGAACTTGATTCCATTGACTTCAATAGCTTAAAAAAAATTATTTCCATTTTTGAAAAATTAAAACACATACACACAAAACCCGTTCTTGTCACTTTAGGTTCAAACGCACTGATCACATTAAAAGCAGACATTGTAACATCTAAAAGGAAAAAAACAATATTCCTCTGACTGGGAAAGATATCTTTTTCTTCCTTGAATTAAAAAATTATATTAACATATGTTTTTCCTTCTATAATTGCTGATCAGACTGACTGTATCTACCTGACTGATATATGCATTTAGTATGCTCTAACCAGCTGTCCCTTTACATCAGGCGCTCAGCCAGCCTGTGATGCTGCTGCCCTCAGCGCCCTGTTCCAGTTGTGAGGAAATCTGTCGCCTGAAGCTCGTCAAGGGCATTACTGCTGCCTGCAGCACAGCCCCACATTTCTCTTAATACCTTACTTGTTTCACACTTGTCCCAAAAGCAAACTTTACCAAAAACATAAATGCAGCTTTGCTTTATAAATAAAAGGAGAAGAAAAGGCAGAGCTGCCACTCTGCTGGAAACTCTATTTCTAGCCTTCAAATTATATGAAAAAAAGAAAAAAAGGAAAAAAACAGAGCGCAGGGATGAAATGTTTTCCATGATGAGGTCAAATTTTATTACAAAAGCTCTGAAGTAAACAAATTACAATGATTACATGAATTACATGCCACCTTGTTTATCTGATGCTTTGCAGGTGCTTCAGAAAAATCAATTTTCATGGTTTGAATTAAATCCCTTAATTAAGATAGGCTGTTTCCGTGTTTCAGCAGCAGCTCAAATGCGCTGATTGATTTCTGATGTAGTGATCACAAGAGGAAAACAGCAGCAAGTTAACTAATATTGCATGGAAAGTGTAGACTTCAGCAGACAAAGTAAAATGGGAGATGAAGTTTAGCCAAGCATGTTTTTTATTCAAACCCATGTTGTCTGTTATGTACAGTTAAAACATAGCATGCGGTGCTTTTACTGTACAAAAATATTTCATGGACACCACACACTCTGCCACAACTTAAAATGTTTGAACAAAACTTTAGTGAATGACAAAGAAATCTTAACTACATAGTTTTGAAACTCAATTTTTTTATTTCTCTAATACTACAAAACCTCTAATTTATTACTGGTGGCCAAATTCAGGGTTCCTGAAGTTTTAAGCTTGACACCCAATGGAGAATTTTGTTGTCGGTAAAAATCACCTACGTTACTGACTCGTCCACAGTCAATACAATGTTGAAAAGATGTACTTTGCTGTCTATTCCATGAGTTACAGGCTGTGAGTCGATGGACTGTTGGCATGACAGTTGAAACAAGATAACTCATGGCTGACATGAACAGGTACTGTTAGCTAGATAGCAACACACTAGTCATCAAAAACTTAAAGACAACAAGCAATTCAAAGCCTGCACAAACAAGAAGCAGTGTTTCTGTTGTCAACATTGCCTTTTCAAAGTCCTTTCTTTGCACAGGAAAAAATTCTTCTGACATGCTCTCCCCACGCATTAGTAAAGGCTTTGGTGAAGCAGACTTTTAGAAACTCCTTGAATTTTCATTTTGATGTCATGCTTCTAATTAAGAGTTAGGGTGTCGGAGGTGTTACACAAAATGTTGACAAAAGGTTTTGAAACACAGCATTATGGATAAACAGACCTGCCAAGGAAAAAGAAAAAAATTCTTCCGCTATTTTCATTGAAAAAAATAATTCAATTATTGTATGATTTTTATGTATTTTACTCACGACAAAAAGGTCTGTGACCATTTTTGGGTTGTGTTCCTAAATTAAAAAACACCAGTCTTTCATTCAATCATTAAAGCAATGGAGGTATAGTCTCCACAGAAGAAGTAGCGCTTTAAATCTTTTTACTTTTTTACAGTTACAACTATGTAACTTCCAAAATATAGGTACCTTAAAATATGATCTGATTCTGATTCAAAGCTAATGACCTGATAATAATGATTACAAGTGCAACTTAATTTTTTATGCATAATTTAACCACGACAGTGTTTGATTTTAAATGTGTGGTCTTCTCATAGAAACATTTTGTACATCAAATCAACTGTTTACCAAACTACCAACAAAAATGTCTCACCTTCACTTTTGGAACCCAGCAAAAGAAACAGAGAGCAGACGGGTAATATGAATAATAAATGTGTGGAGAGGAAGGTTAAGAGCTAGTCCCAAATGATCATCTGTTATTTGAAAGTATTTTAGATTAAGAGCAAGTAATTTGAAACAAGAACACATAACATCCAAAGAGTTCTCAAGAACTTAGACTGCAAATCAACACAACTAACTTGTAAAACAACAAAAACCATACAACTAATACGTGATGGAG
>JAPZDV010000015.1:5488507-5509581 GCA_029814665.1 Acanthurus lineatus
AACTAGTAAAACAACAAACACCATACACCGACTACGTGAAGGAGGTGCTCTGTTGGTTTAATTTTAGCAAAAAGTTTGGTATACTATTAATTATAGTTTGCTTGTATAGTTTGAAGTAAAAGCAGCTCTGGTTATTTGAATGTAAAAGGGTAAGAAATGGATGGATTGCCATGAAATTTGGAGCAGACTTCCATGTTCCCAACTTGACTGTGATCCCTCGACTTCTCATATAGCACTATCACCATGTCAAAATTTTAATTCGTCCAACATATGATAGATTTAAGTATTTCTCATCGGCCTCAGTCGTGCTTTCTGTTAAGTGATTATAAGCAAATGCTACCAAATTAACATAAGCAATTCAGAAAAGACTAGCTTCTTAACTTTAGCAAATTAACATTTTTTCAATGAGCATATCAGCATGGTGACGTTAGCATAAAGCACGTCATCAGCTGAGGCAAAATATGGACTTTCAGCTGCTAGCATGTTTGTCTTAGTCTCGTAACATCTTTCACAGAATTGTTAATCAAAAAAGCACCACGTATCCACGTATTTGTTAGAGCATGTAATCAGGGTAACAAAATGCCACCATTCCTCAGACAGATCCTATTGCATTGCCTTCACTCACATGAAAAAACATGAAAAGAATAAATTTAATCTGATTTGTTTTGGGGGATAAAGTAATCCATCAGATCAGACTTACAGTGTGGACGCCTGATAAGTTTGTCCAGACACAAATCTTGCCTGAACAACACCAGCATAACATTAGCATGAATCAACTCTGTTGATTTATTGCACAGCTGCACAACAACAGTTGTGTATTGGAAACAAAGCATTTGCCCCTAAATTATTCATGAGATATAATAAGAGGGTAGTTGCTTTACAGAGTGTTTGTCGATGAGGACAGGACTTGGGGAAGATAGACCTAGGAAGAGGAAACTATGTGCAAAGTGAACATTTTCTGTGAGATGGAAATAGTTTAAGAGTGAAGAAAGTACGTTTCCATGTTGCACAAAGAGCTAAAACCTTTCAGAATAGGAAAAAACATTTTCTGAGGAATAGTGAGACCTCTGCATTGGCTTGCTTCAGGGAACCTGTTTGTAGTGTAATGCTATTCTGGCCTGTGGACACATCGAGTTCTGCCACAACAAAAAGGAGGCTCATCTGAAAGGAGGAGAGAGACGGCATTCAAACAGCATAAATTAAATGTCTTCTTTTGCTGTTTTCACCTTCTGTGTTGCCTGTCCTTTGAGTTTGTTGCACGTCCGCAGGCTACTGTGCTAACAAGGCTCCCTGCTATGGTCTCTGGTCACAGTAACAATGGCAGCACATGGTGACTCCCTGCCTAAGTTTGAGTCGTACTTTTGTGGAGATGAGGGACAGATAGTTCAGATAGTTTGGAAGACTCTGAAAAGAAATGCAGTCATAAACTTGGCTGTTTGGAGAGTTTTTTTATCAGGATTAAAATGGCTCAATATCACAGTGACTCACAGGAATACCAAAAAAGCAATTCAGTCTGGACCAAATATCAACAGCTTATTATGCCAGATAAAGCAACTTAACAGGAAACATGATGTTCTGTTTCGGTTAGTCACTACCAAATGTAATTAAGTTCTCAAATTTTACATTAATTTTTCTTTGGACTAGACAGTTCCATTTTAAATGCTGAACATTGAACATAAACAGTAAAATCCACTTATTGGATTTTCAGAGACAGAAGAGAGCATTAGAATGCCTTTTTTTTTATTGTGTTGCTAGCTTGTCTACCATTTGGAAGGAATTTGGTGATGCAACACACAGCCATTAATTTAGGATATAAATGAATCCAAACTGAAATAACTTTAGCAAAGAAAAAACAAAGCTAACTTATCAACCTTCTGCATTTCTTTATTCTCTCAACACTATTTAGTTTTGTCAAACTCATATAGCTTGGTGCCGTTTCAGTAAAATGATAAAACTCCTCTTCTTCTTTTCTTGAGAGAAGAAACAAAAAAAATCTATAAGTTTACAAAAAGGATATTGATCAGCCAGCAAGAAACATGCTAGGAGATTAGCTTAGTGCCTTGAACTGATACTGCTAGCTCTATTATACCAATCAGTGTTTGATGATTCTCATCTTCTTGTCTGTATTGTCTGTACTTAAATATGTTCTCCCATTGGAATGTAGTCTTTGTACTTGATGAAATGTCTTAACTTTTCATTATATTAAAGCTAACTTTTCTATGCGTTTCTTAGTTGTTGTCTTGACGGATAAGTATTACCTAACCCTTGATTAGGGCTGAGATGAGCATTAACTTATGCTTAAACTGTATGTACCCTTAGTGACTATGATTCAAACAACACAGTTTAAGTGCTAAACTACTTTAAAATGGGCTGTAAGCTGGCCTTGCATCCCCAACTTAAAACCAGATTCACTCTTGTGCAACAGACTGCAGGTGAAGTATTTTAAAAAAATAAAGTTTAAAGTTTTCCCACCTGGGCTAAACTCCACAGAACTGAGCTGAGAGTTTGTAAGGGGTCATTTTACTTTCAGGCAAGCTAATGGGTGAAGAGTGCATCAGGTCTATAAAAAGGCTTCGAGGTTGGAGGGAAGAGGTGATACTCTTCCAAGGCAGTAAACTTGAGAGGAAGTCATTGATGCTGCCTGACCTCATGAAGTAGCTCCACACTCGCTCCACTGTTAGAACCCACGTTTCTACAGAAGCTGGAGCTCTCTGTGCAGCAGCGGGGAAAGTGCTCTATCTGTGAGTTAATTTGGGGAACACACTGGAAATGATTCATTTTTATGCCCTATTGTTCTTTATATAATGAGCAGAGAGGTGTTCATTACAGGGAAATGGCTCCTACTTCTGCCAATTAGGGGTAGATGATTAGCAAAGAGATATGCTGAAATTGCAAATCCAATTCTCTTTGAGACAAGTAGTGTTTGATAGTACTCTTCACTTTGAGTCCTGGGCCAAAATTTGTCCTTAATGTCATTCACCACGGCACTGGCTTAAAGCTGGAGTTGGTCCTTGGGCGCCGTACAGTGGCTGCACACTTAAGGCTGGGTTAAATACAACAAGTTTCCCTAGGATGTAATTAGTTTGATTGCACATTACTTTTGTTTATCATCATACAGAGACAAGAATTCAAGTATTGTCAGACGATTTTTATTTTTATTTTTTTTCTCAGACGCTAACCGGCAGCAAGTTTTTATTAATCTAACCTTGATTATAAAAAAAACATTTTCCTCATCCATTTCCATATGGTAGTTGCAATGCAATGCAGTAGAAAGTATAGATTTTTAAAAAGTGAGCATGAAATGTCATAAATACTGCCTTTGTGTAAGTGTTGGCAATAAGGTTGCCTTACATTGATAATCACATTCCAGCTGTTACAAGACCTGAAAAGGTTGCAAAATGATTGAAAAGGCAATTTCAAGTAAACAAAAGAAATCTAATAAGCTTTACTTTGATGATTTTTTCAGTTAAATATAAAAAAAATATTATATATAAAACCTCAAAACCACATCATAGCTAAAGGTTTCTATTAAACACCAGGTGTTGATGAAGGTCAGTGTGAATTTTTTGCTGAACTTTCATTTCTGTGTACCTTGAAGGCCTCAAAAACCTTGTTCTGAGTCAGATCCTTGCAATGGTTGATATAATCAGGAAAAAAAAACAACCATTTTAAGCCTGTGTTTTGGTTACTTTTTTGTCTCTAAATGTTTAAACAATATTAGGATCAAAATTTGAAAAATATCATACATTTGCTTCCAATTCCAGGTTACTGTCAATCAAATCTATTCAAACTTGGGTTTTTGAGGATAACCCTGATATTACAAAGATTAAATATTTATATCTTGCTTATCTTATCTTATTTATCTAGCTATCACAGTAATATTGTAATCATGAATTCTTTAGGCTACAATAATCTGCAGTGAAAATCTGATATCCTAACAGCTCAAAATCAGACCACACCAACAAAGTCCTGATGAGTTTTAACACTTTAACACCTACTGGTTTTAAGGTTATAGAGAAAAACGTGGGATTTGAAACCAGGACGTGCATTTAAGACATACACTACCTCCTGCACTTGACTCTGGCAAGAACACTGTAAACGTGTGCTGATACCTTAACAAACAAGAGAACCCCACAACATCAGGCATGTGATGAATTACAACCTCAGAGGTCTGTTAGTATCTTCTGCAGTTTCACTTCACAGAGCGAGCAAGTGAGAGAGAATGTGTTTGTTCATCTACAGTCTGACACGATGCCCAGACGGGTGACCTTTTTACCTCACGTCATGGCATGAAAGATGCAACCTGCTGCTGCATGAATTCTGGGTAACCTTGCCCCGTAGGCAGGACATGCCTAAGTATAGCCGCCTGCAGTGTGATAGGTCAGATGCTGGCGTGCTGGTCAGAAAAAAACTGACTGTGATTAAAGCATCCTGCATCGTTTCCTGCTCAAACCTGTGTTTGCATTTCAGGGAGACACGTGGGAATGGCCAGTAAAAAACCATCCTGAATGCGTGCAAAGAGTGTACGGTCAGGAATCACTATGTAATGATGTGATCTGACGTTAAGTGAAGCCGGCTGGGTTTTTAGCAAGCTGAGAGGTGGGAAGGAGTGATATGGAAAGGGCTGGAGACGTGCTGGCACTTGAGCCTGAAGTGAACTCTTCCTGCGCATTCGAACTTCCCGCAGTGCCTCTCCTGCAGGGTGGACGAGTATAATTACATGATGGACAGATCAGAATTCAGCTCAGACCTGTGCATGCCTCAGTCTTTAATATTTGTACATCTACACCCAATTAATATCTTGGATAATTACGTTTACTCACATGCATAGGACACAGTCTGACTGAGTAATATAATATAGCAGACACAGACATCTCAAGGTGCCTCTGCAGGGCTGCTGGCGAGAAACAGATAGAGATGAGCGTGAGGCGCGTCAGGAAAACTGCTGCGACTTGCAGCGTATCAGTTTGGATGTCAGTGGCTTGATTGTAATTAAATACCAAACTGGTGCCCTACTTTCCCCCCCCTAACTTTGGCAGCACATAATCTCAGCACAGCCAGGTAAAAGGACATTGTTAATGACATCCGCCTGTGAAAAGAGGACAAGTCTGTGCCATCCATTGTTTTTGTTGTGGGTTGATTCCTGCCCACTCTTCTGTGTGTGCAGTGGGGGGTGGGGGGTATATATTTTAAATGTGACCTGTCTCCCAGTTATTTATGTATTGAACAATGATCTAAAATTAATTTCAGGGATGGGATTTTATTTAAAAGCGCTGAAAATACTTGAGTAACTCAAACTAGACTATTGGGACTCTGAGCCTTCTTGTTTTGCTTTATTTCATTTTTGTCTTTATTGTATATCACCTCCAACACAATTAGTCTCTTTCCTCTCGCCTTGTTGTCTTTAAGATGAGAAATTAGAATTAATTTCCTTGCCAGGTTCAAGTTAAATACTCAGTATTATATCCCTGTTGCAGAGTTGGTAATGAATGAATTTTCACTGCCAAATCTGCAGAAAACTGTTGTGTTTTCTGATGCTCTGCTGTCAGCAGATACTGTAGCTTTATGCTTAATGGAGTGTCTGTGGTGTCCTTGTTGTTTCTGCTCTTATTTGTTATGCTGTTTGCTCTCTACATTTCTCACTGTGTGACCCGCCAACGTCTGCCTGTCCCACTTTACTGTCTCCTTCAATATTATGATTGTTTTATAATGTTGTCAGAGAGTTGTCCCATCTCCCTGCTCCCTTCTTTTTATAGAAAGAGAGTATTTTAAACATTTTCGATTAACTGTTTGTGCTTCCAGCTTTCAAAAGGAAGCTGCTGCTTTCTTTTCTGTGTATGTAGATACAAAATGACAAGTTATAGGCAGTAACGAAGTGTTAGTTAGCTAGTGTTAGTAAAATGTCAGACCATGGCTATATTAATTTGTGTACTAATTTTTGTCATCAGTTTTTACATTTCTCAACTGAAGGGGGAAACGCCTGTGCTCTTCTCTGAAATCTTACATTAACAGGTACCTGAACAATCAAAATTTATGTCACACATTTAAATGCCAATGCCAAAAAAACAAAAAACATTCAGCACAGAGAGGACTTTGACTGCACAGTGCGACAGTTTGCATTAGCACAGTCACTAATGCTGAGTCAGCTACTGCTAGTTACAAGTTAGATACTAGTTGCTACTTGGTGATTTTGATGCATCACAGACTCACCTGAAAAAAAGGTAATGAATAACTCTTACAGTTCATATCACAGTCATTTTCAGCCAGTAAATTTGTAACTTACATTCGTCAGGTGTGTGCCAATAAGTCGCAGGAAGGATGGACCCAACACGCTGATATGCAGAGGCAGGCTGATAAAGTAGTTTTAAATTAAATGAATCCTACAATAAGATGAACGGACAGGCAAGTAGATCACATGGCAGGCAAACATGCAGGAAGAGGGAGTTCAAACAACTGAAGGAGAGAAAACACCTGAACTAATTAAACAATCAAACACAGGTGCCACAAAAAAAAAAAAAAAAAAAAAAAACTGGCAGGAAAAGCAACAAAAGCATGGCCAGAAAGAACCTACCAAAATAAAACAGAAAACATCCGAGCTTGAAACCCCAAACAGTGACAGGAAAGCCAGAAACATGACTCTGATGAATAATATTATTAGAAATCAAAGTTGTATTTACAGTTCACTGCCCCCAAGTGGCCAAAAAAAATCTGTAACTACATATTTAAATGCAGTAAAATTATCAAAACCATAAATATACTTTTAACAACCAATGTTTGATTTAATAATATTTCGTATGCAGAATCCATATAACCAAGGTAACTCTAGCCATTCATGGTGTCTTTTATACCATGTGATGTTTGCCTTGGAAACTCCTATAAAATGAAAAACACTTAAGTAAAGTATAAGTACATCAAAACTGCACTTTACACTAAATGTGATTAGTTGCCTCTCACCACCGGCTAAATTGATTTAAGTTGGGTACAAAACAGGTTTTTTTTTTGCTCCCAAAAAGAAAAACAGGAAAAACATTTAATCTGACAACAAAGAAATGAAAGAATCTTTGCTTGTTTCTATGTAATTACCAGAGATCAAATTCAGTTGTAACCTTCATTTCTCAGAACACAAAAAAAGCAATAACTTTAAGAGAAGCATGTTGGACTCTGATGTACAGTCTAGTTATTAAAGTTCGTAATTTCCTTGTGAAGCAGAAAAATACACACAAACACAAACTGGGGGCCATTCAAGGACACGTTTCAAAGAAAAGGCAATTTTTCTGGAGACAAAATATTTGATGTTTCAGTCGAAGCTGATAGTAAATTAAATGCAGAGATTGTTTACAGATGTAAAATTTCATAATGACATTATAAACAGCTGACTCTTTTCTGTAATGACGAACCTATCAGCTTGATGAATAATTGGAAAACCTGCTCCAGTGACACCAAGGCTGACGATGATTGATTTGAAAGAGTTTATTTGCTTGTTTTTCAGCTTTTACACCCCAGGCTTATTTCATAGTCAGTCTGACAGTTGAGCAGCACAAAACCTGCCCATAAACTAGAAAATTCACCCTCAGCGCTGACAGGAGTCCACAAATTTGGCCTCCTACTCACTGTCAATGAAGCCAGAGAAAATCTGCGTGTGATGACAGCACATTTTTGGAGTCTCTCCATCTAAACCGAACTGTCCAAAATCAAACGAGAAGCCTCCTTCAGGGTGGACTGACGCCTTGAAAACCACTGCTGCTGCTGCAACAGAGACATCTCAGCCCTGAATTTACTATAATTTTCTTTGCCTAAATGATAGAGATTAAAGTTAAACACAAAAGACGCCAAGCTGTCCTTTTTTGTCTCACACAAAAGCTAAATCACCTCAGTAAAACTTGCTCTCTCTCTTCCTTTGAAGCCAGCCTCTATAAATAACTTCCCAGTGGTATTACATGGTGGGACTGCAGAGAAAACCGGGCTAAGAGTGCCCTCTATGTGCAGGCTGCAGCTTTGTGCCTGCAAATGTGGCATATAGTCATGCAAAAGGAACTCAAGACATACACTGACTGCACAGAATCACAGAATCAGACATGGCTAACAGATATTGAGCTGCGGCTGCTTTTCCACAGGAAAAGTTGGCTCAAATAATTTGATCGGTAAAACATTTTCCCTTTTACCTGCCTCTTAAGCTGCTTTTTTTTCCATATGGGCTCAATAGTAAGAGCGTCTCGGGTGAAAGTCAGAGGGAAAGCTTCACGTTGCTGCTGCCCTTTTCTAAGTGCAGTGTCATCAGAAGTTAAGTGGGAAGGCAAGCCAGATCAAAGCAGCAGAGCAGATCTTCACTGTCTGACTTCATCTCTGCTCAAGCCAGAGAAACCCTGTCACAACCTCCAATGCTCAAAAAAAAAAAAAAAACGAATTTTTTTTTCCCCTTCTGGACTCATTATTCCCTCCAGCGCCGGATGATGCTACACGCAGAAGTCACGCTTGTGTAACCCAAATCAAAGCGCTCCGTTTGAAGACTTGTTTGGTTAATAAGTCTATTACAGAGCTATAAAAACTGCAATTAGACGGAAAATCTGGAGTCACTGTCAAAATCCCTGCTGATTTTCTGCAGTTAGATTATGCAAAGACAGGGTTTGTCATCTGTGGTGACTCATACTGATAAACCGAATGAATTGCCAGTCACCCCAACATCATAACAATCAGGTGTGTGTATAGATGAACATACAGTATGTGAGAGGAAAGATCAGGTATATTAAGGTATCAAGTTTCAGGTTTCATTCATATTTATGGCAAAGATTCAAAGGATTTTAAGGCTTTATTTCAAATACATAAAAACAAGATTGCAGAAATGATTTTTTTTGTTCTCCTTGATGTTTCTGATTTCATTAAAATTTGAAATATTAAAAAATAACAGAGACTATGTTGATTTAAAAGCAGAATTTAGCATTCAACCCTTCTACATGCATCCATACATACTGAGACGGAAATAAAGTGACAAACTGAGAGTGCAAGTTAAATTTAAGTCCTTGTGCAGGTTTAGTTGAAGTCCTTGTATGCAACAACTGCTTGTGTACAATTTTCATAGTATTTTTTACACATTTGTGCAACAAGTACACACATATAAAAGCAAACCTTTTTCTGTGCTTCACATAAAAACAGATATGAGAGAACCTCAGTAACTGGAGAGTGGAGAAAATTTTACCAAAAGAAAGTTTTAATAACTTTTTAAAGCAAAGGAAGGCCAAATGATTTCAAAGCCTGAAAGCTGGAATTATCTTGTTAAAATTTCTGGAGAGTCAGTGTGAATAGAAACTCTAAGGACATCTCTGAAGTTGTGACTCAAAGTGGCATCACATACTTATATATGACCTGTGGCTGCTGTAAAATTAGAAGTTACAGCCTGTAAAAAAGCAGCAGAAACATATTATAAACAATAAATGTCTCTTTAATTAACTTCAATATAAACCCATCCTTAGCTATATAAATCACTTATAGTAACAGTTCCACCTTAAAAAGTACAGTGACAGTCTGGAGGTCAAGATGGAGTGACGGGTCAAACAGAAATGTCGAGCAAACACAGTTTCAAGCCCCAGTGACAGTTAATAACAGTCAATATCAGTGATAGTTTCCTAAAGCTCACCAAGTAGTTGTAGCTTTGTGGTAACCAGACTGTGACTGTTCGACAAAATTAATCACATTTGAAAGGCTTAGTGGCAGGAAAGCTTTTAGCATCGCAAACAGACAATAAAGGAGTGTCGCTGCTTTGTAAAAGTGATGCCAAGGGTGTCCTGGCCAAGTGAATGTGACGAGTTAAAGGTGAGAATGTGATGGTTTGTGCAGAGCTGGGGCTTGTTTAGAGTCAATAACATGAAACAACCATGTCTAATCAAAGTTAAAACAAAAGAAATGTCTGTAGGAATCATTTATTAAGAGTTTAATATCTAGAAACAGGTTAATCTGCTTTATTATGATTCAGTGTGAATGTGTGAGAGTGTGTATTTGTGTTTGTGCATGTAGTTTGATTGACATTATTCTAAAAACCTGAGCAAAAACTTCACAACTGACATCAGATTTTGATAAAATTATCACCTAATCCTGAATGTTGGTCATGTCTTAGACATGGGGCTTTCAGAAAATGTCATTGTGGGGACCTTGACATGGAACAAAATGGAAACCTTTGCATTAGGACACTTAATTTTTTGTCATAAGAGATTTCCTTTGATGTGCAAATGAAGCATTATACATTAAATATGGGATAGTTTGAATAAATGCATAGTATTAGCATAAAATAAGAATATAAAGTAAGATAAACACCTTTTTACTGATCTGAAAATGACAAGTTATGGAGGCAAAACTGCCCAAAATCTCAAAAATGACCCTTTTGTGAAGAAATAATGCTTTTTCTTGTAGCGTCTCTCCATACGATCAGGATAATGTCTTTCAAAGTGTCTTCCTGACACTGAGCCACAGTGAGATCCAGTCAGTAAACGGTTGAACACTCGCAGCAGAACGAGCAGCCAGTTCGTCACTGCACAACCTGGCGCTGGAGCAGACAGATGTGATGATATGCCATCTATAGCCGCGGGCCTTTTCTGACTTCTAAAGGCTTCTGCTGTCAAAGTGGGGCGCCTGGGAGAGCATGACACAAAAGTTAAATGAAGGTTAAATGGAAGCACTTCAAAGTGGGAGATCTCCACAGAAAAATAACGGAGGAAAGGTTAATGTGTGTCTTGTTGAGACACCAGAGCAGCTTGTAGCTTTTGGGCATGACGGTTTGAGGTCCGGTTTGGGTCAGAATGCCTTGGGGCTGCCGTTTATTGGTTTCAGTCACACAGTGGCTGCATGCAGCGCAACAGCATAGTTGAAACAGTGATGCTTGCAGAGCATTTTTCCTCCAAATCAGATCTTTTCCCTCTGTTCTGCTTTCAGTATGTGTCCTGTTATACTAGAGGCGGACAAAATTTGCTTTGCTCAAGTTGGATACAAGGCAGTTATGAATGAAAGATGCTCCTCACTGATTGCTCATGCAAAGAAACAAGCTGGAAGAGCTGCAGAAGGCATTCATTGGTTCTAGTTTTGTTACACAAGTCATGTGTTTGCCTTCCAGAAATCATCAAGATTGATTTAAAGACATTTTTTTGTAAAGAGTAAGTCAGTGCACCAAGCAAATAAATGTTTAAGACAGAGTCTGGCTAACTGTTTTCAATGACTGCTAATTGTTGCCTTGTATTTAATAGGCAGACATGAGAGTGATACCAACAGTTTCATTCAGCTTTTGACAAGAAAACCAGCTGGGACATTTAGAACAACAACAACAACAACAAAACATTTGTATGTATTTTAAGATGTAGTAGATCAGAAATGCAACATAACTATATGCATTTTCAAGGCTGTTCAAAGATGATTAGCTGTGACTGAGACGTCTTAACAAACCTTCATTTTTCAGCCACATTTAAAGAACAAGGGGAATGTTTGGAACACAACTAGTTTGTCATCCAAGTTGTTGTCCAACTGTGTTTAGAGACAAAAATATTGCTGGATGTTATTGCTTTATTGTGGGTCATCTCTGCCTCACCATTGACATATTTGATCTTATTGACCAGAGACGTGAGAGAGTTGAGTTTGTGTAACCAATTGTTGGCAGGACGTCGTGTCTTTCAACCTCTTAAAGTTTATGATGCAAGCCAGCCAGTCAACCTCGGCATGAATGACCTTTTTTTACAACTTGGCTCCCTTATAAAGATGAGAAAGCTCAATATACAGTATAAACTGGGACTCCAACACACATTTAAAGCAGTCTCTCTTTTGTGCATGGACTTGCGCACAGAAAAAGTGACCCAAGTGGCTGTATGGCGAATTAAAAAAAGAGCTTGAAAAAAGTTTTGATCCTGCTGACTTTCTGTTCCCCAAACCTCCACTTTGTGTGTGAATTGACCATTGTTGTCAGATTTTTACAAACATTTTCAGCAGTTATAAAGATGAAAAGATGCTGGTGAACAATTCATCATATACCTTGTTCAAAGCAAACTGAAGACTTGAGTTAAATAAGCACTTTTACATTAGATCAGATCTAAGACAGCAATAAAAAATAGCTCTTAAGGAGGTGGTTGAGGTTGAGTTGTTGTTTGTTACACCTGTATGAATGTGATTGGATGTTTCCCGTCGGCTGATAGCCACGTGGCTGTGATGGAGCCAGTGATTGGGAAGCATGAATGATACAGCTGATGTCAATCAAGATAAAATAAAAAACTTAACTCTGTCTGAATTAATGCTACATTTATTTATTTATTTAAACAGACAAAAATACTTCAGAATGAGCAAAAACACATTTTTTTATGTTAAGTTCTTGGAAAAAGGTCCACAGATGTATTGACAGTTCCTGACTGTGCACAGTAAATGAGTGTTTGCCTGAGAGCACTCATGCATACATATTTATGTTTATCTATGCATATATTAAGGTTCATCTATGCATGAACCAAAAAAGACATTAAAAGTAACATTTTTCTCCTTTGCAAATACACTTTTACAGTGATGAGCAGGAAAAATCTGTGTGTTTACTATAAAAAGAAATGAACCAGCCCTGATTTTATGTTTATGCAAACTGTGTAAAAGCCAACAGAGGAAATCAGAGAAATAAGAGCTGTTGGAGCAGGTTGATGTTAAGGCAATTACCAGCTTCATGCCACATCAAAAGAACGGTAACATCTCCACCGGGACGCCAGCATCCCTTCAGTATTTAACCTATTATCACAACATTGTTAGTGAAGTGCGGTTGACCTGTGTATGCCAATGTGACAACTAATTGCCAACCGGCAGGAATCAAAGGCAGCCGACCTGAAACTCCACAGCTTTGCAGGGAATAGAGTTTGACACTGTTTTGAAGGTCAGAGTCTCTTGCATTCAAACCCCAACAGGTCCCTCTCTGGGGTGCCCGGTCCTGCTGAAACGCCTATCACAGGAAACTGGAGAGGCTTATTGTTCTCTCCTCTCCTGTTGACCCTCACCGCCCCATTAAAATCTAGCCTGAAACTCTGCCTGAGGGTCTGCAGCCATCATCGGCACATGCAGCCTTTGCCAAAGCATGGCATACTAATGAGAGAAAGAGGAGGGGGTTTAAGAGTGATGGTGGTGGTGGTGGGGTCTGGGCTTTTGCATTTTTAAAATATGGGTTGGGATTGGTTACCAGTCAGAATTAATGACAGGCTCGTGCGTGATTTTTAGTGGGTTGGATGCAGGAGGAGGGCAGGAGCAGCTGCACCTTGAGTGTATAGAGAGCTGCTGGGCCCATTTAGGTGATCCTGTGAGCTGACTGTTAATGGAAATACACACACACAGATATTATTATTCATTGTGCAGACTTGCTGAAGGATTATTATGCTACCTCCACTGTGGAAGTTCTGCTTTAAGTGAGCATTTTGTTTGTCTCCTGTCACCCAGATATCATAAAAATCTTAGAGTTCATCTATTAGATTCATATGTACAAGGTATTTTATTATGCACTGATTGATATGGTCTTAAAATGTTTAAAATATTTAGCCTCCTTTTTAATGCATAAATATCATAAAGATGAAATAAGATGACTATTTTCTAATAAACGGAAAGCTAAGGGGAAAACATATTTTTGCATCTAAATAATGATGCTCCAGCTCGACACCACATTGCACGAGCTGGACAGCAGCACAAAACTGACAGCTTGGCTCCAATTTCAGTCAAACCATGAACTCACAAACAGTCAAGGGGCTTATTTGGATATATTCTTTATTTTGTGGCTGTGATAGGTGACAACATTCCATTAGAATTTACAAAAACATAAATCATTTTTTAATACCCGTGTGGTACTTTTTCCTCTCCCCGACGTGACGGCTGCAGAGGTAGTGAAAAGACTGACATAGTGTGAAAAAAAGGGCTCTATACCATGCCGTATAATTTCCCTGATGAGAAAGCACACAGTACGTCTGCTACTGGAAGGACATAATGGACTGAGATCACTGCTGAGACAAACTACAGTACTGAGCTCCAAACATGTGAACACAACTGTTCAGAAACAGAAATATCTGCCTCCTTGACTATGACTGTGTTCCAAATCCAATTCTTTTCTTTACCTTCAGTTCATACTGCAGCTGCCCTTATAAAGAATACATGTTGCATACAGTATGCAAACAACTAAAACATAATGCTTCTTCATGAGATTGCACCTTTGACCCTTGAAATCAGACATTTATTGCAGTCCGTAGCACAAAATTAGAAAAAGAATACAATTGCATACAATTTGGAATGTAGCTGAGGCAGTTGTATGAACCTTGCTTAGTTGATGTGACTTGTCATTCACTGCTCAGAGGATTATGGGTCAGAATAGCCAGAAAAGCAAGCTGGGCTGCATATTGCAAAGTGCAACCAGATGCAGTAGAAGATTCTGGTATTCTTTGATATACTGCATTTGACACTATGTATCTGGATACACTAAATCTTTTTCTATTCTAATAAATAGTATGGTAATACTGGTTTTGGAACATGGCGTAAGTGTAAAAAGCCCTACTAACACAATACATATGTGTGTATTGACATACCAGATACTGATGAAGACAAAATAATATCCCAATATTTAGACTACATCTGGTGTTACAGCTTATCTGTTTATATGTGTTAATATGGTTTCTCACACAGACTGGAGTGAATTTGTAATTAGTAGCTACATAAGTTGATTTTTGAAAAAAAAAGTGAAAGACTGCAACAATGTGTAAACATACAAACAATAAGCTTACATACAAATTGAACCTAAATGACCAAAAGGTTTAAGCAACAAGATACTGTTCTACTGTGTTCACAAAAAGCTATTTTTAATGGTCATTATAGCACAATAAGGCACAGTTAGCTTCACAGCCAGAGTCCGTCAGCCTCCCAGTAGCAAACCACCTTGTATATAATCCAAACCAACACACGCTGATCTTCTCACCACATCAGTATAAGAAAACAAAAACCAAATGTTTGTTCAGGAAGATGTGAGATTTAGTTCTGATGATTGTAATCTTGTTAAATTATAAAACATTTAATGGAGGCAGAAATGATCCCACTGGCTCGGTGGGCAGAGATTTGCTTATTTAAAATCAAGGGTTACCAAAGTGGATTTGAAAGTGAAAATTCTTAATTCAAAATAAATTAACTCTGATGCAAATGAAAAATTCAATTTCATCAAAGTACATTTGGGTGCAAAGCACATAATTCAGAGCAAGAACAAAAAAGGAATTTAAAACACATAATTAAGATTAATTCAGCTAGCAGTTGAGGCATCTAACTTATTCCATTGCATTTCAGTCCACCGCTACAATAACAACATTTTTTTTAATCTCTTATACACTTTTAAGCCTTTACAATCTGCATATTGTTGGTTAAACACACACATAAGGGGAAAAAACAAAACAAAACAAAAAACTAAACTAAAACACTCTAAATTTAAGGAAAATTTTTTCAGCCAGCTCATTTCCTAAAGTGAACAACAGCTATGTGCACTTAGAGAAATAATATAAACTGGGAGAAAGTATTTAATGTTCATTTCAATTTAACTTTTTCTGCAAAATTTGGTCTTAAGCAAACCTCAAAATAAACTTCTGCTTTAAGTACAATGTACACACAAAAGAAAGAAACACAAAACAGGCTATTGGTGCATATCAAATTCAATCAGTCATCTCTGTTTGAAATAAATCATTATAACCAATGTCCTTGAAAAAAACATTTAAAAACCCCAGGAACATAGATAAGTATTGTTTGAATTTGAACAAATAACAATGTGGTTTGGTGGTACAGTAAGAAGAATACCATTTTTAGCATGTTATTAACTGTATGCCATTACTAGCTTCAATACTATTGGAAAAATCTTGTTGACTTCTATATCAGAAGTTCCTTTGATTCAAGTGATTTTTCTTTTCTGAGATTTTTAATTTGACTATTTTAGAGGTCTTGAGGGGCACAACTTAAAAATTTAAAAAAAAATATTGAAAATTATAACAAATTTCCAAAGAAAATTCATGGTACTCCCCATGAGTCCACCAAACCATCACAAGGTTGTGTTTTGTGGCTTATTTGCACATTATAGCCTATAAATATACAGAAAAGAACATCCCATCTAACCAAAACCTCTACCAAAACAGCAAGAAAAAGTACTGACATTAGTCATAAAACTGAAACCTTGCTTGGTCATTTAAAAGAATAATTCACGAAAATGGCAAGTTCTCCTATTGAAAGAAAAGAATGGCTTTCTTTACCTTTTGTTCTAGGTGGTTTGACACCAGCAGGGGGCAGTGTTATTTGGTAGAAAGTGATTGTACAGCAGTCTATTTCCCTCACTGAGAGAGTCATTATGCACAATGAGCATCTGAATTCAGGGAATGAAAGCAGTCCCTCTCACCAGGATATGTTAACATTATCAGGTATTAATGTTAATCATTAGTTAAAGCTATAAAGAAGGTACAGACATTGCAATATAAAAATACTGTGTAATACTGGCATGAAATGCTGGTGAACTAAGTGTGTGATGGGACACTGATTCTGAAAAGCTTATAGATGAACTCATATAGGACAGTTAACCTCAAGATTAGATGTGTGTTGAATGTTGCATTGAAACCCTCAGACTTCATTGCAGGCCAACACTAAAGAGAGAGATGGTTTCACAGTAACATAGTGTTTGGTTTATTATTACTTCCATTAGTGATTCACCTGGCAATTATTTGAACAATTAATAGATTAGTCATTTAAATGTCAAAGAATGTGAAAAATGCCCATCAAAATGTTCCAGGGCCCACAGTGAAATCATCAAACTGCCTCTCCTGTCAAACCAAAAGACTAATTATCTATTATCATTATGACCAAAGCAATTAGGAAGCCAGACTCAGCAAGTTTTTTGACATTTTTGCTTAAAAAGGACCAAAAAAAAAAAATTAATTAATTACCTAAAAGTTGATTAATCTATTGATCTATCAGTCAATATAGCTTAAGTTTGGTTGCAATGACTCTTAGGTGAAGAATAAATATTTGAGAGCCACTGCAACACAGCTGGACATCCATTTTCATGACTCCAAATACACATTCAACTATTCACAGAGCATTAAAAAAAGACAATAACGAAGCATTTTGTTCATGATTGCTTTGAAAAATAACATTTGTTATTTAAATGTGTTTGGCTTTGTTAGGACATTTGAGAAAGGACACCAATCAAGACCAAAGCTTGAGATGAAACGTGATCAACAGCACAGCAGGATGACATCTACAAAAACCAACACGTGGAATGGAATATCGTACAGCATGGACTTTTACAGATTGTTACATGATATGTTCATCCAGCACATTTATTTGCACACAATATCAACGGCAGACTGGATCAACATTCAAACATTAGTAGTGTCAGTAGTTTTACCTTTAGAGGTTTTTACATACTGGTATGGATGTTAGTGAATTAGTTCATGGAGATACTATACAGAACAACAATACATTAATTCATAGCCTTAACATTTTAACATAGACGTGTTAGGAGACAAATGGAGCAGACTGAAACTGATTTCTTGTGAGATCTGAAGTTAATCACAGCAACAAAGTGGGTCACATTTAACACAAAGGTTTATCAGCTTCTTATTATACAGTACTATCGAGTATTTACTGCACAACTCCCCTGTATTCATTATATTACATTACATTTAAGGCAATGTATCATAAAATGGACTTTGCACACTGACCACAAGACACACTGACATTTCCCTGTATGTGCATTAGAATATGAGAGATTATATTGCTCATGGGCTCTATGCGTAGAAAAACCATTATTATGCAGATGGTTTTTGGTCATTAATACCTTATTAAGGCCCACAGAGGAAATTACATTCAACTATAATTAAATTCATTGAATTGCAGCATTTTATAAAGATGTTTGGGATGAAGTATGGCCATTTCTCTTTTAGTGCAACATCCTCTATATGAGTGCAATATGGAACAATAGACAACTTACAGGAAGCATTTTATGACTTGTTTCAAAGTATTAAAGTGGGACATTTTCTGCACGTTTTACTACACAGCATTACAGTTCTCAGGCGGGCAGCATAATACGCAAGCACCAGCGTCACCAGCTGTGAACACATCTGTTCTTTATTTATGGAAGTGGGTATTTTAGGGCACCTAATTGCCATATGAAACACAGTGCAATTAGGTTTTTGCATTCTTGCTTGACACATACCACCAGATGGATCAACCATTTCTACAGTGCTGGGATTTGCTAATGCTGCATTCACACTGCGAGCAACACAATCAACAAGTCATCAGGAGGTTTTGCCTCCTATAGAACTGACCAACTGAGGAAAATTAACCAAGCTTTTTAGGATTTTGTCAGTTTAACAGCTGCCATTTTGGCTACTCTTTTGCTCCCTTTTGTTATGATTTCACAAACCTTAGCATACTATAGAAGGAACTGATTCCAGCCTTTCAAAACTTCCCTGTACACCTCAGCTTTAATGTAAAAGACTATTGAAGGAGGCATGTGAAAAGGTTGGTGACCAGAGAATGAATATTCACCATTATGGCCAAATATAATAACTGAAATTGCTTGATCTGTTAGTTTTTTTATGCTAACACATTAGCACCTAGGAAAGTAGCATGTCTGATCAGTACAGTACAATTGGAAATTCACAAAGCTTCTTCTTACTAAACACAATCTGTCAAAAATGCAACTAAAGTCACTCGTGGTGTGAATGCACAGCTACAGATGTGTGTTGCTAAAGAAATCAACCAAAAATGAACACTTGCTGCCATTAGCATCAAACCAAAGACCAGATACTTTTAACCACTAAGAAATCCTTTTCCTGCTTCCTCCTGTTAAAGAGACCTTTCCCCATTGATTTCATTATGTTGTGAAGATAATGTAATTTTGAACATGAATTCAGTTTGCTGGTGCTGTTGAAACAGTGACAACACGCTAATGCTGCATTCACGTCATATCGGAAGACACATTAGGAAGAACGGAATGACATTTGTCGCTGCAGCTTGGAATATTTTAACTTGTTAAACAAACTTCAGCCATAAATAAACTGCAGCTCATGATACTTTAAGCAGAGGTGATTGTCTGAAGGTGATTTTTATCAATTTTTTTAACTACCAAGCAACATCTGTGGATTTGCTGCTATTTTAGCACAATTTTGGATTCATACTGCATCTAGGTGTCTTGAATGTGCCTTCCCCCCAGCTGCAGTATTGTATTTAGAGTGAATCCGATATGAGGTGAACGTGGCAAAAAAGAAAATACACTTAGGAATACACTGTTTTCCATTTTCTGACTTTTAGCGCCTTCACATGCATACAGTATCTTACACATTTCTCTCTGGTTAATATTTCTGTTAAAGTCACAGCTGATGTTCTTTGACAAACAGACGTAACACCTCACAGCCTCCTACAACACAATGTTGCTTTGGCAGTTAGTTTTAGAGAAGTGCAGAGGACCACAAACAGAGCCTGGTGGGACACCGAGAGGCACCTCTTGGCTTGGTGCTCAGTTTGATCGTAGTGGAAGGAGTTGAGAGATTGCCACAGAGGAGAGAGAAAGCTGTTGGCAGAGCAGACAGATCTAGATGTTAGTTTCCCGCTGCATAGGTTCCTTATCTTTTTGAGATTTGTCAGCCAGCTCCTCTGAGGCTTGAGCATCTCCATCTGCCTCCTTCTGTTCCCGAACGTGGTCTGGATCTTCTGTCTCAGTCTGTTTATACATCTCTGCACTTTTACGCTCACGCTCCAGGAGTCTGTAGTTAATGAAGTTTCCAATGAAGAGCCAAATACTAGCCACAATCACTACAGCTCCACAGCAAAAATACATGTACTTGTAGCTTTTTGTGACATCAACCAGTTTCCCTGCAAGACACAATACAGTTTAAAAATGTTAAAGTATCTGCACAGTAATAAAATGATCAATAGTCATCATCAAGCTTTAAAATCAATATAGCTTAAGGTGTGACAGGACCCTAATAATGTGAATTTAACTGACTTACTCTAATAGCAAGAAGCGCTCTGAATACTTCAAAGTGCGGGCAATAAAAACCATATGAGTAAGTGCATGATGTACGTCTTTACATAGACAAATCATACCTGCAAGAGGTGGACCAATGAGAACTGGGCAACACTCCACAATGGTGGTGAGTCCCACAGCACTGGAGAACCTCTGAGCTCCAACCAGGTCCATTAGTGTTTCGAACAGCACCGAGCTGACCATACCAAAGGCAAAGCCAAAGAAAATTGCATACACCACCAGACCGGTGTAGTCTTCCACCAGTGGGCAGAGGATGTGGCACACCCCATTGTACAGCACAGCAAAACTGAAGAAATACTGGATCTTGGGCCGAATCCAGCGTGAGTTGGCCAGCAGTCCCATGGAGGGCCGTGCAAACATGTCAACAAAAGCCAGAATTGAGAGTAGGAAGGCAGCCGAGTACTCATCCACACCCATGTCCTTAGCATAAGCCGCAAGGAAGACAATAGGCGCAAAGAAACCAAGGAACATGATAACATTTCCTGCCAGGTAAATGAGGAAGCCACGGTGCTTGAAGAGTGTCAGGTCCAGGTACTTGTTGACGATTTGCCAGACAGTACGTTTCTCTTTTGTTGTTGTGGTAATGGCAGCCAGCTCTTCATCCTTCTTGATCTTGCTGGGTGGTGGTCCAAGAGGCCTCATGAGGGAACCAGCCACACAGCAGTTCAGTAGCAGACCGGCCAGGATGAGGAAGCTTCCCCTCCAGCCGAAGTTATTGAAGAGGTACTGGTTGAGAGGAGCTAGTGTGCTGAGGAAGACTGGACTGCCTGCCATCGCCAACCCATTAGCAATGGGACGCTTCTTATAGAAGTATTTGCCTATCATAGTTAATGCTGGCTGTAGGTTGAAGGCTAGCCCAAGTCCTATAAGGAAAGATGACAGAGGCACATTAAACTTGTAGCAATCTTACTTCAATGGTTAATGTATTAGTGTTGAGAAATTTAAAAAAAATATATTATTATTATTATTATTATTATTATTATTATTATTATTATTATTATTATTATTATCCCTTTTATTCTTTCACTGT
>JAPZDV010000015.1:5509648-5538999 GCA_029814665.1 Acanthurus lineatus
ATTATCCCTTTTATTCTTTCACTGTTTGGCCTGTACATTTCCCAATTATATAGTAAGTTTTATCAAAATTTCTTTAGCACAAATTTCTCATTATTTATAAAAAGAAACAATGTTTTTATTAATAGTAAAATTAAATTAACTAAGTTCTTGTGATTTAAAATCATAATCAGCATTGTAAAGTATGTCTTTTTTAAGAGTTCTGGTGCAGAAAATAACACAGTTACAGCTTTGCCTCTATATAAGGTCAGTGATTATTATTGATTATTTTTGTTACATGTATTGCTGCCCTCTGGTGCCAGGTCACCCTTGTGAAAGAGATCTTGGATCTCAATGGGTTGATTACTCAGTTAAATAAGAATCAAATATATAAAATAAATTTATAAATTATATAGTACATCTGTGTCATTTCATGGGGATTTTAATAAGTAATGGATTATAGTGTCTGTGTTTACTACAATACAGTAATTTTCTGAAATTTCCCTTAAATATGCACTGAAGCCTACTGGAAGGAAATGTGAGTTTCGTTGAAAGAACAACGCCTTGGTTTTGGTGAAGGTAGTGAGCCATTTGTCAGTCTCCTGCTATGATAACAATTTTGAAAGCTTCCATATATAATAATACTAAAAAACACATTATAAAATTCAAGCAAGAACCAAAATTAGACTGGAGAAATTCCACCAACCACCTTTCTACAACAACAGTTTTATTTTTAACCTACTACTTAGGAGTAGAAGCTAATTACATTAACTACAAATGGACTTGAGTGGATTAAGACGGACTTACCACCGATAACTCCTATGCAGAGATAAAGCTGCAAAACGCTGGTGCAGAAAGAAGCTAAGATCATGCCAGTGGCACAGAGGCAGCCCCCCATCATGACGATGGGCCTGCAGCCGTATGTGTTGACCAAAATACTGCTGATTGGACCTGGAACAAGAGGAAAACAAATAAAGTCAACCCACACATGTCAAAAGTTTACAGTAGTCTAGATCACAGAAAGTGAGCACATAATAATTTAATCTGGTTAGTGCTGCACGCCAGCGGGAGCCCTGCTTCTATTAATAGCAGCAACTGGGCTGTTTTAATTTTTAAACACAGCACTTCCAAAACCTCTTGTCAAATCAGTTTAAAAGAAGAAACTGACAGTGTAAAGAATGAGAAAAGACTTTTAACATACAGAGACTATGATGAAAAAATAATTTCAGTTGCGTCAATTAATAATTTATTTTTTTAGCTTGAGTTTTCACAATGCAGATCATTCACAAGCTAAATAAAAGCAAATGACAAAGCAGTTTATAATAGTTTTAAAATTTATGTATTATAAGTTGCTAATTGTTTTAAAATACAGTCAACATATTCAATGTTTTTCCTTATAAACTCCATTTAATTTTGTGAATATATGCTTATTCTGAATTTGATATCAGCGGCATGTTCCAAATGAGCTGGGAAAGGAAAAAAATAAAAGCAAAAGAGCAAAAATAAAAAATGCAGAAAAAATGTGGAATTTTAAAAACACTCCCGTTTTGAAAACTCCACAGGTAAAGAGGTTCACTAGTTACAGGTGAAAGCATCATGATTGGGTATGAGAGGAGCACCTTTAAAAGCTCAGTGGCTCACAAGCATGATAAGGAAAGATCCACCACATGACTGTAACAAGGTTGATGCTACATGGGCTTAGGAACACTTTACTGTCAGTAGACAGTGTGTCTGCATTCTGTTTTATTTACATTTTACACAGTGTGCCATCTTTCTTTTATCTGTTTTTACATATCTTGGTACAGAACATCCTATGAATAATGGAGCTACTCAAAGCACATTTTAGGAATCTGCGCATCTTATAATTGACACCTTCCTCCATCCCTTTGCTGAATTTTAAGTACAGGAGGTGTGAATCGAACAGGGACAGAGAAAAGTAATGAAAGATTTTTTTTTTTTTTAAATAATGCTCTCATTACCAGCCAGAAGATGTATCATATTTCTGCCAGGCCCACTGCAATTTAAAAAAGCCACAATGGGGGCGAGGAGTCATCTGACTTAATTTGCTCTGCATGAATCTTTTTCCGACCTTGAGGAAAGTTCCCTTCATTTGCATCCGCAGCAGTGATCAGTATTCTCAGGGGTTCGGCAGGACCCAAATCGGCCGAGATGAGGAAGCCCCTGAGCCTGCACATTACTTCCCTTGAAAAAGGCTTATCATCCTCTGGCCAGACGCAGTGTGGACTTCATTACACAGTGGACAAAACCCCAAACTAAATATAACCACCTAGATCCCAAAAGGGAATGACACATATAGAAATGTGTCTTTTCTCCACGATCCTTTAATGTGAGCCACAGCAAAGAGGCTGGTGCCGCTCATGATGTGAGGATGCTGGCTATCCATCACACTCCAAATAGGATAAATGTGACAGACAAGTTTTAAAAGCTGTTTTGCTGTGAGGGGACACAGATATGGTTTTCTGAAGTGACTCTGTGTCTGCTTACCGATCCATTACACAGATATTTACAGGGACATAATGGAAGGTAAACCAGCATAAACCCGTTTTATTTATGAGATAACCTAACCTAATACATATTTTCAGATTGAAATAGGGCTTTTAGGTTAAGTTAAGAGCCGTGTAACACTACGCATCAAACCGAATGATCACATTAATCATCTGAATGATCTCATAGTGGCCCAATTAGAAGGGTGGTAAAGTGAGAGGAAGGTTACCAAGTTGATACTGTAGACTGGTGGGATGAGTTTTGGGTGGAAATGTTACCACCATTGAGGGAGGCTTGAGTAAGGCCATGGATCTGATCAGAGACCAGCAGTTTAGACCGTGGTTGTGCTGAACAGTCTCTAAGTGTGCGTGTGTGTAGCTGAGTGAACATTCTGTAGATGAATGTTGTTCCTTCCTGACAGCGATGCTTTCACTGACACATGTTCAAATTTGCTTGTATTCAATCATGATTTTTTGTGTAAATGTATAAATATAAATATATGTATGAATAAATATCAAACAGCTGTGTAATTGTATAATTACGATCAGTTAGAGAGTCATGTTTTTATATCAGTGAAGTTAGTTAACAGCATTTTTTTCAGTGTTGCATATTATTCTTTAGTTGTTATTGTCACAGTTCACTTGACTGTGTTGGAAATATGGGTTTCAATACTTTCCACAGGAAGTGCAGAGATGACAAAGCAACAGACGTGGAAAGTTTTAAGGTAGAAGTTTCCACAGGAAATTCAGAAAGGGGAAGCAGAGACAGACGTTCAAGTCATAAGGTACAAAGGAAAGTGATGGTCTCTCTACATAACAGTATAAATGTATCAGTATTGATCTTAATGTATGATCAGTTTTGATCTAACTCTTAATCTCTCCTGTATAAGTGCTGCACTGTTCTCATTGTGCATGTGTGTCTGTGTTTTTAGACTCTAAATAAATAACACGTACGCAGTGATGACTGTTTGTTAAACCAAGTAAAATGTTAAATATGTAACTTCTCCAAATTAGACTGTTTAAAATACAACTAGGTCTTAAATATTCTATTGAGTTGTCTAATTACATTATTCCATATGTTTCCAGCAATGTTCGAACTCAGAGAAATCTGTAGTTTTAAACAAAGTGGTAGTGCATTGCATTTTCTGGGCACATCAGTCCAAGAGTAAGGAAGGAAGTCAACAAACTTGAGTGAATGTATGCAAATGAATAAAACTTTCCTTCATGATCTCGTCTGTGAGCCTTTCTGCCTCAGTCAGTCATAGATTTTGTTCTGTAATGACAGTTGACAATTAAATAAACATATCCCATGATCCCGCACTACTTCATGATGTCATCAAACTATGTTTTTTGTTTCATTGTTTTGATTGAGAGACCTATAGTGACAGAAATTACATTTTACGCATTTTACTGAAATGATAATAAAGAGACGTAAAAGCAAATAAAGCACCACGAACTTGGATTAAACTGCAAATTATAAACACTTTGCACATACTTCCTTCTTTGTATAACTTTAAATGACCCTCAAGGAAACGTGTAATTGCTTCACATAATCCTTGACCTTGTTGGAATGTCTTTTAGTCACTGTTGCTTTGACCTGTATGCTTCGCCTCTTTATTATCTCCATTGTGTTTCTTACAAGTGTTGCATAAGTTCTGACATATGAAACTGGGTCTTTAAAAGAAACTGCTTATGCTGCTGTCTTTACTAGGACTCCTTGCACAAAGACTTTTTTTATCTCAATGGAATCTTCATGGATATAAAAAAGGATATATAAAAATAAATACACTTAAAACAGAGCCCATAAAAGCTTTTTTCATGGAAAATATCTCTTTTAATCTAGACAATTTAGTTGCTGATGATATTTTTCATGTGAATGACTTTCCTCTTAAGAAATCGTCCCTGTGCAGACTGTTCACAGCATGCTCTGTGGGTTATCCAGTCTACTGTAACGTGCTCACAAAGAGACTGCATTGGCCGACCGCTCAATCAATTTCAAAAACACTAAATCCAGAGAACTTCAAGGTGCCCTTTGAAGTGGAAAATTTCCTGTTCATGTAAAGGAATTTTTATGCAGAGTGAGGAGAAAATGTCCATTATCAGCTTTTTTTTCCTTTTTTTAAGTCCAGCATAATGGCTTAAGGACAGACTGGTTTTTAATGAGGGTGGAAAGATGAAAAAAAAAGATACATGGAAGTCTATAAGACAACCATTAAAATGTTTATTGTTTTTTTGTATCATAGTAAGAAGAAATTCCCTCAATTCTGCTGTGAAACAGAGAGTTTTAATGTCTCCTTGTAAACCACTTAGCAGATAAGCCCCTTTTCTCTACTGTATATTTGGCATCCTGTCTACCTGTCTTTATGACTGACAGTGAATGTAACACGGGTGTGCACTCTTTGCATGCCGCCCGCTCAAGGTCAAGTCGCTCCCTCTCTCTGTACGTGTGGATTAGCGGCACTGATCCAACACAAACACACAGCCTGCAGCTTAGACACGTCATCGCAGTGCGACGCTGGCTGTGCAGAGAGGATGAGAGATGTGCTGCTTCACAGCTGTCTGATGTAATGCAAGGAGGGATTACACCGCAGAGCTGACATGTGGGTGTGCCCAAGCCTGTTTGGTTTTTCTTGTCCTTCTGTAAATACAACCGACAAACAAAGTAAATAAGTGATGAGTCATTACTCCTGTCTGACAGTTTCAAGTTTAAGACTTTTTCTATTCTTTGTTTTTTTTTTTTTCCCGGTCAGTCAGGCAGTTGACTAAGCAAATTGTCAATGAGGGTAAAGTTGTTTTTCTGCTAACGTTTGTTGAAGGTGGGAACATGTTTAGGCCTGCAGGTGACCAAACTACACTGGATCAGGCTGAGTGACCACATTATTAAGTTTAATAAATATTTATAATTAAATTCATATAAATATATAAGAGAGCTAGTGTTAGAGTTAGCTTACAAAGATTTAGAGGGATGCAAATACATTGAAATAAGAGTTCTGATGACTTGGCACACTTGTATTCTTAATTCATCACTTTCAAAAGTCTTGGTTCTGGAGCTGAACAAAACATTTAAAATCCGATAAAGCAAAAAAAAAAAGGACACCACTGTCAACGACGGCGAGGCTCAAACAGGCACAGGTGTGATACTTTACTTAAGCTATTATTGATTTTTCCATCTGGAAGTTGATAGCTGGTTGATCATTGTGTTTACTGAATGTTTCACTTTCAACACTGATGTAGTTTAATTTCATGATAAAATTCATATACATAAGTCTTGAAAGTATCTGATACACAACTCTTGGGGAAAAAATTGATTCAGTTTTTAAGACTGAACCATAAATATTGCACATTCTCCTCACCTGCCTGTTTTCTCTCCCTCATGCACGTAAGTCTGTCAGTTCATCCTGTTTTTGGCTTTTGGTTGCCTATTTTGTTCTCCACTCCCACCTCCATACCCCAGTCCTGCCTGTCATTTCAATTAGTGGTTAATTTCAGGTGTATTTTTATCTTAGATATTGTATTTCCTTTTCCTGCTTCCTTGGTTTCTCTATTTAAACTGTTTTAGATTTTAAGTTTGCTTTCAGCTTCATTTAACTGCTGTGCTTTCTTCTCAATTACCAGTCTGATAAAGACATTAATAGAATGTGCAATGTCCACATGACTTTCAGCAGATGCAGATACAAAAGAAATTTGCTGTGTAATGCAGAAAAAAATAGGTGACATGCTGTGTGGCTGCTCTACTTATTTAACATGGACGCCTAAATAAAAACCAAGAGGTCCCGTAACACACACACACACACATACTCACTCCTCACGTAGGCATTGTGGCCTGAGCTCGAGGCTGTTGATTATTATTAGGCTGCTTTACAGTAATGACCGAGCTGTGTAAACAGCCATACACACAAAGACACACACCCAGCGGTGGGAAATTAGAGAGGTGTTACAACATTCAAAAAGAGATTTTCTCCTGAGCGTGAGAGGCAGAACAGGTGAGCAGCTGTTTAATGAATGGCTGATGAGTGAAATCAATATGAATGAATGAGTGACAAAAGCCGATTGCTTGCAACTGCTCATATTGACGACATCACGCCATGAGAGTGACATGCAGGGTGATGTAAAGTTAAAAACAGGAGTCTTTAAAGGTAAAAACTGTAATGGCTGACACACACACACACTCACTCTCACAAACTCAGCATAAGTGTTGCTCTCAGTGAGATCACAGATTCTCCTGTGTCTGAAACAGAATATTTTGTTCCAAAAGACAAATTTTAAACGCTGAAGGAAATACTTTCCTCACCTATTTTCTTCTTCTTCTTCTTTTTTTTTCACACACACAGATGTGAATGGCGTGAACAGAACAGAAAAAACAGACAGTACAAAAGCAAAAATACTACAATAGCAAACACTTCAACTCAGCTGCATTATAACAAACGCTTTATCACATTTTGACAAGAAAACATTTTGTTAAAATGAGAAAGAAGGTAAGTTCTATCGAAATAAAAGTAACAATTTGTGAGGATTCTCAGTGCTCCTGTGATGCTCGTTATCAATTCTTCGTAATGAGCAAACTGTCATGTTATCAACAAATAGGCTTCTTTTATAGGGAAAAATAAAACAACTTGAGGCTGTTATAAAAAGAAGAAATAGCCTCAAGAGTCAGCTAGAATAGCTAATGTTCAAATGAAAGCTTTCTGATATTGGTAAAGACGTGATTACAACAGTCAAACCTTTTTACATAAACCCATGAACATTTAAAAGAATTCAGATCTTAGTCATTTTAACTCCCTGTATTTCTTTCAACCCAATGAAGGATTTGAGTCATTGCTAGTCTCTCTTTTAAGTTATCAAAGAAAAAAATAAGAGCTAAAATTAGTGGCAGCCAGTCCTGTCACACACTCTTCCTGCTCCAGAGCTGCACACAACTCAGCAACACTGGCAGAAGAAAGCCAGGCCCACAATGAGCGTGTTTAATTTCCATATTGCTGTCATTCCTTTACATATCTGATATAAATATAGATATCGCCAAGGGGGGAATTTTTACAATACGACCAAAGTGAATATTAATAAGAAGGAAAATAGCAGTCAGCAGACTTGTAAAAAAGCACCAAGTTTGATTGAAAAACAGATAATGTCATTCTTTTAGGGCAACAATGTTCATTTTTGGAAATATGTCTGTGAAGGTTCTCAGTCATCCAGGTCATGGTATTCATAGCAAGGTTAGTCTTAGGCAACTGGACTTGATAGAGTTCTTGAAGACGTTTCGCCTCTCATCCAAGAAGCTTCTTCAGTTCTGAAAACTAAAAACTAATGAAAATTCATGCAACCTCACTCTTTGGTTAATATGAGGCGGAAGAGCCAGTAACATGCAAGAAACCTTAGCTACAGTAGCATTACCCATGCTACTTGTTTGTGAAAACTAGATACAAGTTAAGTCTAGACCACCATACTGAAAAAATACTGATCTTAACAGTTTCATATTGCATACTACTATTAAAGCAGTACACAGTATGTGGTGCGTACTGCATATTATAGTCATAGGTAGCTGTAGGCGGTTTCAAATAGAGCCTTTGACAGGTTGAAATGAAGCAACAAATGCAGTAATGGAGATTACAATACAGGTGATGTTAAACTTTAAGAGGCACCAGAGGATGTTCTACCACACAGCATCCTGGATATACATCAAGCCTCAACAACTCCTTCAAAAAACACAAGAAAAGTGACGTCTGCATCAGGTTTTATGGAATCAGTCATACGCGCCATTCAAGAGCGTCATCTGTGTACAAAGATCATTCTTGCATGAGGCTCACTGTCTGTTAATGCTCTCACACAAACCATATGTCTTGCTTTTTTATTTTACTACCATTGCTCTCTACTTATTTTTTCTACTGGCTTACTAAGTCAACATATTGCCTGATACTGGTGTATCTTCAACAAGCTAATATTGACTGGGAAGATTTATGGCTTTGATTGAGTGAGCTCCTTCCCAGATAGTGCACATATAAAAACACATTCACTTAATAATTCATTTAGTTAACAGCATATGTGCTGTAATTCCTTTTTTTACAGACCCACAAAAACAAAAACTTGATTCAAATTCTTTAAAAATAGGAGCCACAGTATTTTATGTGTCCTTATGCAACATCTCTCTATTAAAATCTTGCTTTCTTACAATCATAACAAGGTTTGAATTACGCATTTATTTAATTCTTTTGCTGTTCTTGGTGAAAGTAGCACTGTGGAAGAAAGGAAACAGGCTTTCCAGGCCTGCTGTTGACTGGTACAGATGGTGACAACAACAGTAGATTGAGTGACAGGAGGATTACAGCGTGGACAGATGGCAGCCGTGGCACTGCCAAGCAGAAGGCTGCAGGGCTGAGGCCAAAACTGGGAAGTACAGCAGGTGAGCAGAGCAATATGGTGGAGAAAATGACCTAATGAAAACACATTCAAACCCTTCAGAGGCTCGTAATTCAAAAGCAATGCAAGACCGGCTGAAATCACCGTGTAGAAATTTTGTTAAAAACAAAAAACCCTGAATTTCTTGCTTTTAATTTGTGTTTCAGCTCCTTGATTTAAGAGCATTAATGTTGGTTTGCAGCAATAACAAATAACATAACATTTTAAATACCTTTTACATTTGCACAATGTTATTTTTTTCTACATTTTATGCTTTTCTCCAGATTTTCTCATTGCTAGCTCTACAGGTTCCTGGTTAAGTATTTTCACAAATCAACACCTTGCTCATACGTCCGTAATTAGAATCTCATTTGTTGCTTTAGTTTGGCAGAACATGTTGGTTTTCTGGATGGAAAGAGGCTCAGCATGTCATGCCACATTCTGCGGTTTAAAAACCAGGTCATGATCTGATGACACACTCTACTCCAATCTCTATATCTTGTTATTTCCTGCTGTATCTTGAGGCAGAAAAATATATATCTAAACCACAAAACACAAGTCTAACGAAAGCCACAGGGAACTAACGCTTGAAAAAAACACTACAATATAAATCCAGTGTGTTTATGTGTTCTGGCCTTCTGAATGTAGCATCTGCTAAGAAAAACAACCCATCACTTCCCTGGTAATCCGTAGCAAGAGTAACATATGTAACACCATGAAATCCTCAAGAGATTCCTCTAAAAGCAGGTTAACATTTTGGTTAGAGGATCAAGGTCAAAAGAGAGGAACTGACTCAAGTTCCTCTACCCCGCTGATGTGAACAACATTATAGTCAAATCAAATCAAATCAAATCAAATCAAATCAAATCAACTTTATTCATCCGTTAGGAACTTCATTTGCAGAGAAAGCACCAGAGCAGAAACAAATAGAACATATCACGTCCATTCACAGATTACAATCTAAATTAGTTCATGAGTTCCATAATAAATATAGTAAGTCATTGTTAATTATGACTATTACACAGTGTAAGTCAATATCACTTATTTGAAGAAGTTGATTTGCTGTTTGAGAGTAAATGAAAAAATATTTTTTTTCTAAGGAATCAGTTCATAAACATTCTTTGTTTCTGTTCTGCTTTTGTACTTATTTGGTCAGAAGTGACAACCAAAAAAAAAAGAAAATGAAATTAACCGTGCTTCAGCATTATCGACCTCTGCATCAGTGTTCAGAGGTAATTTGTTTACCGCATTATTTGTTTTCATAGGTTCTAAAAGTTGCTTATGTCATCACTTAAAATCCAACAGGAAGTTAATCAGCCTGGGAAATGACATCATGAGGTAGAGCTACACAAGGCATGTGACTATGTGACTTAATGACCATTATTTGAATATGCACCACAGGCCACAGGACTATTTGTCAATCTGAGTTTTGGCACTATGGTCATTTGCCACCACCACTACAAATTTCAAAAGAAAGAGAGTTAGCAACTAGCTAAACGTCTCTTTTCTATAGTGTGGGACAAACGCACTTTCCCTTCACTTAGCAAGTGTGAAATAACGTGAACAAAAGTTAAATGAAGTAATTTTCATTCGCAAAATGAAGTAGGTCATGGAAGAATGACAGCTAGTCAGCTAACTGCTTGTGGCTAGCTTCTACTTCCTGTCTTGAAACCAGCTTTTGAAGTTGAGTGTATGTCTCTGAGCAGAACTGGTTCTCCATGGATTTCAGTCAACTTCACACATAACATAAAATATTCAAATGCAACTTTGTAAGTCCCTTTTGTGTGGAGCAGAACAGAAAAACAGAAGAAAAAAACGCTCTTCTTTGATCGGGCAACAAAATAACAACAGATTCATTACCCATCTTTAGCCTTTTCTACATAATTAAAACATAGTTGCAATTTCTTTCCACAAGAAGTTATGAGAGCTCAGTTTTCAGTGTGACCTTAAACTGAGATAAGTGGGAAACCAACCAATGACTCACCTGCAGCATACATGACCGCGAGCATGATGGAGGAGATCCATGCGATCTGACTGTAGGAGGCTCCGAAGATGATCTGGATGTCTTTGAAGAAGACCGTGATGGCCTTGGGGAAAGCGTATGAAAAGCCTATGGAGATGAAAGATCCTAACACCACAGCCCACCCCCAACCGCCGTCTGGTGGGGGCACGGCGGGGGGACTCGTGGCCGGGGGCGGCATCACTGGCCCACCTCAACGCTGAGTTTACACTGCAACAACAGAAAAAACAGGAGAGGAGAAATTAAAATTCAGCAATGAAAAACTTCCCACCGGCACTCAGTCCCTTGTGCTTTTTTTCCAACCAGTGTTTTTATTCATTTTGTTCAGTGATTGATTATTGATTTGTCAGATCTAGGCAGCCTCTTTTCTCTAAACTCCTTCAGGACTTTAAGGTTAGAAAATAAATGAAACTGACCCTCAGTAGCTGTTTGTAGGAAAATATCATGGATCATTACTGACAATATAAAGATGAATCAGATGGCCAGCTGCAGCTCATATTGACAGTATACAGACGGCTGTGGGATTATAAAGGAGGTCAAAAGCTTTGTCCTCTCTGTCGTTTACACGAGCAACTGCCAGCAGTAATGTGACACAGGAGGGAGAAACACATAGCAGAGGTCCGTATCCTGGATAAAAACATGTGCAAACACACACACCCCCACTACACACACAGTATTAATTATCTGGGCCAGAGGACATATATGCACTCTACCTGAGATAGCAGACCTGCCCCTTCAAGTATTCACCTTGAGTCAACCCCCAAGCCATGAAAGTTGTCAACAGAGATGGTGTAGTAGTGAAACCAGGTGCTACTGGTGTGCAAAGCAAACACGCCCTAATTACAAAAAACACAACAAAAACATCAGAGGCAACCATCCAAAGCCGCACTTCACTCTGCTGATTCTTTACAAGCTAACTGATGTGGAGAAAAACCCACCCAGCACTCATATTGACAGACACATCGTAGTGCACATGAGGCAGCTGTACGTTTTAAATCCTTCTAACCTCATTAGCTTCACCTATCTAATCAGCCGGGAATCATTCAGAGCTGTGTAATTAGCTCCTGGTGCACACTGAGATGAAGGCAGCCGCTTTGGTTTCACAGAAAATGAACGGCCAGTGGAAGAATCAACACGTCTCCACATGTTTGCACTGCACTAACAAGACTAACAGGGCTAGACGTGGTTAAGTGAATATGGCTGTGAAATGAATGCCACCAGTGATTGCAACAGCTAGCAGAACAGAGACAAGTTACCAGTTGCACACATCAAGGCGAGTCACATGGATTTACTATTCAGTCGGTGAAATCAGTTGGTTATAACAAAATCTTTAAATGATGTGCTTTCTTTGGAAAGTTTCCCTAGAAAAAAAGATTTTATATCAAGAGACTTCCTGGGTGAATAAAAGGTTAAAATTTTATATTAAAAAAAATTAAGTACAGTAGACTATGTTTTATGGCCCTCGGGAGAATTCTTTGCAGTCTGAATGTCATCAGTGTGGCAGCCTAATGTCATTTAGGATGCATTATGGGAATTTGAGGATATCTCCCTTTGTATCTTCACCCATGCTGAGGTCTAAAAGTCAGGATATCTCAGCCTCAGCTGCTTAAATCTTTACAATTTTTCCATAAAAATCCTTGAGGTCACTGAAAGACCCCTTTGAGTAGTTTATTTTCTATTTTGAAACAGCATAATATGATTTTTCTCATCCATGCTGCTGCAGCTGAATTTAAAAATGAATCTTTTAACCCCTTCTGTCTTCTCATCACAGTCTCTAGTGTTTTTAAATAACAAAATATGATTTTTTTTGTACACTTTTTGAACACATTTAGTGAAAAATGGGGATAAAAAAATAACACACACAAAATGAAGCTGCAGGTAAAACAAGATGGCTGAATGCATGCAGTGACTGGTCAACAGAACAATACGTTACTGTTGTTTATGGACAGTTATTCAAAACTTTGAAGAAGTTGTAGCCTGAAGCTGCAACTGCTGTTGGTACAATGAGCTGTGAACTCATTATGTGGTTAACATTTACACCTTGACAACATTTTCCTCAGGCAGTTAACTGGTCAAGCCAGACTGTTTTCTCTGCACCATCGCCTGCAGGCACACAAACCTCCATCTAAGGTCACTGACCCCCTCCACCAATGCTCTGGACAGTTTTTTTTTTAATTTTGTCTATGAAAATGTTGCACCAATAAAGCAAACAGCAGCCCAACTTCTCCCATCAAATTCAACTTTTCAAAGAAACGATTTAAGAGTTCTTCCATGACAACATTCTTATTTATAGTTGCATGATTTATGGTAGTTAGTGTTAGCACTGTCAACTAACGGCTAAATGTTCTGGGTTTGATTCCTGCCTGGACAGAGGCTTGTAGATTGGATGTTCTCCCTCTGCTTGCTTAGCTTTTTTCCAGTTTTTACCACCAATTTTTAACATTTACATGAAGTCCATTCTCTTGTCCTCTATTCACACCAAATTTGGCTTTACAGCGCTTACAGCAGGTTTGAGCAGCAGTTTGGGAGTGACAGCCCTTTTGAAAATGATAGGAGGGTTGTTCAGCTCTGCTCAGTTTGATCAGCCAATCAGCTGATTGACCACCCCAATGTGGCATCAGCTTTTCTTACAGTTGTTTCTGCTTCAACGTTCTCCAAAAGGACTGCTTGCTTTTTCTTTTGAACTCTTGGCAGTCCACACAGCTGCAGCCAAAACAGATCATCCACAGTGAAAATAAATAGAAGAACTTGGTTTATGCTACAGTGCTTAACTTAGTCCATTGAGGTCTAAGAGCTGGAGTTGGTCCCCTGGTGCTTATGGTGGCTGACCATTGGTCCTGGAGGATAGTTTACATGCAAAACCAATTCCACTAACTTGTCCTGAGTAGAATTTTCCTACCGCCCTCATATTCAACACATCATTTCCCAAACTATTGTATTTTAACTGGAATGAAATCTGATGCAATTTCTGCACTGCATTTAGCATTATGAAGGGCTTGAATTTTCAGAAAGCAAAGCTTAAGTCCTTTAAAGCTTTTTGCTGATAGATAGTAAGCAAACGCTTGGTAATGTGGATGGACAACTACATTTCACAGCAACAAGCTTTAATGAAGGACATCAAAGTCTTACAAGGGAAATGGACACTTAAGTGTCTGTAACATGAGCTGCATAAACATCAGCTAACAACATCAATAAATGATGTCGCTCTCTTTCATTGCTGCCCTTCTCGCCGGATCAGGTTGCGATGTTGCAGTGGTTCACACATATTGAGCTCTTCTTTAATTGGAACAACAGGAAGCCATTAGTGAGATGACTCACTGTCGTGCCAATGACAGTGTTTGCAAAGTTTTTAGAAAAAACAATTAAACTTGTGGATGAGGAAATATGGAAAATAAGGAGAACCTGCAGGACTGTATGGAGGCAGGAGAGTGCTCACTTTTTCATGAGATTGACCAACAGTTTATTAGAAGTTCCCCTCTTAATTAACTGATCATTCTGGTTGTGTATTACAAATGCTAACTCTCTGACAGTTATGGAGGAAAACTTTCTAGAATAATCAAAGAAGTGCTCATTTTAAAGTAGCACTGAAAATTTGAAACCATTCATAAAATATATTGACATTTTCTGTATCTTTACGGAATCAGTTCTTAAATCTTTAGTTCAGCCTTAAACCGTGATACAAGTGACACTTAATGTGATCAAGACAAAGCCAGAATTATACATTTGTGTTTGCTTAGTCCACAACCAAAATTTACAGTATTAATAGACAAGTTAGAGATTGTGCACAACCTACAAAGCCACAGAATTTTTTTTAATGCACATAGAGGCCACCATACATTATTATTTGTGATTTTAATTTTTATTCAGTTGCATATTTACTCAGAGAATTTGCAAAGGCTAGTATATACTTAATTCTTTTAAATATTACAGTTACAAAAAATAACTAATAGTACTTAAAATCACTAAAACTATTATTATTCAGATCTTTCACTTTGTAAAGGTAGTTGCCTAAACATTAAAGGTAAAGCACTGGAACATTATTGTTGGTAATTATTAGTACTGTCCAAGTTAATGCATTAATTTTGGAGATTAATTTAAAACATTTAACGCATTAAAAAAAGGAACGTAATTAACGTTGTTTTGTTTACTTCCGGTGGCGCCTGACCCATAACCTTTGGTCACGTGTGCAGGCACACCACGCAACCCGAGCCATCCTGGCTAAAGCACAGTCTATGGCGCAAAGATGGATAACAACGTGTTTTATACAGTCAATGATAATGACGGAGTTTTAGGCGGAAAGTTTCATTTTAAAAAGCCATTAATATAGCCTTTGAATTTAAATATACTTTCTTTGTGTTGATTCTACATTCATTTCATGATTTTTCATGAATAAATATCCGCTATAGTTTTAAGTAGAAAACATGCGATTAATCGTGACTAATTACAGAAAATTGTGTGATTAATTAGTAAATTTTTTTTAATCGATTGACAGCCCTAGTAATTATAAATAATTTAATTGGGTGGATGACTGACTACTAGTAAAACATTTATACCTTAACTGTGGAAACTAGCCTGGTGCATAGAAATGTACAGTAATCCTCTGTGTATATCCCTTGTATTGCCCTTTTGAAACAAAACTGGAGATTATGCCTTTTTTTACTGAGTTCTATACAGTGGGTCTAATCCACGCTAATCAGATTACAAGCTGTCTGCAGCAGCACTTAGTAAAGACACTGGTTTTGATTGATTGAACGTGACGACAATGCACGAACGAGCCTCAGAACTTATAAGCAGCTTAAGTTGATGGGTTTGAATATGAAACCTCAAACTGATTGACCACAAAGGAGCAGCTGAGGAGAGAAGAAGTAGCAAACTTTCAGACAAGAGTGACGAGTTTGGGTTTATTATCAACCTTATAAGTACATAGGAAGTCAAACAAAGTAAAGTCACTATCGAGTCACTACAATGTCAACACTTCCTCTTTGCTTTGGAATCCCAGATCCTCATCATGTGCTGTCTCCAGTGTGTCCTTCACCTGACACCAATGACCTAGAGAGCGGCTGACAGAGGTGTGACTGATAGGTTGTGTTCACAACCACCGTGTTTTGAACAGCATATTAAACCACAGGTAAGGGACCAAGTCAAGTAAACTCTTGTGGTAGTACAGTCTTACAGTTAGATTTGTTGGAAGCAACACCTCTGTTAAAAGCCTCGGGGAAGAGTTAAGTATCACTTAAAAGACAATTTTGAAGACTAATTCAAGATCTGTTAGCATTTGATATATGAAATCTGGTTATAATAAAATTTAATTGATCCCTTCAAGGAGAATTTTCTTCTTCTATTTTACATAAAGTTTAGTAGTCAGCAGCTACATGCCAGCATTTATTCCACTCCTGATCGACCAGCAGCCCCGGTGGGTACTCGGTGGATATTACTTTCTACTTAAATTAATAGGGGCCAACTTATCGTTTTCATCTTCAGATTAATGTAATTAAAGATATTAAGCCTTGACTCTATTTTTCCATTTTACAGTGTCTTTGCAGTGCTAGCAAAGGAGCAGCAGCTTCAGTGCACAATCTGATTCGATACAGGATGCATTCAGGCACAGTGCTGACTGTGGGTCATCTGTGTTTTCGCATCAATTAGAGCCCATTACATAATTACTTAAGTTACATGTGTAAAATGGAAGAAAATAGACTCCTAGCATGAAAACTAAATATTGTGAAACACTTATCTAAACAGATTAACTAAAAACATATTGTTAAAAAAATATGTGCAACGATGTTGTCAGATGCGTCTGCGATGGACAAATGAAAAACATGGCCAAACGCCCACTGTGCTAACAGGGCTTAAGTTCAAATCTATACTGAACAATGCTAAGAGTTCGCAGCCATTCTAACACCTCCGTGATCCTGTACCCATGCACAGCTGAGCATAGAGCTAAATGCTAATGTAAGCACGCTAACATGCTGATGTTTGGCAGGTACACTGTTTACAATGTTTACTATCTTATTTCAGCTCGTTAGCATGCTGACACTTGCTGATTAGCATAAAGCATCTACTCAGGGAGTGGTAGGAAGTGGTGGATTGACAAAAAGACTTTGCTGTCCATACTTGCACAGTGCTAACAAGGCTAAAAACCGTACAGTAGTTTCTATGATCAACAATTAAAATGTCCAGAATAAAGACCAATATTCACCTCAGTCAACAACAATACAAAGTCACGTCTTAAACTTCTGTTTGACTGACAGGGATTCAGTATACGAAGAACAGCAGAAAAGCCTTACAAGTAGAAATGGTCAAGACTCATCAAGTACAAAGAAGCGCAGTTATAAACACATGAACCATGGAGACAAACGCATGCACACGACTGTTTGTCCTTGTTTTTCACTGGAACGAACACAGTTTGTTTTGGTCCATTGTCCCTTGTATGCACTTGAGATGGCCGATTGCCTTCACCTTGGTGAGCTTATTCAAACAACATAGCCGAGTAATTGAGCAGCAAGGAGAGGGCACGAGTCCAGGAACCAAAATAGTGTTTCTATAATCAAATCATCCAATTGACAGCTGAGTTACATAGTACTGGACTGCAAGAGTACAACTCTGTGTGTATGTGTGTGTTTGTGTAAGACTGTGTGTTTGTGTATGTGTGTGTCGAAATGTCCTCCAAGGACTTCACTTAGTGCTTTGGCAGAGAACATAAAAGACTCCCTTCTTTTGTAACATGCACAGTCACAGGATCTCAGGTTTAATTCACAACAAGGCCAAGCAGAGACCCCAGTGTTGTATTTCATGTGAGTTTCAGTAAAGGAGGCACAGAGGGGTGCGGCTATCAATGTGAGAGGGTAAAGGCAACCACAACTCATGCATGGAAACATGTTATGTCACAAGTTGATTTCGGAGACTTGCATCAGGATAAAGCCTCTATTCTATCCCGGCATCGAATCTCTGCTAGCTAAAATGGTACATCCCGCCCATTGTCCTTGGGCTCTTCTTCTGTCTTTGTTACACTTGTGTATTACAAGTATCAGCTGACATGATGTTACGCATCACAGCTGGTCTGTTTAGCATTTGAGGCTGTGACATACTGAAAAAGCCTAAATGATAGATTTTGGGGGCTGCACAAGATAATGTTAACCCAACACTAACAATGCATGCTAGCAAACAGCCTATTTTTCGCATCAAGCAGACATAGAGCAACCCAATAATTTATTTGAAGTTGTGTTTCTGTCCCTTTTCACTCTCCTTTCAGTTCTGTTATGATCTCTATCAACTCAAAAGATTTCTCTACATTGTTTCTAATTGCTAAACTATGTTCACTAACTAGTCGCTAACATTGTTCGGTCATGTGATGTACAGTGGGTTTAAACAAGCTATTCTGCTGAAAACACATGCAAGCATTGAGAAACTACACTAGTAAGAACCGTCAGAGTGAACCAAAAAAGTAAAGTTGTGGGCTGAAAAATTAAAACAATAAGCTGAAAGATGCTAAAAAGCTGTGAGGAATCGCAATTTCTCTGAGCGTTCATCACATAAGCAACTCTAATCATGTCAAACAGCCATTTAATTAATTGTTTATATAAAAATTTTGAGTAGTTAAGTTTGAATTGTAATATCTATTTAAATGAGGAAATGATTCACACACCACTTAGATTTGTTAAATCAATTAAATTTGCATAAACTGGTTAATTATAAATTCCTTGGGTGAGAAACTTACTTTGCAATTTGAGAGAAACTTGGATTTTTACTTAGAATTAAGTACAGTCAGTCTTTTTGGAGCCACCCTAAGTGTCCTTCAAAGCAAGAAGACAAGAATTACATTTGTACCTTTCAGAGAAAATCGATTCTCTTTTCATTTGCCCACTTATCTAAACTTTCTTTTGACTATTTGTGAAATGGAATCTTTTTTTTCTACTTACACTGACAGTCAAACGTTGGGCAGAGATAACTCACTACTGTTTCTTAAATTAGGCTTTTTTTTGAAGCCCTGCAAGATGTGAGCTGCAGTGAAGGACAGCAGAAGGTTAGCTGATTGACAGATGCTGGCATAGGAACACTCTTTAAGCAGAGTTAGAAGACAAGACTTCATAAATATTTATCCTGTATAATATGACATATATATCTTTGAAAATATAGGATCGTCTTCTAAAGCATAACATTTGCTGCAACCCTAAATATTCAATGCTTTCAGCTAAATGTGGTTGAGATAAACAGGTTCTGTAAGCCCTGTCAGACTCAAGGAAACTTGACCTCTACTGCCAGCATGACCCTCACCACACCGGCCCCCACCCGAGCTTCCTGGAACTCACAGGTATGGCAACACAAGACTAGCTCAAAGGTAACCTTCGGGTAACACTATTCACTTTGTTTTAGAATTAGTTCATCATTAACCCAATCAGCAACTCATTAAATGTTGACAGAACCACACATTTCATTCCCCTTATCAACACTGCATCTAATCTCATCACATGATCCAGTGAATACACTTGTCCTTGGTCTTGCACACCTACAAACAAGAGAAATATCTTAAAAACAATGCCTTCCTCTAAAAGCTGCTTGCTGATTAATAAAAAGGCCACCAGGCTGGAGGTCTTCACATAAATCATACCACAGCTAAGATACACTTTCTACTTAGTTGTCAGCCTCTGCACTTTGAAGCACTTGAGATAATTCCTGAGGATGAATCTTAATTAAAAAACTTTCAAGTGGCCTGATAAATATCTGTCAGTGAGCTTCTGACCACTAAAACACAATGGCAAACCTCTGCCAACACAAAGTAATTCTCCCAAGATGCAAAGCTGCAGATTCAATGTGTATATTGTTTATTTCTGAAGTTTAATTTATTACTTTAAGAAAAAGGCACATAGATGCAGCCATGCAGATATGTCATTGTAAAAAGGTCTGTTGCATAATGAAAGGATCAGTCAGTCATCAGCTACACACAACTACACTTCTGTGGACACAACAGCATGCTGGGAAGTCCTTCCATTTCACTTTTCCATGTGGGCTGCCAACACCCATATTGAGCACCCAATCCAAAGCTCCTGCTCCGCTTCACTCCTCTAAACACGTCAAGAAGGTCAGAGGCACTGAACTCTGTTACATCTTTGTTTCAATACTCTAAGCCTTCAGTTTTTCATGATGTGAGACAAAAAGAATGGATACTTGCTTAAATATTATCAGTATAGCATTTCAAAGGGCATCTTCAGATTCTTGATATCAAACCAAAATGCCACAAAGGTAACTTTAATCCCGCTGCAGCCAGATTATAAAGTCAGTATATGCAGTACCCAATGAGTGATATTAAGGCCTTGACTATCAAAATTTAGGTTAAGAACTAATGTGATCTGCCGACATATACCAACATAATGCCAAAAATCTGATAGCCACTGATGTAGCTATCTCTCTGGCTGATCAAAATCTGCTTCAAACGTGGTCCCTATGAAAATCCCCCAAGATTTTCAAATTAAAATGAATGATTTTGGAGCTTAGTTCCAGCCAAACACCTTTGTTCATGTTTCTTTCCTTGTGTTCATGTCTGCTTCAACACTGTCAGCCATCAAAATAGAACAAAAATATGAACAAATGCCTTAAAAAAGTAAATACAGGGCAAACTTTATGCTTAAGCTCTCATTTCCCTGGCTGTAAAACTTAACTTACAGATGATTTGATGTGAAATACCTTTACAACAATAAATAGTCAACATATTTATTCATCAAGAAGTTGTTGGACAAAGTATAAACATTAAAAAAAAACAGATGTGAAATTCTTTCGGCTTCCAACAGTCTCCAAATTGATTTGCTTGTTTATTTTTTATCTGTTAACCTTGTTAGTCATGGGGTCAGCCTTTGAGGGGAATCTATTTTGAATAGGAACAGGAAGAGGGCGCTGTTCTTCCAGAGCAAACAGGGCTACACAGAACTATTTATAGGTGCTACTATTATAATTTGGGTCTTATTCATTATAATAATTAAAAGAAGCTCAACCAGCTAATCTGGATGTTTTGACTGGTTAAGCATTTTATAAAAACAAATGATCTTAGCGTTGAGTTCATCGCCTTCCTCTGTATCAGGCTGGGATGTTTGCACACAGCAAGTTTGTGACCACAACAAACATCCCCCAGGGAACATGGAAAGAGGTCCTGATCTGGAAAGCTGATCCACAACTCAGCTACACACACACAAAAATGAACTCCTAAGCACAAGGCACATGGGAGCACAACCTCATCAGTCAACCATCAGGGTCGTATTTACATCTGAGTTCAACATCACTGACATTATTTAATTAAATTTCCCTCACACTGACGTTCCTGCCCACATGCGCAGAGGCCACGTGCTTTAGAGGGAAACAAACACTGTGGAAAATGAAAACGAAATGATGTTTAGGTTACCTGCAGACTGAAACTATGTGCAAAACAATATTAAAAAAAAGTGCAGAAACAAAACATGAAGAAAGGCTAAGCATCTCATCTTTCAGCTAAATGGGTGGATAACTGTAGATCACGAGGAGCGACCTTAACCTTTATCTAAAAAAGCAACACAGTATCAAGAATCATCAACTGACCTGAAGAGCCACCAAACACTGTTTGCCTCTCTTATAGTCTACATTAGGACTCAGCTCCAATCAGATGACTTATGAGCTTATATGTGTATTTCCTCAAATTGTAAAACTACTCCTTTAATTGAATCTCATTTTCTATGTAGAGGCTAATTTAAGTCATATGAGTAGAAAACAGCTTATCCAACACAACTTATCAGCTTCATGATAAGCTGATGGATGAATAATTTCTTCAAATGTGAAATTAATCTTATTGCAAGCCTTATTTTGGATGAAAAGTCTGTTTACTTCTACTCAGAATAAGCTAACTTTACTGTTTTGCATGATAAAAGAGAGATGAAATAAGTTTAAAGGGAAATCATGTGAGTTTTGAGAGAAGCAGAATGAGACATTCTTCCAGCTATAATGAAAAGTTGAATTCTAGGAAATAAAACAAGCCATGTCCAGTTTAAATTACACTCAGGGGGTTTGCTGACACAGCCTTACTTGGTCTGGTATGAACATTAGCTTAAGGAGGCTGATGTGAGCTTATGTTAGCCAACTTTCTATGTCTATTCTGCACACTAAGCTTCAGCATTTTAGCTCTGTCTTATCCTGCATTTGTTACTTTTGGCTGTTATCCAGCAGGCCTCAGGTGAATTTGCTTTAACAAGTGATGCTTTGCAAACTAGTTGCAAGGGAGGTGAATAAAAGTGATAGAAGTGTAAAGAGGCATAAAAAAGAGCCCAGTGATATGCTTGCCAGAGAGAGAACCAGGACAATGTGACACGTATAGTTATTTTTACAGCTCACCAGCTGACCAGGAGTGCAACGTCCTCATCTTGTGCCAAGACTACCTAGGGAAAAAACTCATCATCACATCCCTGGGTAATAATAGACTCACTGTCGTCTGTCATTCTTAGAAAACCTGGAAAAGTTGGCCCCCCATCAGGAAAACTACGGGCTGAAACAGCAGAGCGATTGTTCAGCACTGCAGCCTAATCATATGATGCTGCTGATGTAAGGACAGGGACCGGATGAAGCCAGTCTAAATGCTCCGGGCCTGCACGGGCTAAAACCGTGCGCTCACAATCAGAGTAGCTTTAAAAAAACGGAACAATTTAGATTTTATCTAAATCATTTTCCTCCAGGCAGCGCGGAGATAGATTTCCACCCCTTTTTCAAAGACTCCTGAACGCATCATCACAAGATGTATTTAAAACATCCCAATCAAACACACTCTCACATCCCGAGCCTTTCTCCTGACACATTTCTCATTCATCGCAGCACATGCTCATCTCTGCACACTGCCGCGTCCCGGAAAAAAAACACACACACACACACCGAAAGCTCGGTTAATCCTCCTGATCACCGGCAGCAGCGGCTGCGGCGGCGGCTCGCCTTTCAGCGCCGTCAGCGATAAACACGCATTAAATGTTACTTTACCTTTGGGGGGGAATGAAGGTGTGTGAGTGTGCGTGCGTCCTGTGCAGGCTGCCGCCGGCTCGGTGACCTTGGAGCAGGGAGGATGCGTGTGTCTGTGTTGTGGACGGCTCTGAGTTTAAATTTCCTGAGCGGAGCCGCTGCCTGACGTGGAGCTGCCGCGGGGCTGCGGAGGGCGGCGCTGCCTGCCTCCCCTTTTTCTATTTTCGACCCGAGCTGCTCCAAAGGATTGACTCAGCCATTCAGCAGCCGTTGTATCCACCGCTCCCTACCCTTCTTCCTGGGTACTGTAGTATTTCTCTGCGCTCTGGTGTTGCCCGCGCAGCCAATGAAAGCGCCGGCAGTTATCTGATAAGTGCTGATAGAGCAGGAGCAACACAAAGACTGCAACTGACGACTGTTTCCTCCTTCAGTTTACAGCTTGAAATATAAAGTATCATTAAAATTTAATTAAGTATTATGTAAAGAGAAACTGCAAATTCTAACTATGAATCTTAAACAACGTTTGACAGTGAATTTTCAACCAAAATACTGCATTATTTTTTTGTCTTTGCAATTCTGAATGCTACTACTGACAATATTATGTGAAAAAGAAGCGATTTTATTTGAGTTTTGAGCATTGACTGAAGACTGAATTGTCTGTTGACATGTAACCACTGAAGTAGCAGAGCTGTCATTTATAGATTGAGAGATAAAAGCAGTCGAAATGTCTATTTAAGTGTAAGATATAAACAATCCGTTTAAATATAAGAAATCTGTAAGCAGTTAAAATGTAGATTCAATTATAAGTAGGTTCATCAACAAATTTTAAGTTACCATTTACTCTGAACAACAACAAATTTAATATAACAATATAGCTTAATTTAAAGTGCTAAATGTAGTTGATTTTCTAGTTTAAATCCAAGTTTAGTTCCATAAAAGGGTTGAAATTTCAGATAAACATCATGCACTGATAGTAGCTGGAATGTAGGGCATGAAAGTCGGTAAAATATCAGTTGAAGTTGTTATACTGAAAGCAGTTGAACTGTCGTATGAAGAGTGGGAGGAAAGTAAACTATTGAAATGTCTTTGGAATTTTTTTTCTGTGAATCAACTGATGGATTAATTGACTCATTGCTTAAGCTCAAAATGTGACTATTAGAAGCAGAAATAAAAAGTATGATGATGACGAGTCAAACATATTATCTCTTTTTGTTTAATTTTATTATTTTTAATATTACTATTGCAATCATAATAATAATATATAAACAATAACTTAAAAAACATTATAGTATCTACTATAGTAGTCGCAGACTGATTTTCTATAGTTTGACTTTAACTTCTTTAACATTTTATCAGATGTGATCTTCTTCCTAAATGTGTTGCATGCATGAAGCTGCTGGCATCACAAGAGGCAAACTCAATCTGGGTCATTTGAGCTCAATCCACTGGATTAATGTGAAAGGGTCAGAGTGAAGCTTGTGCATATGGTGAGAGTCACACGCCAAATGTGAAGACGACATTTAAGAACAACTTAGTAAAACAGAAATACAGTGAAAGTAAAATGAAGTACAACACAGACATTATGTAGCAGTACTGTAGCCTTATCTGTTGGTATCTGCACATATCTGTTATTTAAAGCAACTATAGAGTGAAACAGGAGTTAAAGAAATTTAGCATCATACAATTCAATTTTAAAAAAATGATTAGTTTCAAGTGTGGCTGGTGTTTTGCTTCATCAGTCTTGTAAGAAATTTCTCAGATTAGGGTGATTTTATTTATAATCCATCTGTGAAAAGCCACCAGAAAATTATTTCGAGAGATCTCATTCATGTTGATTGCCACAGACGTTGCAAAAATGAAAACAGTCAGATTTCAGCACTGCATTTACTCTCATTGACTGAATACTCAGAATGATGGAGGGTTGGATTTAGGTCACCTCTCAACAAACCCAACAAAACTTAGAGATAAAACTGAGAAAAAGCCTATTATTTCACTTTGTAAGTTTAGAGGTTTCTTTTAGTGGAGTTTTAAATGTTGTGCTGATTATCTTGTTCAACAGAACTGCAATGACAACAACCACAGAAATCTTGGATTCATATGATCTTGACAGACGTGTCCATTTATCTCAAGTCTGACAAATTCCGTGAGGAGGGGATGGATGGGTGGATATGCTTATCTAAAATGCATCCGCCCAACGTGGGGCTCGAACCCACGACCCTGAGATTAAGAGTCTCATGCTCTACCGACTGAGCTAGCCGGGCCTGCTCTGTACAGAAAGTGGGTCGGATTTCGTCGCTGGAATAATTCTTAGACCAGGAGGCCTGAGAACATGGGGTGTTGGGTTTCAGGGTTGACCCTCCTCAAATCTCAGCTCATGTGTAAAAAGAAAGTGGGGATACTACGAGTTATTACAAGTTAGAGACTGAAAACTTTTCTGAGGGAAAGTGATTTGATGAATGGTCAGAGTAGTCGAAAACAGTGCTGCCCAATATCGGGCTCAGAAACACAACCCTGACATGAGGAAGTAATGACTTAAATCAAAGGAGTTCTCTCCCCAGAAAAGTGTCAATCATTCGGACTTGTGCCTTGGACCATTTGGCTCTCCTTAAAACTAAAAGGCCAGATTCAAGTAAAGAGAATGGCACCAAACAGTTTCCCAAGATGTCCTGGATTCAGTCTTGAAATACATTTTTCATGATTGAAGGAATGAAGGAAATTTTAATCAGGATGATTCAACTCATAATCCATCTGTTTAAAGTCCCCAGAAAAGGGGTTTAGAGAGCTGTTATTGATGATGATTTTGCTGATTAACACAACCGTACCCTTTAACAACAACACAAATCCTGGATTCAGGTGGCATTGGCAGAGTAAATTATATGTGGTTGGTCTGTGTCAACTCACCATGAATCTAACACATCCAAAAGGATGTCAGATGTGAAAACAGACAGATTTCAATGCAGCATTTACTTTCATTAACCTCATACTCAAAGTGACAGAAGGTTGGATTTCTCTCTATGAACCCCAGATCACAAGCTTACAGAACATATGAAACTGACATGGGTAATTTCCCTTTGAGAGGCCTCTTGTATTGGACTAGTTGGTGTTCTTCATGCAAGAACTCTATAGAATGTCTGTTTATGTTGATTAAATGTTCAACAGATCTTTACCCTATAATAACCACAGGGGTCCTGGGTTGTTCTGAAGGGGAAAATATAGCTAGGCCCAGATGTCCTTTTGTTTTTTTTACAGTATAAACCACTGGTGACATTCGATCAAATCCATGTGGTGTGAGGTTTGATGAGTGGACAAACCAAACAAAACACCACCGTTCACAACATGGACCTCAAACCCATGACCCTAAGATTAAGAGTCATATGCTCTACCAACTGAACTAGCCTCATTGTAAAAAGTATGCCCAAATTTTTGGACCTGGCCGAGCCTTATTATTGAAAAAATATGCACAGATTTTTGACTGCTATTATGTTTATGGCTTTTTTGAAGCCTAATGGATAGTGGTGGGTTTCTTGGTTGACCCCCTCCTATATATATATATGTGTGTGTGTGTGTGTGTGTGTGTATAAATATGTCTAAAGAAATACATAGAGAGAGGAGTAAGAGTATAACCGGTTATCACAAGTTACAATGTATCAGGCTTTTCTGAGGGAAACGAATTTGATGAGTGTTCATAAATACTCTTGCTCAACATGGAGCTTAAAAACAACAATGACAACATCATGAGTCCAATGCTTTAATGACTGAGGATAATTGGTGTCTTTGCTCAGGAAAGTGTCAATTGTTCAGTCCTCCATTTAAACATGATCGTCTCTCCTTAAAGCTGAAAGCCAGAGTCAAGTTGAAAAAGCGGCACCCAGCAAAAACCACAGATGTCCCATGTAGGCAGCAATGCTGTCATTGGTGCCCTTTTGTACAGGAAATGACACAAAACCACATGCAACCTGCTGAATAAAGGCTCTGAGTAGGCCTTCTTCTCTACCAGTTAGTCTTTGCTCCGATGTTGTCTCCCCTTTTAGTGACTCCCTCACGTCAGTGATAACAATGACTATTCTTTTTCAGGAGGATTTGCAAGGTGATCACCCGAACAGCAGTTGAATCATATCCCCAATTCCCTGTGTGAGTCATCTTCAATCAGAAGTCTACTGTTTGTGTAAGCCTGGATTGAGAGCAAAAACTCACATACAGCAGAATTAAGCTGGCATAAGCTGCTGCCTCTTATTTTGATAAAAAAAACAATCTAGATGGTTCACATTGGTTCAGACAAACCAACAGAATAACTAATAATGTTCCCGTATCTGAGTAACAGACTTGTCTGAAATCAATGCAATGTCTTGAAGGTAAATGTTACTGCTGATTTCGCTAGACATAATGACAGTGTGCTGTGATATTTGGCTGATTATATGTGTGTTGGATGCTTGTCCCCATGTTACCTTGCATTCTGGGGTCATTTTCAGGCTCCTTGAGCCGGGGTCATGTGAAGTAGATTTGGTGACTGCTGAAGTTTGTGCATGAGTACAACACAATTAGGATGAAGCACTTGAGGGTGAGTATTTGTCATACAAAACACCACCGCCCAACGTGGGGCTCGAACCCACGACCCTGAGATTAAGAGTCTCATGCTCTACCTACTGAGCTAGCCGGGCCTGATTTGTTGACAAAATGGATCAGATTTCATCGCTGCTCTACCTCTCTCTATTTAAGGATATGGAAGACTGCAGTACCATAATACATCTTGAAAGTTATCAGGTCTATTTCAATAAAATACTGCATGTGCTGTTTGTGAACTTTTTGTTGATTTTGTTGATGCTGGATAACACAGTTGCACTCTGCAACAGCCACAGAAGTCCTGGGTTCAGATAAAAGTGGGAGAGTTGACAGACATTGGTATGTCTGTGTCTGAACACCACGGCTCTGGATTCAAGAGTCTTATACTCTAATGAATGAAGACAAGTGGTCTCTTGGCTCAGGAAGGTGTCAGATCTTTAGTCAGCCAGAGTTAAGTTAAGTTAAGATGATGGCAGCCAGCAATCACCAGAGATCTGGATTCAGTTGGCAATGACATAACAAATTAAATGGAGTCCGTCCGTGGTCATTCATCATGAGTCAAACATGTCCAAAGGTAAGTCATTTGATGAGTGGTTTGCTCAACCCATGTGACTGTCAGGCTGTTTGAGGCAGAAATTAAATGGTCAGATTCCAACATTTAATTTACTGTCATTCACTCAATACTCAGAGTTCAGTCCAGCCCTCTGACTCAGATTTATGGAGGGTTGAGTTTCTAGGTTGCCTTTCTATAAACACCGCATCATAAGTTTATAGAAATAATAAAAAAAGTTGTTTCGGGTTATTTCACCATAAAGGTTAAGAGTTTGGAGCCAGTAAAGAAATGTAAAGAGAGCTGCTTGCGAGACCTTTCTACACAGTATTTATTGTTTTATTCTCTGTTTATGCTGGTCAATATAACTGCACCCTACAACGACCAACAACCATAGATGTCTTGGGTTCAGGTGACATAACTTGGTCAAATGTGTGTGCCTGTCAGAAGTGTAACACAGTCAGGGGCTTGTGATGTGATGAGTGGATGTAGTGATGCAAAACACCATCATTCAAAGTGAAGCTCAGACCCACGACCCCGAGATTAAGAGTCTCTCCAACTGGGCTAGCTGAGCTTTATACAAGTGAGTCAAATTTAGACGTTGCAATAAATCTCATGCCCTGACAGACCTGAGAATTTCCAGGAACACAACACATGACATCAAGAGTCTCTCGCTTTAATGACTGAAGACAGGCTGTCTCTTTGCTCAGGAAGGTGTCAGTCATTCAGTGTGTCCTTCCATCAGTGGTGACTCTGTTTTTTTCCCCATAAATTTGTGACTCTTATCTCTATCATCCATAGTTTTTTCTCTGATTACTATTCCATTGCTTTGTATTTATTTAATTTTGATGTCACTGAAGTGTGGATGCTTAACATTGTCTGTATAAATATATTAGAGCAGTTCAGATAAATCAATTCTACACACCAGCTACATCTTAGAAGATGGCCTATTAATGAATTAAGATTTACCTCCTGAAGCACCAGGTTGAAGAGCTACATGTTTAAATGTTATTTCCTTGCGTTAAGAAAACCTCCACTCAATAATGATTTCAACTGGAAGCCCAGTGGAGAGCAACCTGGCAACAAATCAGGATCAGATCTAAAAAATGGTGTATATATACAGAACAGATGTGGTGTGAGATTCCCACAAGTCTTGCAACAGTGTCAACTAGATCCTCCAGATGTGATGGCACTTATCATTGTACAGACCTTTGGCAATAGTGAATGAGGTCATTTACTTGTGTCTGTAAGTGGGAAATCAAACATGTCCAAAGACCAGTGATGTGATGGGTGCACATAATCATTCAAAACACCACCGCCCAACGTGGGGCTCGAACCCACGACCCTGAGATTAAGAGTCTCATGCTCTACCGACTGAGCTAGCCGGGCT
>JAPZDV010000015.1:5539099-5575146 GCA_029814665.1 Acanthurus lineatus
AGCTGATTTTACCACGTTTCTCTTTGACAGAAGACCCCCAAAAAAAACGTTTGCGCCCAACGTGGGGCTAGAACCCACGACCCTGAGATTAAGAGTCTCATGCTCTACCGACTGAGCTAGCCGGGCTTGAGAGAGTCATGTAAAAGTCAAATTTCGTCGCTGCAGCTAATTCAATCTCAGATTATACATTTAAGGACAAGGAAATCAGTAGTAAGGTAATACAGACCTAACAACCCTACTGTAATGAAAAATACTGCATGTGCTGCTCACATGAACTTTTCATTGTATTTTTGTTGAGTTTATTAATGCACAACTATACCCTTCAGCAAACACAGATGCCCTGGGTTCACATAACATTGACAGAGCTCACATACATTCGTATGTCTGTCTGTGCTCCACAACCCTGAGATCAAGAGTCTCCTACTCTAATGACTGGAGAAAAGTATTCTGCTGAATTGCCTTGATACATTCATTTCGACCAAACCATGTGCTGTGGTTTGAGAGAATGATTCACATGATCCTCCCTGTATGAAAGTGTAAACAATAAGCTCTCAGACCGTAGATAAAAACACAAACATGAGAGCTCAGATTGTGGAAGCATGGCGCTCCCCAAATCCAAACAGAAACTCCAGACAAGCTCACACTGTTGAGGGAGAGGTGTGCCTCGCAGGAGAAGCCGAGAGAAAAACGTTTTCTGTCTCCCAGCAGAGTAAAGCTGAGAGCTGTGTTAAACATGATCCATGAGAGAAAATAAAAAATATTAGAATCCAAACACTGATATCACTTTATAAACATTTATGCTTCACTTTTTTTTCAACCAATTCTTCCCAGCTTCTTATGAGGCCACTAGTAAAGTCTGAGGATAACATTTAAACTGCTGAACAGAGATTAGTTGCATATTTTATCATTGAATGTTTGATAAAATGTCACCTTTTAATGTATCAACAATTAAAATGTCTATTCTTTATTTTAATAAAAACCTGTTGTGCTTCTTTGGCTTTCAGTATCAAACAATACATTAGCAGCTTGATAACTTTACAATACAGCTACTTATGATTCCCTTGGAGCTGCTAGCACACTGATTCTTGTATGAAACACTAGAGTTATGTGGAAAATCCACAAGAGCCTTACCCATCACGCTTTACTCCGTGTCAAGTGTTGGGGTGCACAGCATTAAGCCAGGTATTTCTCACTGGATCTAACCATGGCTGCTTGGTTTTAATGCACAAAATAGAATTGAAACCAGTCATTTATTCAGCTATACAACAATGCATTTAAGTGCAGCTGCCATGTGATGATTTTCATTCATAAATTTGGTGAAGCAAATCAGTAGGTCAAACAGAGCACTGTCACGCTCGAGTTGGCTGATCAGCTGTGTGCAAAAATGCCTTCCAGTGATTGGTCAATCACAGCTGTGTTGCTCCCGTGTGAAGATTATAATCCAGTGTTATCACTAACAAGTCCCAGTGCAATTTGCATGAGCACCCACATTCACTGTCAATACAGCTAAGATTTAACAGTGATGTGTGTGTTTACTAACGGGGATTAGTCATGTAATCAGAATCGTCATTTCTGCTCAGATTTATTGAACAGCAGAGGTGTTTTCTGCCAACTTTAACTATAAAACCATTTGCTGTCATAAGTGTCGTAAGTGTTGATGACAACAACAGTTACACAGTCAACTCTAGATTTTCTTGTAATGACTTCAGTTTTTCAGTTACACTACACACTCTCCATGTTTACCAGCATCGAAACGGTTAATCAAGAGTCTGACATTTGGTTTCTTAAATGAATAATGTTTAACTTTAACTTTAATTGCTCATCTTTAACTAGCATCATAAAAACAAAGTGCGTGAATGGGGAGAAAGTGTACACTAAACATAAGACGGAAGATTTTTGGTAACTGTGTTCAGGGAGACTGAATAGACATAATGTTTTCTAGGCAAAGACAGAGACATTGTCACACAGGTGTGCTCATTTCAAGCATGTGTGATTGTGAAATATTAAAAACCTGTTATACTAAGAAGCAGAATGTAGGCAAGTCTGAGCGTATTAAGCAAATCACTGAAATGAGTATATTGTTCAAAGATATATGATATGTTCATTGCCAAAGGAGCTAAGCTACCTCACACTTCTTTCTTTGGAAGACATCAAACAGCCTCACTAGACCTAAGATTCCTCAGATAAATATCAGGCTTTATGGTCACTCTTTGGATTAAAAGTTTGACCTTTCAGATGATCCAACTGGACATTTTTAAATGTTTTTATTTACTGCAATATATGTGACAAGGACACTACATGGACAAGGAGAAATTTGTGGGCATGACATGTTACACCAGCAGGGGGCGGTGTGTTAAATGGAAGGTCACAAATGAGTTGTGGTTGTATTTGAGTCCAGTCACTTTGGACAGTAACTTCAGGCTCAGTGGCTTTATCACTTAGTCTCATATAGCTTCACTTTTTTAAAACAATTAAGTATTTTATAAAAGACATTTCTAAGTGCACAAAAAAACTTGAGCTCAGCTGCATCACCATACTGTATATTTAAATTTACCCTGTGTGGTTAGAGGGATTGATTCAACCAAGCAGTATCTAATGATTTCTCTGAAGACAAAACACATGAAAAAGTTTCATAGCTATTTTGTTGATCAAAAAAGACATTTGGGAAAATGTCAAATCTCTGCTGTTTTTCACTTCTCAGAAAATCATGTTTGAAAATTGTCAACAAATTTGATCCAGTGGCCTTCAGTGGGATTTTGAAGCTCTGAGTCAATGTAGAGAGAAACAGAGCCAGCTTATTCTTCTTCATATCTCTGCCTCTAGAGGGCACTATGCACCAGAAATCTCCCTCACACACTGGAGGAGCAGCACTGTGCTCTCACTTCATCTCATAACCTCTCACATCGTCATTTTTCCTCAGTGTTGGCTGATGTTTAAGTTTACACCCTGTGTTTCTGATTTAAAGCTGCATTAAAACCGCCACGCCGGGCTGCGAGACTGATAAGACCACCGCAGGAAGAGGCTCTTTCCACACCTTGATGTTTACCTTTCCTGTCAGCTTGTTTCCACAAAGGCAGCAAAGACTCTGACTGTTTGGGTCAGAGTGAGTCCAGCTGGGGGAGGGCTTCATTCTCACCTCAACACCTCCCTCTGGAGTGGGGGTGAAGGGGTGAGGAGACATCTAACAGCTGTATCTATAGACACCCCTCACCTGTCTCGTTCTTCAGACCAGAAGTCTCTGTTTTAACAACCCTTTCAGTCTATTACTTTTCATAAAAGAGTAAATAACGCCACACAAGACTAGACAATTTTGACTCAGTTAAGTTAATTCTTAAACTTGTAGACAGTAGTTGATTGAACATGCTACCACAAGGTAAATTTATTACCTGTTAAAGAGCTTTCAGTTGTATAGGCCTATACGGTCTCCCTTAACAGATGGAGTTTGCCCAGTTGGCACTGGATTGCAGATGAACAAGTCTGATGTTTTTCTAAACACATTAAAGGTGCACTATTTTACATATATTAATAATAGATCACAAGCCTATGTGGGATATAGAGACGTACTAACAGAGAATCACTGCCAGCTCAGCAGTTCCCTACGGCTCTATGGCCCATTGTGGTGTATTTTTACTAGGTGTGGATCTGGTGGAGCAGGCTACTTCCTGTTAAGCCAACATGCATTTGGGTTGACACTGCTGTCTTTTGAGTAATCTATTTTGTTGTCTGTCCAGTCAATAAAACAAATCGATCAGCCCAATTGTTTATTCACTATAATGACTCTAGACTGGCCTAGTTGCATCTCTTTAGTTTTGTCCCCCACCCTCTCCGTTTCCTGAGTCAGATTCCATGGCTCAGAGGGAGAACAGCATCTTTGTCACATTACCCAGTAAAGCCTAACATCATCACACACCCTCAGTTTCAGAAACAGTCACAGAGAGGGAAATAGCCACAGGTCCCTCATTTGTTAACGAAGGACTAGGCTGGTATTTGAGCTCATCGGATATGGTTATCATCTGGCATCAAAGTTATAGGCGGCAACTACTGGTACGAGCTGTAATTGCACAAACTTAAAGGTCAATGCAGTGCCTCATTTTTGTAATTTGGCCTACGTAAACATGCAAAAATTGATTTTGTTTGGTGGGTTCTGCCAGGTTAAAAGTGTTCATGTATATACTAGCTGCAAAAATGAAATTTTGGAAAGCTCTTTTGGAAAAAAGAACGTGCAGTTATTGGCAAGACTGGATGATTGGTCTGAAATTTCATGCAATGGATGTGCTGCCCTCAAGAATCCTTTTATTTCATCCTGTTCACTGCCTCTTTACTGCTTCCATATGCTTTAGCATTAGAAAGAGTAAAACTGCAATTTATGGTGTTTTTAGTTTGTGATTCAAGCCCCAAAACTGAACATTTGAAAGATATCAACCATCTTTCCATACATTTAGGTTTTTTGCCCTCTTATACATCCGAGTTTTTTCATTGGATTTGTTTTGAGGTTTTTGTGTTGTCAGAAAGGTATCTCCTGTGGCTCTGGAAACAAAAAGCTCAAGCCGGGCCTGAATGCCATGCATCATCGCTCACCAAACAATAGGTCAGAATGGAGAAACAGAGGAGGTGAGAAGAGGAGGGCACACACTTAAAGGATGAGCAGCGGGAGGTTAGCGGAGGATAAAAGTTGGATGGGGGGGGGTTGGGTTGAGTCATCAGAGTCCCTGAGGTGCTCCGTCCTCCGACTGCTTTCCACAATGCTGAGCAAACACTTCAGATAACCAGGCTGAACCAATCACATCTGATAATCTCCACCAATTGTTGTTTGTATGTTAAATGTGAAGTAGGCAAAAAAAAAAAAAAAAAAAAGCAGTCTGGTGACCGTCAGACAGTGTTCAGCTCAGACGGTCTCATTCTAAGTAAAACACATTTCCCCTTCAGGCTTTTTGTCCACTTATCTCCTATCAGATAAGTTCACTTCCACAGTCTATTAAAAATGAGTCACCTATTAACAGTACATTGTTTTTTAGCAATGACCCTTTTAGCCCATTACTGATCTGATAGCTGTGTGGTTTAAGCTAACTGGAAGTCTTTGAAATTCAAATGTAAAAGACCCCCTCATTAAGCAAAACAATATAGTTCTGTCAGTACAGCAGCGCCAAAACTTACCAATGTCCCCCTTCTGCTTGAGCCAATAAATGATACTCACAAATGTGTTTTAATTAGTGTGTAATCACCTGAAATCAAGAATCAGTCTGTTTTCATTCCCTTATAATGACCCCCCTGATCCACAGAGTCCACCATTTTGCAGCGCCATGTTTCTACAGTCGCCCAGAACAGACAAACCAAACAATTTTGCCTATTTTGCAAGTTTTGCAGCCAACGTAATTTCTGTTTTGGGGTTAGGGTTAGTTAATATAGTTAAGGGTGTTATTTAGTTGCCCGCAATCTGCAACTTCATCATTAGATGCCACTTAATCAAACACAGTAGACTTTTATTTTTTGATTCATGTAACTATTTTCTTTATGGTCTGAGGATTTTTTTGATGTTTTTTTCATCATATGTATTAATGGAGTATGTCTTAACACAGAGCAGGATAACCTCCTTCTCATGTGACGTCTCTTTAATGGAGCCTCACTTTAATTTAGCCTTTCTTTAGTTTCCTCTACTTCACTGCAGCTATGATTTTTTAACTTGTAAAAAAAAAAAAACAAGTTTGGATCAATATTTATACAATTCAGAATGTACAAATCAGAACAAATTTTGTAGAGTTTGACAAACCTTATTTTTGCAGCCTCAAAAAAATAACCATTAACTAACTAGATTTAAGCTAGTCAAAATGTAGAGGCAGTTTTATTTATCAAACATGTTATCAGAGTCTGGTAGATCCATGTGTTAATGTTGTTTTGAGGACTATATAAAGCCACAGAAGGTGCAAACACTGATTGCTTTTCATCAAGCAAAATCACTGCAGAGTTTTAGCGTCCCTGTTTTAATTTGGACTGTCACGTTTCTGACATATGGTTTTTGCTCTGATTATTTGGTGGTCTGCTGATGAGCACAGAATTTGATTTCTATAAAGTAAATCTGCTGATGTTTCATTCCATCCACCCCCGCCATGTTCCCTCCAACTGTTTGAACAGCTGGGCTTTCTTTATCACTGCTGTGGACCCACCGCTGATTCTTCCTGGTGGGAGGGGTAAGTGAGGTGAGTATGTGAAGGTGGGGGGTCCTGGGGTTGGAGGCTGTCAGCAGGAAGGAGGTCTGGTGTGACTGCTGCCTTGTTTGGCAGAGCACAGTCGGAGTCAAGGTACACACCATCATGGGCAGACCTCCAGCCCTGCAGGAGTCTGGATAAAGGAGCATTACGTCTCCATGCCAAGAGATCAGGCCTGCAGGAGCTTGATAATCAGGATGCTAATACAGTAGAAATACCTGAGATGGGATGGAAAGATGTGAAACAAAGAAAATCCCAATGTGATTCCAGGGATACAATGCATGTCCTCTTCAACCAGAGGATCTGCAGAAGCATTCTTGCCCAAGACAAAGAAACATTCAAATCAACTCAAGTGGGGCCATTTGGGTTTAAGCCCAGATGAAGGAGATAACCCAGAGTAACTTAACATTTATAAAAATCAAGAGTTTAACAAAAAATCCCACATAGATATTTACACACCAGGTTTTGATTTTATTGTTCAGCATCCATCATTTTTTTCCAGCATGGATAATGAGTTACAGCCAGTGCTGACCTTGTTGTCTGAACTGGCAGTTGTTGTGCTGGGAAAATTCTGCATTTTATCATGCTGTTACTGCCTATTGGCAGAAGGCAAACACCAAAAAATCGGCACACCCAGTGCATGGGAAATGTTTTAAAATGAAAACATATTGGTGTGAACATAGCCTGAAACTGACAATCCCCCTCACACTCCACACAGCCATCAGCCAGGTGAGAGAAAGTACGGATATTTCATATTACCACAGAATTACCTCCATCATCATCTTCATGTGTTCAGCACAATGCAGTCCCCTGTACAACGCCAGACTGTTTGAAAATATGCACTGTTCTCCTCATATTTATACAATTCATCATATCCTATCTCTGTCTATGATGGCAGGCCTCTTGCCTCACTCTTAGCTATTTGAACAACTAATACCACTTTTGCCTTTAGTCGTGTTCAGATGACACTTAAAAATGCATTCATTTCTGACCTTTGGAGGGTCTGTGTCAACTTTCCACTCTGATGACCAAATGAGTCCATTTAGTAATATACAAGTAAATTTGTGTGCTCAGTGTCAACATCTTGTAAAACAGCACTATAAGATAATTTATTTACATTTACTTTTAGAGGGAATATGAATGTAGATATGTACACATTGCCTTTTTTGCAGTTAAATGCACAGTAAAATTAAGTTTGCATCATTTTCTGGTTGTCAACTTCACTGTGCCAACACACCTACTTTTTGTTTAGCACATTCACTCATGTGCATCAACATGTGGGACACGTATACACACTAATTAAGTCGAGCACCAGCGTAGGTTGTGAGGTAAATGTCAGTAAGAGAAAGTGCAAAAGGTTGATTGGGAAGTTAAATTGGATATTGAACTGACTTGGTTGTATTTCAATCAGTGTGTCTGCGTGCAGCAGAGTTGTTATTGGATAAAAAGCACGCCAGTCTAATAAGAGGCAACAAACGCAGGGAAATTTGGGTTACAAATGAGCCACAATGAGCCTCAGGGTGAAAGATAATTACAATCAATTCTAACCTCAAGCAAAAGTCCTATATTCTTTAACCTTGAACTCAAGGTGAATGTATCGATATTGTGTTTGCTGATGTTTTTCACATTTAGTTAACTGCTATTGATGTAAGTAATGATTTCTATATTAAGAGTGAAATTTTCCTTAACGCTTGTGTCAAGAACAAGATGGTCAAGTTTAAAATTACAAACCTGCTCCAAAGCAAAGCTGTTGAGAAAAAGTGAGCGTCCTCTGCTGGGTTTGCAGGCAGTGTGTGTGTGTGTGAGAGAGAGAGAGTGTGTGTGTTTTTTTAGGGGTATGAAATTATGGGGTGAAAGGACACATGTTGACAAATCATATGGCCATCAGTCCGTGCCACCACACTCCATGCCAGAGTCAGTTGTCCCATTAATTATAAGAGGCAGGCATCCTAACCCAGCTCCACACACTGCCTCATTTATCCCCGCTGACCAGTTCACACAGCAGACATTTTGTTTCAGGCTCTGAGACTTGTAATTGGCGGCAGCCACACAACGCAGACCTTAACACGGGCCACTTTGCAGGCTCTCAGCCACCCGTCAACATCAACCTCACACAGGCTCAGCCTTAACAACACATACACTGTTCTGACGTTTAAATGCTCCTGTGTTGGGCAGTGAGAACATGAATATGGCTCGACACCTGGAATGAGCCTAAATACCTCACGGTCCAATGATCTTCTGCTACTCGGACAAGATGCACATGTGCTTCAAGTAATAACCTGAATTGTTTTCGTGCAAATAAATGTCTGACTGCTGTGGTGTAACATTGATCCACAGCTTTTTTTAGTTTATGAAGGCTAATCAGTTCTCAGGAGCTTATCTGTCCTTCGGCACAATAAGTCATGTGTTTTATTTCTCTGGATCATTTTAAATTTATGGCCAGGACTCCAACTCATTAAACTCATGGAGCTTTGGGAGAATTTCAGATTCATCAATAACAGTCAGTTAGAAATAAAAAAAAAGCAGAGACAGCAGATTGTAACAATAAAAAATTTATGCATGGAAGTTTTGTAACCAACAAAAAAACAACAACAGCCAGCGGTGCTGCTTGAACTTATTGACAAAAAATGGCCGCCCTCAAAAATCTCAAATGTCTCAAATGTCCAAGTTCTTAGATGAGATTTTCTCTAGACCTCCTCTGTGAAGCTGATGTGGCACCAATCAACATGAATTTTATTATTCTGGAATAAACTGAAAGGAAATTGGGCTGGTACATGCATTAATTGATTTGTTTTTGGGCACTTGGGCACAATGAAATTAATTTCAAAACACAACACAGCATTTAATCACCTTATAAAATTGACAAGTTGAATATGTCACCAAACAGTTCTTTATTCATGACTCCAAAAATGATTGAGTAATGTTAATATTCTCTCTGAGCTGTGTTGACTTATGGAAGTTCAATATTCTTTTGATTTTTGTTTCAGTGTTGGGGTCAAACTTGGTTTTGTGTGAAAGCAGCACTGAACAAACTGCCTCAGTGGCAATGTTGTGTGTTGATATGAATGTATTTCTGGAGATTGTTCTGTCTTTATATCCATGTTTCTGGGTTTGAGTAAGGTGCATTCAAAATATTTCAAGACTGTTCCTGTTGCATATTAATAGAGCACCGTACAGTCATGTGCATGTGGAAGGTCCAAGCAATAACCTTCTTCAGTACTTGGAGTTACATCTCTTTATCATTATCAGCTCCTCAGTTGCATGTGTTATTGTGAACACTAGTAAGTGCACATCTGCGATTTCGTGACTCCCAAGGAGAAGCAACATCATGTCAAAGTCTGCAAAGATCTCTGTCCACAGGCCCAGGATGAACCAAACTTCAGGTTCAGGATCATCACTGGTGATAAGTGTTGTATCTATGAACAGACACCAAACAGCAGTCTTTGCAGTGGAAGAGCCTGCAGACTCCAAGACTGAAGGAGGTGCATCAAGTCAGAGGCAACCAGGAGCATGCTGGGGGTTTTATGTTATATTTGAACTGGCTGTTTAACACAGAAGCACTCTCTGGGACAAAAAAGTCTAAATCTAAATATGTGGATATTTAGCTGCTATGTCACTAACCCTGCTACTATTCTCATCAGCCACTTTCTCACTGGGTGCTGAGCAGGTAGGAGTATGTTTGCTGACAAAATTTGTCTGCTGCATTTGTAAAAAGAGGTTGAAGTGAGCTGTAAGACTGAAAATGAACCGTCTATTTGTGGACTGCAAACCAAAACAATAAGCTAAGAGATGCTAAAATGCCCCATACAGTAAGCTGCTTATTTATATATATAAATAGTAATTTAATGCTTTGCCAATTGGAAAATATGTATAAGAGCAGCTTTTACATGAGCAGCTATGGTTCAACTGAAGTAAAAATAAAAAAGGGCCATCTGCAGAAAGTAAAGCTTTGTCAACAGGAGATCTAACCTACATCAAAATTTCATGATGCATTAAGAATTCATAAATGAACAGCTGCTTCAAAAATAAAAATTTTGCTTTTTATTCTCAACTATTCTGCCTTTTTATAAAAGCAAAATCCATTCACAACACATATGCACACACAGACATACCTTCCTTGCCATTTTTGTGCTTTTACTGTATGTTTTTACTGGCAGAGAGCAATACCTGGAGCTAGGCATGCTGGGTAGGCATTTTTCAGCACCGTTGCTATTCTAAGTATAATGTCTGGCCCTCAGCCATTCGCAGCATTAGCGACTCCGCAAGCTCAGCTGCCAACATCTGTACGTGCTTCATGCAGAGTGTAGAGGCTCTGGCACTGCTACTCCACTGATGGACCGACCTACAGCTCCACATACCTCCAAAATGTACTCCAAACTGTCTAGGGTGGAAGAGTAGGGGGGTGCAGTGAGGGGTACGGGAGGTGTTTCACAGCCAGAAAAACATCTATCATGCAGGCGCCGCTGTGACCAAACAAATCAGCGGCGGCTAGAAAATATGATTTCACCAGGAGTGGAATGTGAGAGCTGAGGCACGCTGCAAGGCTGCTGCACACTGTATAAGCTGTGCAGAAAGAGGGCATGATGGGATCGCTGCCATCAGTTGTGGGGATGATTCTTGAGGCCCAAGGCTTTCGAGAGCAACAAGGTGCTTGGGGGGTCTGAACAGAACTTTCTAGCTACACCCTTTGATGATGATGAGACATGTGAAGTTGCTGAAAACTTTTAAAAAGAAAAAAAACATAGTGAACAAGTTGTTTCACACTGAAAGAAAGTGAAATTATCTCATATAACTGTCGGATTTTTTTTGGCACATACTTCAAGAAGAGGTAAGATTTTCTCCTTGGGCCCGAGATTAAACGACCTGTCAAGCTAGAGGGAGGTGTTGTTGGCTGTCTGGTGTTGGTTACCAGTGTGAGGCCTCAGCAGAGGAGACATGAGGAAGCAATCAGCCCATCGATGAGTGGGCCCGTTGGGACACTGCAGTCCCCCCTCCTCCGTTCTCCCAAAAATCCTGCAGGAGTCTGCAGGGATCTAATCAATCACGACAAGCAGGCAAAATACTCCAACATGCCATTCCTGCCCTAGATTCCTGCTAAGTTTGTGTTTTTGTTTGTTTTTTCCCTGCTGAGAAGTCGGGACACTGTGGTGCTGAAGAAACATCAGCAGGCTCCTTCAGGAGAACTTAGTCACTGATTCTTGTGAGACATTTTGTCTACTGTCAGATATTCTGCTGCATTTTAACTTCATCATGTTTCAGCCAGTTTATAGTAGATAAGCCAACTGGAAACCACCCCACATGTCTCTAATGTTAAACTGAATCAGTTGTTCAAATTCAATTAAACTGCTTTTTCTACCAATGACTTTAGAACGATGTTTTGACAGCAGCATAAGAAATTGAAGTTTTCATTATTTCTTAAGTAAATAACACTAAATAACCTTGAAGTACATTCTAAACCACAAGTACAGAATCAACACATTGTCCAACAGCCAGTTTCTTTCTGGCACAATCCATTTTATTGACAACCTTTAATCAAAATGACTGAAGATTGGAGTAAATGGAGCAGCAGGAATACTTGCATGTAGTGTTGCTCCAAAATGTTCATTTGCTGCTCAAAAGGGCATGATAAAACCGCAGACGTCAACATCTGGTGAAACTGTTAAACCAAATGTCCGAACATGTTCAACCAAGAATTTTATTAGATAATTTTTAAGTGCAGGGCCATCTCTTTGAATAAATAACCCCAAGTTTTGAGCAGTTTGCGGGGATTTCTCCTTTTGTTCTCGTCCCATTTGTCCCTTCTGAATACAAAGCTGCTTGCTAACCTGACCAAAGGACAAGTCTCACACCTCTGAGCAGCTGCTTCAGAGGCAATAAAGCATTCACAAGACAACTTTCAAATTAACAATAGAGTTGCTTATCAGCAGTCATCTCCATTGTAAAGCAGATGACTGGTGATAAGCAGTCAGTAAGAGCCTCATACCAGAACAATTCAGTCTACTGAAGTCTATTTACTCAAAGTAATGCCTGGTACTGCAGCACAGTTCATTACATATATGTTTGTTGTCATAACATACCATGTTATTAGTTGGTTTATTGTGATCAGAGCATTTGGAAAAAAATTTTCAGATGAGGAATAAAATATTTCACTTGATGTTAGATTACTGTGTTCAGAATCTTCCTTCAAGTGTAGAAGTCTTCACAGTAACTTGTACTAAGGTGTGAAATGTTTTAAAGACAAAAGCTGTTACTCGTAGAATGTCACAAAGATTATATTTAATTATAAGGCGACTGTGGTTTGTGACCAGGCTACTAAATTATTGCAGTAGCCTGGTCACATGCTGTGCTTAAGTTCAAATTAAGTCCAGCTTTTTTTTAAATATTTGTTCCTTTTAAGTAAAAATATGCTAACATGTTAGTCCAACCATACCAAATGAGGTCAGTTAGAGCCCATTCAGACCAAATCAGGTGCTAAAGTGCTAAAAAGGCAAGTTCCTCCATTTACATTTATGCAAATAGGAAGAGTAGTTAGCAACATTAAAACCTTCCTCTTCATTCTGTATTCTTAAGAGCTTTGCATATAACAGTCAGATAGATTTTCATTAGTAGTATTGGTTGTTTAGTATTGTGATATACAATCCCTTAATCCAACGCTACAAACCACATCATTTAACTTAATCTTTTCTCTTTATTAAATTAATGAAGGAACTTTTAGAGGAAGAAATTACAGAATTACAATAATTTTAACCTTTAATCCTGTCATTGACAGTTATGTCAGCTTATGATGCTAACTTCTTTTTGATACTTTATGACCAGGAAGTGGTGCAGTTTTTTATTAACAGCCAATTTACAAATTAACCTAAAATTGACTTTGCAAACAAAAAAGTCCTTTAGTTTTAATGGTGCAGGTCAGTTAAGTAGATTAATAATTTAAAACTTGTTGTTACCATGAATTGAGGAGGATTTTTTTCCAGCAAACTTTTACAAACAGTTTACAAACTCAAAATGCAACTCAACCAAATACCCTTTTGTTTTTAGCACACTATGTACATATCATCAAAGTATGTTTTGCATCTTTCAAGCCTAGCACACAAAGTCACTAGATATTTGTCTTTTATTCAGTAAAGATCAGTCAGACTTTCATCTTTATGTCAACAGAGTAATGAGCTTGAGTCCTGACTGAGAGGAGGATGAGTCAGTGGACGGTGAAAGTTATGACCTTGGTCAACAGGAAACTGTTGAACACTTTGCCTGAGGGGAACCTAACACATCTGCCTGGGCATGAATATCCCACAAGGGCCTTTTAATGTGGAAATGAAAAAAGGACACACACCTTTTAAATTGCAAATGAGAAAATATCAGTCGGCTTTCAAGTGTAAAATGTTAATTAAAGCCTTGTAAGTGACTTTACCTTAAAGTGTGTTCTGTGTCCTGGAACAAGGTGAAGTTTGGTCTTCTGTTAAATTAGCACTTTTCAGGGATCATCTGGACACTGGAGTGAGGCAAGATGTAACTTTATCTACTTTTAAAAAAATTAAACTCTTGCAATATTAGTCTATTACAAAATTTGAACAGAAACTTTATTTTTCAGCCACTTCTTTTGAACAAATCATGCCCCAGTATTTTGCCTGTTTTAAACAAACAGAAATACTCTATAAATTCTACTGCTTTGTTAATTTTACCTAAGTATCAGAAAGTAAATTGTTTTGTTTGTAACAACAACCAATACATATGAACAAAACCAATGATAAAGGAAGATTCAATCAAAACTAAATAACACAACCACAATGGTAAAGAAATAGTTGAGCTAAAAATTACTTAATTACTTGTAGATCAACAGAAATTTTATCAGCATCTATTCAGATTTTCCATGAAGCCATAATATCAAATAGGTACTTGTTCAAGCCCCTAAATAATTCACATTGTTTGATTTCATCAGCCTTTTTGATAAAAGGCTCAATATCTTTGACTTTTCCAGGCAGAGCATACAATATAGATATGTCAGTTTTAAGCTCTTTGAGGTTAAATCAGAGTCAACTTTTTTATTTATAGTTATAAGAATGCTCAAAGACCTAACAATTAATCCTGAAAGTGAACAGCAGATTAATCATCAGGCCTTATAACTAGTAGACTTAAGTCCTACAGTCAAAACTTCATTGAGGCATTCGTTTTTAATTTAAAAAGATGTATATAAAGAGTATGAAAGTGGTAGAAATAGTTTTATAAGTGTTTGATTATTGGGGTATTACAATATCAGTGGAATAATCTAGCAGATTTTTTCTTATCATTTAACATTTTGCAGATGTGTCTCCTTTTTTGACAAACAACAATATGGATGAGCTTGTGTCATGTTTAATGTCAAATCTAAATCTGGAAAGAAAATTGCAATTTCATCTTTTCTCTGAATGTCACAGAGTCAGAGGTAGAACATCTCTCCACTGAAATATAGTGGACTGAATATATTAACTTTCCCAAAATGTTAAAAGTCAAGCAAAGTTAGTTTCAGTGTCAAAACTGTGTATTAGTTTCAACTTTCCACATCTGTTAAATGCCGAAAGTTGAAAAAGTAAGTTGCATTTTATATTGATACAATATGCACATGTTATTTTTTAAATATTGAGGTATTCTGCAGATTATTGGAGCTTCTCTGTCAGTTTGCATCACTTACACTGATATCCAGCTCCTGTAAAATCAGACTGAAACTAAAATGATAAATAGAATAGACATTGGGCCTCAATAAAGGCAGATATCTTACTTTGAAATAAAAAATCTTAATTTTTTAATAAATGCGTCCTAATTTGTTCAAACTCGCAGGACTTCGTTGAGGGGGGGCAGCAGCAGACTACATGTCCCATGCACCCCCGTGGTCCCGCCCCCAGCATACCTCTGGTGTGTGCTCAGGCTGCGCTGTGGGGATCCTGCACAGCACAAGTTGCCCCAACAGCAGCAGCGAGGCGCACGGCAGAAAAGTTTCCCCACAGGAATGGGCAAGTTTCAGAAGACCGCTTTCCTTTTAAATCACACATCCACGGTCCTCACAACGACAAGGGATTGGATATAAGGATCGACTGTGTTGGTGATCAGCATCAAATTTGGGATTTTTTTTTTTTTTTGTGGGTGATTTCTCGCACTTTTGGATTGGTTGCGCTTCAGCTGAAGACACAACTTAAAGTGGGGTTTTCTCTTGTGTGGCCAGAGAAAATGTTGCCCTGTACGCAGCCTCGCAGTTTTGCGAGGTTTGCCGTGTTTTTTCTGCTGTTTCTGAGTCTACTGCGCGGATCTGGGGCCAACACAAGGACGTGTCCCCCTCCCTGCGCGTGTTCTGGGGAACTCTTGGACTGCAGTCGGCTGAAAAGGGGCCGAATTCCAGACACGATCCCAGAATGGACAGTTCAACTGTGAGTCCAGTTAAAGAACCTTATTACAGCCCTGAATAATTATTTTATTCCCGTTTATAAACTACTTATGGTAATATCTTGTCACACCTATGCACTAAATAGGTTTGGTTCACTGTTTTCCTTTAGCACCGATAGGAAGATCCACATTCCTGCTGGACTGAAAACAGAATAAGTTGTTAAGTACTTAAAGAATCTGGCATTGCACCAAAAAAAAAATCTTGTTTGACTTTGCTTTGATTTAACTAAAACGGGCCATTATTACACTGCAGATCTGGTTCAGTCAGTAAACATTCTGCAAAACTTTTTTACCTCATCTGAAGTCACAGCATAACAAGAACATTAACCCCAGACATGAAAATCTTGCCTAATATATCACTAAAAACACCTCCTCATTAATCTTTTTATGTGTTTGAATAGGTGTTATTTAGTGTAATGGTCTTTATAGCAGCATGTGGGGCTTCTTGAGGCCAGCAGGGGAGCACAAAGCAGACTTTGAGGGTGTTTTTACACATTAATGTGTTATTGACAGCCCCTCCAAACCTCTTAATGAAAGTGTAAATAATTGAGAACAAGTCCTCCCAGTGCCTGCAGGTACGGTTTTAAAATTAGGCTTTCTGGAGGATCATTGTAGGCTGACAGCAGAAATAGAAGTTGTAGCAGCTTTAATGATATTTGAACCAGCATATTTGATGGTAATCACAACACTATTGGGTGAAAGGGCTCTAATTTCCTATCTGTTTTCCAGTAGTACATAACATTGCAATCTAAGGACATCCATCCTTGCTTATAAAGGCTTGACAGCAGCCACATTTGTGTTTGTAGTGGAGTTGCCGTGTTTTAGTCTTCAGGTTTCAGCTCTACAGACCTTGAGGGCCTTCAAAACCATAAAAGCATAAATCAGATGCAGTCTGTGTGCAGCTTTGGACTGCTTCCTAAAGTAATACCTCCATTACTCTCCTCTTTGTGTGGCTCCAAAGTCGAGATGAGACTAAGCACGGGCCTGAAGCCCGTCAGAGTTTTTAAAAGCCAAGCACAACTGTGCGTTTGGTGTGTTCTACTTTCCAGATGATTTTTCTTACCGGATTTTTATTTTCCCGTGTTAAGCTTCAGCACTTGATTTTTTTTATTGTCATGTGTTAGGCTGCAGTGCTTGATTCACAGCTTGGTCCAAACTGCTGCCCTGCTGTTGAATTTAGTTTTTCTCTTTCTAAAATGTGCTGCTCTGGAAACTTGACGTTGCCAGAGAAAACAGACCCAGCCTGAGCCTCATAACCAAGGCTGGCCTTCCAAAGAAAATGAAAAAAAGTTCCACATGGGGGGAAAATTCTTTTCACTCTGGCATGCTAATTTACGAGTGGCTCTCCAGCACATCTTAAACCCCTTAAACCGCCCGACCCTTTGTTTTCCAGCACCCCATTATTTCTGCTGAATTAGCAACTCCGGGGCCAGCGATGGCACTGATTAAGGAGGAGCGTGTAGGATTAGTTTGAAACAAACTCACAGAGAGAAAAAGGGGGAAGGAGAAAGTAGGAGGGAGAAGAAGAGAGGAGCATGAAGAAGTAGGATTAAGCCTTGAATATCTGGGAGGTTAGAAACAGGCTTCGCAGATTTTTGCCAAGATTTATTGCCTTTTCACTTTTAACAGTGTGATACATGGTTCCAGCTTGAAAACAGCATGTATACTAAGGCAAACTGCAATTTTTAAAATTTAAATAATAAGCCTACAATGAGAACTTCACACCACACAATGACACAAAACACTAATAGCTCATGGAGGGATGAGTCACATATGAGTGTAATAACACATAACAGACAAATATGAGGGCTTTTAGAGCTGAGACATTTTATTTATTTGGTTGGTTTACACTAATGGTCAATGAAAAAGAAAAGAGGTAAAAGAGGAGGTAAAAGGAAAATGAATCTTAAGGGGTTTGTACACTGGCTAATGCTACTTTTCTAATAGGCTGGTTACACAGCAAAACATTGGTAAGTTCAAACTAGTTAGGGATCAAAGAACCAGGAATTTCTTGTTGTCTATGTCATTACACACTTTGTGCATTAAAAGAAAAATTAAGAACAATTCATTTTAAAATAGAAATAGAGTTCTCTATGTTTATTTCAGAGTAAAAAGCATACACCTCGGGAGAAGTATTTGAACTCCCTCATGATTTCAAGTTTTGCAAATAGTATTCAGAGGAATTTGATGGTTACTGGAAGTCAAAGAAGCACATTTGTTTGGCCTGTTAACACAAATTGCCAGGGGAAATAAGAGAAGTACAAGAGGAGGTAGATAATATTACCAGTCCCAGTGGTTTGCTTAGTTTTGTTAGCTACCTATCTGACCATTTTAGCTGTCTTTTCTAGCTAATAGCTTTAAGCTAGTAAGCTAACATTCATCATACTGCACTATCTAATTCAGTAATGCCATAGTTGTTGATGAAAAATTATGTCTATCTCTTTAATGTATTTTTTTTCTTCAAAGTAAGCTCCTTTTGCTAACCTACAGTTGTGTCTTTAGCTTAATTCACAACAGTGTTACCCCGCGTTTCTGCCTGCCAGAAACTTTTAACGAACACTAACTTTAAAATCTGCTACTGTGTCACATAGTTGTAATCTTAAAAACTACTGACAGCTCTTGTTACCTAAAGGTTGGCTCATTTATTCACTTTTCAGTCTTTGATAAGAAAATCGTGCTGTACATTTTCACCCAACCAGCAGATACAGGCTGAAGCCTGCGCGCAGCACTGTGTGTTATCTTTCTCCGCTCAGAGCCTGCTTTGTGAGGGAAGTGGAAGTGTCAGAGCTACTTAGGTTTTATCTATAGGGAGTATGATAGGACACCTTTCCCATATGGCCCTCGGCACTGGAACTACAACAACAACCCACAGCTCCATGCTCAGAAAGACAAAGAGGAGGACATGGGGGTTAGCTTCAGTGAGGCAAGTAAAACTCTGGTTGAGAAGTTCATGAAACTTTCCACCAAAGAACAAAAACAGGCCTCAGAAAATTAGACAGGGGTGTTTCAGACATTTGAAAGGCAGCCCTCTCGCTTTTCCCGGCATTGTGAATACATTACCAGTTGATAGATTCTTCCCCTCCTCCCAGAGCTCCTTGATGGATTCCAGATGAGGGAGGTAAGGAGGGAGAGGAGGAGGGGTAGAGGGTGAGGGGGTGTAAAAAAAAAAGTGTCTGGCACCACGGCGTTGATCGTGCGCAGCAGCGTCAATAACTCCGCCACTTTATGGTGCGCGAGGCTCCGCTTGCCAGACTCCTTGAGTTGGTTTTCAGCCTCCTTTTCAAAACAGGCAGCAAAAACAAGAGCCCACCCCCCCCTCAGCGAGCTGCAGCCAAGGCTGTGTCAGTAGAGTCCAAGACGAGTTTGTGTCAGGCTCGGATCCAAAGGAGGTTCAGACAAAATCAAGAATTAGAACCAGAGCTAATCGAGCACTACTCAAGGCTACAATAGACAATGAGTGACCTATGTACACATCCCTCTATAAGTGTAAACATTTGGAAAGTTTGGAAAAATGTCCTGAAATCTAGAGGAATTTTGATATAAATTTGGACTTAACAATCTACACATGCCAGAGGGTTAACGGTTCTCTGCAAGTTCTGTCTTTCAAATAAAAATAATGCTAAATGCTAATGCTAAATAATGTATGTGAGGCGCTAGATAGGAAAATAAACCAAACATCAGTAAAAAATAGTGTTAGATTTAGTTTGAAGGTTTGTAGATAATAAAAGTCGAAATAGAAATGTGGTTTTAAAAAAAATCCAGACACCAGGAAAGAGAACTGGACCAAGCCTAAGCCAGTAATGAAACCTCGACTCCAGCATTTTATCGATTTTCCTCGCCAGGTTTTGCTCCTTTTCAGCACAAACACAATCTCTTTCCTCAATAACTCATCGGCTTGTCTGTTTTGGCTCGGTTTCTCAGCAGAGGCCTGGATATGAAGTGAGCTGTTTTGGCATGGACGTTCTCTCCTGTGTTATAAAGAAGGGATGAAAAGCTAATACCAAGCCTTTAACTTGTAAGCCCATTTTTGGAGGCTTTGAATGGGAAGGAGGTTTTTTTTGGAAGTTTCTCGCTTGCTTTCGGATTTGACTTATTCTGAATCAGTTCTCCTGCTTGTGACACTTTTGTCAGCAGTAAATCTCATCCTGGCTTATTTCCTGACCATTCTGTTTCATTTAATCACCATCAGTTTTGCACCGTCTCACAATTTAATTACAGTGACTTTTCTGTGATCCGTTTCCTCCGTTCACAGTGTCAGGCACAATAACACAGAGATTTTTTATGTAATTATGTTTGCCATGTAGACCCAAATGGTAGACTGCAGCAGCTGAGACATACACTGCATGGTGTATACTTTTCCCATAATTTTTGCCTTTTTCCTTCACAGGGACCTGAGCCATAACAAATTGCAGGTGCTTGACAGCACTATGTTTTCCAAACTACAACATCTAAGTGAAATGTAAGTATGCCTTGTGTTCCCAGCACTTTCTAGGGTAAACACAGGATTTTCCAAACAGCCTCTGTTGCTGTGCTGCATGTGACAAACTATTCTTTTAACCTTTTCTTTTTTGTCATGTGAACAGAAAGCTGAACCACAATGAACTGGAGGCAATACCTGATTTGGGCCCTTATGCTTCAAACATCACATCACTCATTCTGTAAGTAAAACCCTTCTTAATGCGTTAAAAATCTCCCCAAGCACACTTTAGCCTAGTTTGTAGTTTAATCCTCTGCCAGAGTTGCCATTGTTGGTTAAAGTAGTGAGCTGGGAAGTGGTTCCTCCCCCTTCCTTCCCTCCAGAGAGCAACCCTTTTGCCTGAGCCAGTTCCCAGACGGGGCAGTTGGAGACATGGCACCCAGCCCCAGACGGCTCACGTGGTCGAAGACAAATGCCATCAACAGAAATGGAAATGTTTTGTCTGGTGGCTGTTACTGCTGTCGGTGTATTTTTAACCTGGAGGCAGTGACGCGAAAGAAAGAAAATCTATCATGTGAAACTGACAGAAATCCAAATTTGGGAATATTTATGTTTGAGCTTCAGTGGAACTATTATATTTTTCCATGTGCCACTTTGTAGGACTCAGAAATTAATAATGGTTAAACTAGAGTGAGAGATTAATGATTAGTGAGAGTGCAAGTTCCTGAAAACGTACCAATAAGACAATATATTCCCTTTTTTGTGTATGCAGCATACTCCAATGGCGTCTTAAAGTGCTTGGCTGGTAGTGAGAGAGGGAGTTCACTCCTGCTGATATATTCATTGAAGCCTTTGACTTGTCCAATCTTATCCTGTTTAGACTTTTACCAGAAGATCCTCTGGAATATTGTTGTGCAATACGTGCTTTTAGACGAACACACAATATTAGTATGCGAAACCTCAACAATTTTATTTGCTGTCTGTGGCATCTCTCTCCGAAACCAAGCGACGTGAAGTTATTGTGGAAGAATGTATCCTTCTTCTGGCTTGATGAGGCGTATTCCCCATCAAGCCCCAACATGATGCTCTGCGGCAGCCGCAGGGCGTTCAGCCGTCAACCATCGACAATTTGTTTGCACGTTTAGCAAAAGAGTGTCACCTCCAGCTACAAGTAACAGGAGAGGAAGATAGGCAGAATGTTTTTGTCTTGTTGAAGGCAAGCTCTTCATAGCTCAGGTGTCACATTTCTTGGATTATCTAATGAAGATATTTGCAAGTTTTCCTACTTTACATTGTCACTTGGTTTTGGATTTGATTATAAGATTTGTTGTCCTGATTGTTTTTCTCTTATACAACAAACACCTGGTGTGAATAGCTGCATTGTTCCCTTATTATTTTTAAAGAGGTCAGAGGTTCATCAGCCACATCTGCTGTGCGTGCTATCCAAGCACCATTGAGCAACTATGGATGAATATACTGAGTGCCTGCACTGCTTCACTTCAAAAATTCCAAACTTTCTCCAAACCATAATTTCTTTATTTGATTTGAGGATCTTCAGTTTGGTTTTAACCAAAGTCATGTCATCCATGCTAACTCTGTCTTAACTCACTCCAGATAAATACTAACTGTTTTTATAGTATTCGTTTATTTATTTTTTTTAGTGGAAAAGGAAAGTCTTTGATTTACCCATCTTGTTTTAACAAAACATAACTATGGAGGGGTATAAACACTCCCTTAAGAGTTGAAGGTTTACATGCATTTATATAAAAAAAAAATTGATGCTCTTATTGGCTAATGAACTAGCTACATTTCTGTGGCTAACCAACACTAATAATAAGCCAAAAAGACTGAATGTATAAGAGGAAGTATAGATGATAATAGGATTCCTAGGAGTTTGTGCTTAACCAGTGCTTATTTACATTAGCTACCTGATGTTTATGAGGATTATTTAGCTAGGATTTTTAGGAGGTTTAAACCTAAAGCTATGTAATTAAACAACATGTGCTTTAAGGGCATCATGCTAAACTACAAGGCTTTACCTTTGCTGAATCACGCAATAATTCTAAGATAATGATAAATATTAAAACAAAGTGTAAAAGAATTAGAAGAGAGGACTGAAAAAGTCACTAGAGGGGCTCAGTAATGCTCTTTGTGCAGAAATAACTACCTAAATTGAGCCAACCTTAGCTAACATTGCCCGCTATTAGCTGCTGGTTATGATAGACCAGGATAGTGGGTGCAAAACATCTAAGTTTATTGAGCTAAGTAAAGGTGTGTTAGGTTGCTTGTTAACTCACTTGGCTCAGTATATTGTCTCTTTCAAGAATTGAGGTTTTAAATTAATTTTTCTGAAGTATTTGATAGTTTTTGGAGCTAGAGAACCAAATTTATTTCACTAGCTTACAGCAGTAATGAAGTGCAATAGGCTGACAATATTAGAACTCCAAGTGGTTTGCATCATAGTTATAGCTAAAGCTAATTAGCCTATTGTTAGCGTCTTACCTGAACTTGCAGAATTTTACCATATTAGTGTAGCTAATAGCTAAAAGCTTGTAAGCCACAGAATATCATGCTAATCCCTGAATATGGCTAACGCTGTGGTCAGCACTGCCTTTTTTGCATAAATAATATTTAGTAATACTGAACTATGGTTATAATTATTGGTTCTAAAGCAATAGCAATGGTTTCAAAAAATTCCTTAAAACCCAGAAAATGATACCACATTGGGAATCCATCAGACTGTTGCCAGCAAGTGAAGTCAGGAGCATAATTTATTTCAGTGATTAAAAAGCATTATGAAACACACAGAAAGCAAAGAGGCTCAAATTCACACTTGCTCTCTTGCTCACCTCCTGTGTTGGCTGTTGCACTCCTTCTTCAGATTAGATGGCTCAGTGTGATTTTCCAGAATTTTTCTCCCTCCTTCAGTTTCTCCAAGCTGGGAGGGTAGTAAAGAAAAAAAAAAGACCTCAGGGTATCGAATACCACTTATTCAAACAGCCAGTCAGACATAGCGGCAGCTCTCGCCGACTTCTTTGACCTCGCAGCTCTGAGTAAAAACAAACGGCAATAACTCTGCAGCTGGTAGTAATTGAGTCGTGATCATCTTAATTAATTGAACAATTTCCCAGGAATTTATGGAGGGGGTAAACCCCACTGCCTCTAAATCCCTCTGCCTGTTTAGGGGGGGTTCAACAAATGACCTGGAGATTCCAGGTCTGATTAGGTTTATTAGGAGGTGAACCTCTTGGTATGTCTACAGAAATGGGAACCTTGCTGAAGATGAGAATTACAAACCAAAATTTTTGCAATTCCATTAATAACTCATGACATTTTTATGACAAACATTACAGTCTCTATGTTATAGGAATTAAACTAGGTTTGATAAACTGTTGGCTATTTTTAAGTATTCAACTAATGTTAGTCCATTTAAAAAAGATTTAAGAATTTTTAGGAATCCAAGGAAATAGGTATTGAATTTCATAAGTATTGAATTTGCAATAGTAAAAGAGAGGTGCAGAACCCTTACATTTGAGAAGCAGAGCCCAGCACCTATCTAGAATTTTCTGTCCATTGTTTAATCTCTCATTATTTCAGAAAGAAACTTTACATTCATTGACGGAAAACATAATGAGAGTGTCAGTGCAGTCCCTACAGTTTGATTGGCAGGTGATTTTAGTGCAGAAACACCTCTGTCAAGTGGGCTTTGCAGCAGTGAAAGACAGATTTTGAAAATCAGAACATTAAATGCGTTTATGAACTTATAAAGTGCATAACTTGGTGTTTTTTAGGGTTGCTGGCAGTACAGAAATATGTTCATATATCAAGAATTTTACTGCTCCCCTGTCATTTTAATGTAAAGGTCCTTCAGTTCACATGTTAATATGATCCTTGCTTCTCTCCGCTCCGACTGGGAGCCGACGTGTTAAGATGATCAGCCATCTGAGTGAGATATGTGCAGAGTTTAATATGGCGTCTCAACAGCAAACGCAGCCCTGGTTTTCATTACAGGCGCCACTGCAGAGAGAGGGAGTCATCAGATGGCTTCTCAAAACTCTGTTCTTTTTCCAATAGGAAATACCACACGCACACACACACACACATACACACACACACACACACACACACACACCACCACACATGTGCAGGCACACACTACGAGTGAGACAGTTTTAGAAAAACGCGACTTTCCATTTAAAGAAGCTTCTTCCATTAAAAGAATGAGCTTCTTCTGGATGCTCAAAGCTTTTACAGAAAGCACATATCAACAACAAAAAAAGCCATCATCAAGGAGCTTTGAATTCTACTTTTATTTATAACTTTTCAATGTGAAAATAGCCCAAAATTTCTGTGGAATTTCGTCGAGTGCTGGCATGTACTGTATGTGCTTGTGTGAAAGCCACTTCATGTTGGTGTAACAAGCCTGTAATAAAAAAAAAGGCTTCACCCACACTTACAACACATTTCATGAAGAGGTTTTGGAAAAGACCAGAAACATGTGCAGTTGAAGTTTTTGCTAACATGTATTTTTTTAAAGGTCCAGTGTGTAAGTTTTAGAGGGAGATTAGTAGATGATTTTCTTACATACGTTTTTATCAGTTTATTACCACCTGAAAATAAGAGTCAGTGTGTTTTTATTACAGCTGTTTATGTCTACAATGAGAGCAGGTCCCTTCCACAGAGTCCTCCATGTTTTCCTCCCGGAATAGACAAAACAAACACTGGCACTGGACCCTTTACAATGCTTCACTAAAGAGTTATACACTGTCTTTACCAAACATAGTAAACACTTTCTGGGACAAGAGAAACTGATTTTATGTCTATCTGCTGCTTATCTCAGTTTAGTAATGAGCACATATTTGATCAATACTCAAGATGCCTGTGGCTGTTATTGACACATGGTTGGCCTGCCATTGACTGCCACTAACAGCAGCGAAGCCATGCAACCACAGCTGTAATGGCTCTATAATTATGTTATCTGATAGCAAAGTGGATGAACAAATTTGAAGTGTGTGTGATTAAAGTGTACAATGCTCTATTTGTTTGTGTGTGGAAGAGATGGAGATGCACTTATTAAGTGGCAGAGCAGGGTTTGCCTAGTGCTGTCACAGTTGTCTGACCATGCAGTCACACAGACTTAGAAATGACTAGAATGAATTTCAGAGGAATAATTGGTTGGCTAGTTATCTGATGACCCCCAAGCAGTCAAACTTGAGGGTCTGTCTCCTTGTCCTGAGACAGGAAGTGTGCACTAGCCTCTCATCATAGCTCTCCCTTCTCCTTAAGAGAAACTGGAAAGACAGGTTCTGTCTCACCGGGCGGCCCTCCTTCGCTCAGCGACCAGTCAGGGGAACATGAAAACTGAGACACAGGTGGTGTGCAGCGCTTTTGTTTGGGACCAGAGGGCTATGATGCGTGGAGAGCCCACTGCAAATCTCCAAACAAAAGAGCTGCCTGTGCCGTTTTTATTGCAGACAGAAATCTGTATTTTACTCCAGCCTTCTCGCTGTTAGACACCCAAAATTTCTTACTGTTGTTGCATTTTTTAGGACATTTTGGGCCATTCATACAGCCCAATAAATACAATAAATATGACAAATTTGCAGAATTGCAATCTGATGTAAAGCCAAACAACCTACCATACAAGTTGCAGGGCAGTGGCGTATATCCAGAATGGTACCATTTAATGTTTCACAATGTCCCTAGACTTCCCGTGCCAGCTGGCCTGCGTTAATTCACCCAACATGTACATAACCATTTAATCCAGCATTGATTAAACTTCATTTAACTACTTGTAGCTGTTCTACTTCATCACAAAACTGTCTTATTTATGTTATTTGGACAAGTTTGTTGCATGTAACATTGTGTGCCCAAAGTAATAAGTTCAGAAACATCATCTGGCAGGTTTTATTCAAATTAAGTCCAACAGTTTGGGCTGCTATCCATATTGAATCCTTGTTGACTGGGGAATCATCCCCTGTGTGTGTTTGGATCAGAAGATTTCCAAAAGGTGTTGCACTTTCCAGATGGAGAACCCAGTTTCTATGGAAATATCAACATCAACACATGTGGAAAATGGGTCAGAGTTCTCTTAGTGTTACCACACTGTGTTTGAATAGGTGGGACATGTCAGTGGTGTAATGCTATGCTTTGCTATGTCGCTCTGCCTGAGGTAGAAGGACTGAGAGTAACATCTCAGATCAAGATTAACCTAACCAGCAGAGTTAACGAGAGCGAAGCCTTGCAGGGTGAGAATACACACGTCATATCACCTGATTAACATTGGAAGTGTTAAAAACAGCTTTGTTCTTTCACTTTGGACAAAGACATTTGTCATTCTTGTAACTATCAACTTTCTTCAGTCTTAGTTTATCTGCCAACAATTAAAAATGTTTCAAATTTTGTAGCCCATAAAATGTAAGAAATTGTGCAAAATGCCTGTTTGATTTAAAAAAAAAATGGGGTTGATGTCTTCAAATCACTTTTTTATTGAAGCAGCAGTCTAAACTCAAACAAAAAATAAAATAAGTGTAATATTAATGCCAGCACAAATGAGAAGCTGGAACTTGAACATGTTTGGCACGTTTGCTTAAGAAACCATTTCTAAATTATTAAACTAGTTACACATGAATTTTCTGTCAATCAACTAATCGATTAATCAGCTTCATTCATGGCAGCAGCCCCTGTGGTGAAGCAGTCTGTACTGTGGGTTCATTTGATTGACAGATTCAGACAGTTAAATATTAATGACACCACATCCCAATTTAAACCTACATTATAAAACTGCCCCCTTCTTCGAAAAGCTGCTGGAAAAATGAAACAGAAAAGCTAACAACTCTCTGGTCAGTAAGGTGTATCTGGAGGTGGGGGGGACTGTAACCATCGCAATGAATACTGAAAACGAGGCCTGTAGTCTGGTGCATTGGAGGGAATTCCTGCCCCCCTCCCTCACTCTCTCTCCAGTGCCGGGTCTCATACACAAAGAGGGCACTGTACAGGCTCTGTTTATAACTAAGCAGTCCCTGCACTGCAATTTAGGAGGCGTGCAGCTCAGGAAATTGCTGGCCTCTGCCGAGGCATGCTTTCACTGAGGGAATGGTATTCATCAGCCAAGTAATTGGCAGGTTACTTTTTTAAATACCTTGTTGGTAATTACCTTATAAACAAAATAACACATCAATAAACCCGAAGGTTGCTTGGATCTGGTGTGAAGAGCAGCTACATTGATCATACTGAGCAATTTGTTGGCATCCTTGAAATATGTATATGCGGCATCAGCGAAAAGAAAACATGACAGCCTTACGCTCTGGGTGGTAAGTTTTGGCTTTGCAAGCGTGTGAGAGTTTGTCATTTTTTAATACCACAGGCTAATTGAGGGACTTGACTGTTTGCATATCAGGGAACATGAAACTGGTGTGCGCTACTATTCAAATACACAGTATTTTTGTCATTTATTGGAGCGATGGTGTCTGTATTTTCAGAGCAAACAACAGGATCACCAGTATCTCTGTGGAGCAGCTCAGGCCCTTCCTCGCCCTGGAAACGCTTGACCTCAGCAACAACAACATCGTGGATATAAAGGCCAGCTCCTTCCCCGCTCTGCCTCTCAAGAACCTGTGAGTGTCGCTGGTTCGGTTCGTGCATGATTGTGCATTTTATGCAGCTGAGAGAGAACATTTAATCTAAATCAGACAATATTGGTTGGCCCAAGTGCATCATGGAAAACCAAGACACTAGGAAACACAATGATCACACAATGCTTTTGTCATTATTTATACACACAGTAGTTATTGCACTGTCTTCATGGACCTAATTTTGGGAAAAAACTGGAATATTTGATTTTAGGTGGCGTATTATGAACTAACCCCATGTTCCTGTTTTAATAAAGGTTTTTCATCTCCACATTTAAGCAAACCTTGTTATTAATTCTCTCTTTCTCAGGTTCCTCAACAACAATCGTATCTCCTCACTGGAGACGGGCTGCTTCACCAACCTGTCCAGCAGTCTACAGGTTCTCCGGCTGAACCGCAACCGCCTCTCCACCATTCCAGCCAAGATCTTCCAGCTGCCCAACCTCCAGCATCTGTAGGCCTTATTTTGTTCTTGTTTGATTTGATTTGAAAAAAATTTAAATTGGTTGTTTAGGTCGTGTTGATTTGTGATGTCTCTTACTTAAACATCTTGATACTTTTTTAAGACTTACAGATGTTCAAAATTAAATGACTCTGTTTTCCAAACTTTTACTTGATTACTCACTAGTTAGGAGGCTGAAAATCCAACTGTACAATTCACCACCTGTCCTTGCCACATAATTTTTCTTTGCTTGTTCTTGGACGCTAACTGCTTTGCATGTATTTCAGAGAGTTGAGCAGAAACAGGGTCCGTCGGGTGGAGGGCTTGACGTTTCACGGTCTGCATGCTCTTCGCTCTTTGAAGATGCAGAGAAATGGCCTCAGCCGCCTGATGGACGGAGCCTTCTGGGGCCTCAGCAACATGGAAGTCCTGTAAGCAAAATTTACTAGAAATCTGTGCGAATTCCTGCACGTCCATCATGACGTAAATTTAATCTTAAGTTTGTGCGTGTGTGGCCCTGCAGGCAGCTGGACTACAACAACCTGACGGAGGTGAGTAAGGGTTGGCTCTACGGCCTGCTGACTCTGCAGCAGCTCCACCTCGGACACAACGCCATCAGCAGGATCCGACCTGACGCCTGGGAGTTCTGCCAGAAACTCAGTGAGCTGTGAGTCCACCTTTTTTATTTTTTTTTTGCTCCCCCCACCGTTTCCCCTCCCCTCCCTCTCATCATTCCCTCCTCACTTTCCATCCGCACTCTGAACTCCCAACACTTCTCTGTGTCGCCCTCTCCTCCACTCTGGCACTCCTGCCTGCCCCTCCTCACACTCCAGTTTCTCGTGTCGCCAGTTCCCACGTACACACACACACAAACACTCACACACACACACAAACAAAGCTGCGTCTCTTATGCTCTGCCAGCCAGTGCCAACATTAAAGCACTGCCAAGATATTACACACCCCTTTGCCTCTGTTCTGTTCTGCTGTCACTTGAGCCAAAAACACCACCCTCCGGAAGTCCCACTTATTTTTCCTATAGGAATTCATTATTACTTTGGGGTTTTTTTTCTTCTGAAATACTACATTACCCTCCAACTAAAGTGACTTCCCGCCCTTCAACACACATTCCTGCTAGCAGACTGTGTTTCCTTTGTTGTGGCTCTTGTTTACACCAGCGGTCAGGTTAGTGTTTGCAATGTCTGGAGCGTTTTTCACAGATAGGTTGTTGTTCGTTTCCCCACTGCCTCTCTCGCTCTTATCATATGAACCTGAGAGTAAACAAGCCGCCTGTTGGCTGGGAACGTGCCCAGCTATCTGATTTGCTCTCATCTAAGTTTACTTAAAACTGGCTTCTCAGAATTATTTGTGTCAAGATCTCTTTTTTTGATGCCCTCAAACTGGTACTGAATGCAAGGGATCGTAAAATCAAATAAGTGTTTATTCGATTGTGGGTAACTCAAACTTTGCAAATCAACTTAATACTGTAATTAAAAAGTGCTTGATAAAATACTTAAAATATTTTTTTGCACCAATATAAAAGTATACAAAGCTGAATTTTGCTCATAGGCCAAGTGGTGGATTTTCTTTTTTTTAACTTTTGTTTTGAATTTTTTGCTGCAATCCTTCTTTGTTGAGTTAAATAATTGAGTTTTAAACAGAAAGACAAAAACTAATAAATAACTAGATTTGTAAATAATGCCTGGTGCACTTGAGAGACTTTTTCTAACCCAAACAGATTTTAAACTGGACCAGAGACACAAGGACAGATTTTATCCGTATTGTATTTAAATCTAAAAAATGCACACACACAGATGATTTGAGAGAATCCAGTCAAGACACAGGACCACACATTTGACATTTACACTAAACAATTTCAGTGTCGATTTCAGAGCTTTGGGAACTCACAGAGACTTGCATCATCAAACAGGATTTTAGAGAAAAATAAACATGTAGGCGGCCTGTCAATGTCAGTCTATTGAACTTGTGTGTGCTATGTTCTGCGCAGAAAACCAACAGAACTGAAAATAACTCAGACAAAGTCATTGTGGAATCAGCATGACTCATATGAGTTGGAAATTAAGTTGGGTTTAGGTTCAAACAGGGCTAGTGCAGGCTAATGCCACAAGCTAACAGTTGGTCACCTCTCTGTCAGCTTGCTCCTTAACACCTCAACAGCCAATGCCGTTCCTCTTCTATCAAGTGTTTAATAATTACGATATGAAGTCAGAGAGGCTCCAGTCCAGTCAATAACTTTAGATCATATCTATAAACTAACAATGCAGAATAATTCAGACAGATAATCTGGTGCAGCCTTAAATCAGGAACATCCACACAATTGTGTTGGGAGGGTTGACTTTGAAAAACCACCTGATTTATCCCCTATCATGTGACTAGTTTATTTGATTTGATATCATAACCTATTAAAGAAACAAGACATTTTGAAAGTAGGGCTTTGAATGCATTTTAGTGTCTATAAAGTTAAGTGTATTTTCTCAAATAGCAACAAAGCACAACATGGCAAAACAAACACCACTAGATGAAGTTGAAGTCAGATAATTCATGCATATGAAAAATTTGTATGAACTACAGTGTGATAATTTATCCAAATGATTTAATTTAATTTCCAGGTTTCCAAGGAACTGTAACCATAACTCTAACCCTGCTCATGTTACTGTTTTTGTTGATTGTCCCACAGCAACCTCTCTTCCAACCATCTGTCCAGACTGGAGGAATCCAGCTTTGTAGGCCTCAGCCTGCTGGATGAGCTCCATATTGGTAACAACCGTGTGAGCTTCATCGCAGATGGAGCTTTTCGTGGCCTCTCCAACCTGCAGATGCTGTAAGTTAAATTTAAAAATCTTGTACATAAAAATAGGTAAAAAAAACTTCCTCCCAGAACATGCAACCAGTACAACAAGAATATGAAATAAAACTTTGAGAACAGCGAAAAAAATAGCAAAAACATGGATGTGATAATTCAAATGTGGACTTTTTTTGGTCATTTAGGTAATCGTAACATTTTCCAGAATAACTTGATTAACTGCAATGAAAAAAAAATCTAGTAATTTAAAAGAAAATTAATGAAGAAAATCTGTCAAAACACTGAACAAAAACAAATTAATTGACAACACATTTGTGTTGATTGATGTTAATATGAGGTCACCAGGCAACCAGCAGTGACTCCAGGAAGTCACCGCTAACACTTAACGATCGCAAGTAACTACATGTAAAACCACAACATGTTGTTTTTACTTCTTGGTTTTTGAACCCAATAAACATAAGGTATAGCATGTTTATTTGTGTACTTTAGAGGAGCTAGTAGGCAGATTTTCCTCTAACTTTTTAATATTTAGGCTAGTTCTTTTCCCTTTCTTCCATTTTATGAGCTCAGCTAAGCTAATTCCTCCCCAACACTAGCTTTATACGTATTGCACAGATCAAAGTGTGATATTAATCTAATCATTGGCAAAACAGGGGAATAAATGCTACTCCAAAATTGTCATACCATTCCTTTAGGTATAGAACTTTGTGCAAGTTAGTGATTTAACTAGTCCCTAAAAGCCGTAAGTGCCCTATATGCAGCTCTGTAACTCTACCACCCTCTTTAAACCCACCTCCACTGTCAATTCTCTGCCTGAGTGGAAATATCCTGCCTGATTTGTTTTGGGAATGTGAAATAGATTACTGTGTTGAGGTCTCTCCACACACTTTAAAAAAAAAAAAAAAAACCTCCACAAGGCACAACCCCGACCTCAACGATTCCCCTACCTCTCTCCTTCCATCCCCCTCCAGCACCCACACCCACCCATCCCCCCTTTCCCACAGAGCAGCTCCATAACATTTCCCCTGGTTGGGATTTTTTAACTGGAACCAAATGTGAGTTGTGCCGCTGAGGTCACCATAGGGCAGGTGTGCAGCTAGGTGGACATGGATTGCCTCAGGGCTTCAGTTCTGCCACCCCCCTCCCATACACACACGCACACATCGTTCCTCAATCTCAATCAGCCATAACCAGACATGCCGAGGAGGAAAATAACTGTTTGAAAGCATTAGAGCAGCTGAGGGATCAAAGGAAGCAATTTCTCTGGGAAATTCTTGGCTTTTAGAGATGTCCGTACTCTAATGCCATGTATCAGGTGTTGAGTGTATTTTTCTCTCTAAGGATAGCAGGTAAAAGGTGTCCATATTTTCTCTGAGTTTGACAGCGGAAAATATTTCAGTACATTGTCGTTAATTATCAGGCTGGGATGTCATTCCCTCATTTTACTCTGGCGTTCAAAGATCATACAGAGAGGAATCCACTGAAGTGAAGGCAGGGAGACCTATTTCTGTACCAAGAGTAGCGGGAATGAGACCAGAAGCCAACTAGCTGTTCTAAGCTTCAATCCAAGCCTTGTTATGATCTAGGTGTTTACTTAATGGAAATTCATACAACTGAATTACACTGACCTGCAGCACACACACACTAGTTTTCATATAAAAATGAGTTTTTACTAAATATTTACACAAACTGCCAAATTTAACTGTTTGGGTAATGAGCTGGACCAACTAGCAAAACTAGCATTGTAGTCATTTTAGTGAAGAGAATAAAACACATAATGGTTGACATACCATCAAATATTCAAACAAACTAGGCCTTTAAAATGGAAACTCCCAAAAACTTATCTAAGACTAAATGAATTGTTGTTGTTGTACAAGTTAGCAAAACCAAATAATAATTAAAGATTGTATTTATACAGTTTTGACTCAATAGAAATTTTTATGCTAGCCTAAAAAATATTATTTGGATATCAAGTGTGACACTATGAATGTAGTAATTTTATATATATTATTAGTTTTTGTGACACACAATTTGAAAATGTAACTGTCTCTTCGATTGCCTAAATAGGTGGCACATTAGCAAGCTAACATTTACTTTGTCAGCTGGTTTGGTTGGCTACATTAGCAGCTACACAGGGGAGTTACTGGGTATAAATATTTTTATTAACAACCAGTGACTACTAAAGAACTAGTTTGGTTAGAACAATGAGTTTTATTATCATAGTAACACAAGGAATGACTCAACTCAGTTTGGACTTCAGAACAGCTAATGCAGCTAATGCTAATTTTAAACAGGTTTTATGTAACATGAAAACAACTGTAACTGTTGTGTTAAGTTGATTGGAGTTTACCAAAAGTAGGGGTTTGAGCAAAAAAATAAAACTCTTGAGCTCAGATGAACCCATACAATGTGTTAAATATGACAGATTCATGATATCAAGTATTTAATGTGCATTTGGGATCTGTGGCAACGCTTCCTTTGAGGGAAGTTCATACATATTTGAATTGCATGCAGAGTATATTTATATCCTCAGATGAAGTTTAAAATGCAGCACACATGTTATATTGCAGCGCTTCCTTGTAAAACCTCTTTTTCTATACGACACAGAAAAGCCTTTGCAGACTTTAAAATGTGCCGCAGAGGCCAGGAAGGAACTTCCTGTTAGGCATGGAGCCACTTTGAATGTAATTTTAAAGTCTCAAACATTTTCCCCCTCACACGAAAATGTAATGCCGCATAAAGTTTTATTAACATCGCAACTGCAGTTGTTTTCTGGGTGTGGATTTTTTACAATGCGGTCCTGCTTTGTTTCTTTGGAAAGGGACCTCCAAAAGAATGAAATCTCTTGGACTATTGAAGACATGAATGGACCTTTCTCCGCATTGGACAAGCTCAAAAAACTGTGAGTACATGAGTGGTGTGAAATAATGTTTGACTATGGATATTATTAAGCACAAATAAAATAAGACTGATAGGTTCATGAGAGATGTGAAACTGATCATTTTGTCTTTTTCCCAGATATCTGCAGGGGAACCAGATCCGCTCGGTGACCAAGAAGTCTTTCTCTGGCCTTGACGCGCTGCAGCACCTGTGAGTCTGCCTCATGTTTCACTGATTGTTTCCAAAAATCAAGAGCCGTAAACTAAGCAGGGTGAATCACGCTGAGGCACACAGGCTGTTTGTTAGAGCTGTACAACCAAACTTGTCTTGTCCCATTCCTCCACTTTGATGTGGAACCAAAAAAAGACTCTGCCATTAGTACCTTTGCATGTGCGCCAGATTATATCGATCACCGAGGCAAGTAGAGGGAACTCTGCGTGTGTGTGTGAGAGTGTGCAACAGCTGCATTTGATTCTAATTAGAGTTTTTTCCCAGCCGTTGCCAGAGCTCAAAGCGGCTCAGAGTTGGGCCTCTCTTGATTAACACAGCAAACTGCTGCCCAGAGATTTATTGTTCTGGAGCCCAGACCTTTTCTTCTCTCAACTGAAGTTTTTGTAGCCCTCATTCTATACGACTAATGCTGGCAAAAAGAGCTGCCATCTCTTTGCGAGGATCCTAATTTCTTCTGTCTTCTCTCCGCAGAGACTTGAGTAACAATGCTATCATGTCCGTCCAAGCCAATGCATTCTCTCAGATGAAGAATCTGCAGGAGTTGTAAGTATGACCATGTTTAAGAACAGCTTTAGGTAGTGTTTCAGTGTTGATGTGAGACTGAACACCAGGTGAAACTCATTATGGTCTGCTGGGAAAGTCAGCACCAAACAGTGCTTACTTCAATGTTAATAACAGGTCCACAGTTTCCTTTGTCTCCTTCCACTGAGGATTAGCTTCCAGTAAAAGGCTATGCAAGGGATTTTTTTTCTTTTTTTTTGCTGTTGCTTTAATGGATGTTAGACCCACATGGTATTAAAAAAGTGGTCTGTGTGCAACATTAAAAGGTCATAATACACTTATGTGCGTATTGTACACACATTACTTTTGTATTGCTTCAAGCTGTGTTCACAACTAAGAAAGACCAGAATCACAGAAAACCATCTATTAAAAAGAGTTATTATTGTATTGTGAATGATTTCTTTTAATTTTTCTGGTATTTTCTTGTCTGTCAGACGTCTGAACACCTCCAGCCTGCTGTGCGACTGCCAGCTGAAGTGGCTTCCCGTCTGGGTGGCAGAGCAAACCTTCCTGCCCTGCGTCAACGCCAGCTGCGCCCACCCGCAGATGCTGAAGGGCAGGAGCGTGTTCGCCGTCAGCCAGGAGGAGTTTGTTTGTGGTAAATGATGCGTTCACTCGGTGTAACACCTATGCACACACATACTGTAATGCCTTAAAAACAGCCAGCCAGGTTTTCCGTTTGCAAACTGACCCAGATTGTTCAATATTTTCCTCCCTGATTTCTGGACAAGCTAATGAGTCTCATGAAGGGAACATTATGGAAATTTACTAAGTTTGTAGCTTTCCTGGTTACCGTCAGAGTAAAATACTAAGGAAATATTTCACTTCAGTTTTTCCCTTTTAGAGCCTCATATGGCAAAAAAATACCAAGTGATTTACGAAGTATTGCTAAATAATCCAGGTGTAAACACTTTGAAATTATTATGCAGCAATTTTAACTTTTACCTTTTATTTTCTCTCCAGATGATTTCCCAAAGCCTCAAATCACAGTGCAGCCGGAGACCCAGTCGGCCCTCAAGGGCACCAATGTGACGTTCGTCTGCTCTGCAGCCAGCTCCAGCGACTCACCCATGACTTTTGCCTGGAAGAAAGACAACGAGGTCCTTAATGAGGCCGAGATCCACAACCAGGCCCACCTGCGTGTGCAGGAAGGAGCAGGAGGCGAGACAGAGGTGACAGAGTATACGACCACCCTGCAGCTTCGTAACGTGGAGTTTTCCAGCGAGGGAAAGTACCAGTGCGTCATCTCAAACCACTTTGGATCATCCTATTCAACCAAGGCCAGGCTAACTGTCAACAGTAAGTTTGAGATTTTGAGATGGGAAACGCCAATCTTCAAAAATTTTTTATCTACAAACTTTGTTACATTTGTGTTCGAGTCTTAAATCAAGCTTACTTAATGTTTTTCTTTTTTTTTTTTTTTTACTTTCAGTGCTCCCTTCCTTCA
>JAPZDV010000015.1:5575246-5620313 GCA_029814665.1 Acanthurus lineatus
GCCAATGTACCTTAGTATCCGTGCTGGAGCAACAGCCAGGCTGGAGTGTGCCGCCGTGGGTCACCCTTCCCCTCAGATTGCCTGGCAAAAAGACGGAGGCACTGACTTTCCTGCTGCCCGTGAGCGCCGTATGCACGTCATGCCAGAGGATGATGTGTTTTTCATAGTGGACGTCAAGACGGAGGACATAGGGGTTTACAGCTGCACGGCTCAGAACACAGCTGGAGCTATTTCAGCAAATGCTACACTAACTGTTCTAGGTGAGAAAAAGCACTGTTAAAGCAGAGTCACACAAATTTAAAGCCCCCATTTAAGGTTGAAAGGCTTGTATGAAGGATTTATAAACTCTGCACATGATTTACCCAAGCAATCTTGCTTTATTGTCACACTAACCTACCCTATTGCTGTTAACCCTCGTACAGAAACACCCTCCTTCCTGCGGCCCCTCATGGACCGCACGGTGGCCAAGGGTGAAACTGCTGTCCTCCAGTGCATAGCTGGTGGCAGCCCCCCTCCAAGGCTAAACTGGACCAAAGACGACAGCCCTCTGCTAGTGACCGAGCGCCACTTCTTCGCAGCAGCCAACCAACTTCTCATCATTGTCGATGCTGCAGAAGCTGACGCGGGGAAGTACACTTGCGAGATGTCCAACACACTGGGCACTGAGAGGGGTAATGTGAGGCTGGCGGTCATACCCAATCCAAACTGCGACTCTGGAGTTCAGGGTGGTGTTGGAGTCAGCATGGTTAGCGGGGCAGGTTCGGACGATGATGGGTGGACAACTGTGGGAATCGTCATCATAGCTGTTGTGTGCTGTGTGGTGGGCACATCACTGGTTTGGGTGGTTATCATCTACCACACCCGACGACGCAATGAAGACTGCAGCGTCACCAACACAGGTTGGTTCATGATGGCTTTTCTTGATTGGAATTTTATTTAATTGTTACCTGTAACATGGAAATATTTGATATAACTTGGTGTTCTTGTGCTTCAGATGAGACCAACCTCCCTGCAGACATTCCCAGCTACCTGTCATCTCAGGGGACACTTGCTGATCGACAGGACGGCTACATTTCATCAGAGAGTAGCAGCAGCCATCAGTATATGGCGTCATCGATCAGTGGATTCTACCTGCAGCCTAAAGACATGAACGGTAAATTATGGACCCTTTCTTCTTTGTTCCAAATTTAGATCCTTCTGCCAAACCATATCGTTCTGACATGATACTGTTCATTCTGCCTCAGGTCTTTGTCAGCTGGATACAGGAAGTGAAGCAGACATAGAAGCTGCTATCGATCCTCTACTCTGTCATTATCAAGGTCCAATCAGCTCATTGCTTCGTAGAGACAACATGTACTCCACTGACCCGTCAGAGTTCTTCACAGGTTTGTACAAACACCCACCAAATGGAAAATCTTCTATTGATTCTTACCCTATAAGCCTTTTGGTAATCCAGAAAATTAATTCAAAGTATTCCTCAAGTACATTCAATTTCTCTGATTTTGTTTTTCTCATTTTATTCCATTTTTCCCTTTAGGCGGATCTATGGATCAAAGGCCAGTCTGCATTGACTCCTACAGTTCCAGCCTGACCAGTCCTAAAAGGAGGGACTACTTCCTGTCTGAGCATTTTGACCTCTGCTCTTCCACTGTCCTGATGCAGCTTCCCAACGGCACTCTCCATCATGGCCCCTCCCAACAGCAGAATGACCGCAGACCATCCATGGAGGAGGGAGAGGCTAATGACTACAGGAGGCCTCATGAGTGCCCTCCCGCCTGCAACACCTTCATGGGTAGGTCTTGAGTTGAGCAGTTTCCTGAACTTTTAAGGATTTCTTTCTTTGGGTTTTTCTAACTCCTTCTTGCACCTTTCTCACTCAGGAACATTTGGAAAAGCTCCCTGGAGGCCACACACAGGCTTTGGCCCACCATCAGTGACAAGTAATGGAATAACTCTGCATGAGAACCCTTATGCTGCTCCGGACACGGAGTCGGACCAAGAGGAGAACAATCTCACCAAGGACTCTGAGTCAGAGCAGAGCAACAGCGTTTATGAACAGCCGTTTGACAGCAGCAGGACTGATTCCCTCCTACAGCACAGAACAAGCACTTAGCCGAGTGATTCTTGTTTTAATGAAGAGGATGACCAAAAAAAAAAGAACATTTCTACCTCACTGAATGGACACTTTTGCAATAAGGGACTCCTCAAATGTGCAACGAGTGAATGTAAAGGACAATTTGATGTTCCTAGAGAAAAGTAAAAAGGAGCATAATAGCAGCTGTTGTTAAAGGACATGGCTTCAGTTAAATAATATAGATGATTACATACATTTTTATATAAAGTTTATTATATTTTGTAAATTGTATATAAACAGATTCCATTATTTTTGCTTACCTTTTGTGTATGAATATTTTGCAGCCCTGCCTGTTCAGTTATTCCAGCTTTGAATGAAAGCAGTGTTTTGCACATATGTAAACAATAAAAAACACCTTAATGTGTGCTGCTGAATTCACTTCAGTGCTGAGAGAATGATGATACTGTCTTAATTATGCAAGACATGTATTAGGGATTTAGAGGACGTGGTGTAGGTGTTGGGTGTTGTATGTGAGTCTTAGTAGAACCGCAGACTGCTTAGGACGCTTCAGGTCTGTCATCAGTCAGCCACTAAAGAGAGAGACAGAAACTGAGTGGATGTTTTACTCTTTGGTGTCACGACCTGGTTTCATCTAAGGCAATAGTTTCAAATAACAGTTAATTTATTTAAGCAGCAATGTGGCAATGATTCAGTCTGCTGTTATTGTTCTACAAATATATCATTGTTCAAATGAATGGTTTCAAACAAGATTAAAACATTATTCTCAGGTTTATTTGGATATATTTGCCACATTGTGATTTAAATAAGTACTGTTAAGTATCCTTAGTAATATCCACAAAATGAAATCAACTGTATGGCCTAGCTGCACTGTAGTTTAATATATGTTATTGAGATAATTTATTTGGCTGATGGGCCTCAGCAAGAGGTCTAACAGTTAACTGTTGGTATATAAGCTAACTGATCCAGTGCATTGCCACTGCTACTGTTCCTATAATGGGCACATCTGTTACTAATACTGGTAATACTATTATATAAACATAATAGCCTATTGTTCTATTAGTTTAAGTTTCTGTATGCCCACTAAAATAGCTAGCTTTACCTCTACTGTTTTTATCATTATTAAACTCCTACCATTACAAGTACTATTACTATTACTATTAGTGTCCACTGATGTTAAACTATTAAGTGCAGGGACAATATATTACTATAAGTTCTGATTTTTTTAAGTCTGTCTTAAGACCATGTTCACATGTCCATATGAACACTTAAAGAGTAACTAGTAACAATCCTCCTGTTTACAGCAACCATGAAGTAATCACATCCTAGTATGATGTATGTACAATAGTCCTCCTTAATGCAAATGCATTACAAAGCTTTGCTAAAGCTCAAGCTAATATGAAGCTTCAGCAGTGTGAGTTGGCCAAATAAAGAGGATTATTTTCAAAGTTACCGTCTTTTAAAGCCAAATGTCTTTGTGTTCCATCCCTCCACCGTAGCTCAGCAGGGAAACACAAAGTTATTTTGTACCAAAAACACTTGATGATTCCAACTTGATTTGGCAAACTCAGACATCTGAAGCCTCAAAATCTGAAGCTCAGACAACTTTATAATGTATTTCTGTTCAGAACAAGGGCTGTAGATTTTGTCCCTTTTCTTTTCTACTGGAGCAAAGTTGCTGTGAGTATGAAGACCCGACTGGATAATAAATATATAGTAGCCATTAACTCTTTCAGTAGACAAGTGAGTATTGTATGAAAACAGACTTGAAAAATCTGATGGTGTCATAACTATTGCCAGTAAATTTAGTGTTACTTTCATTTGCAAATAACAGTACTAGTACAACTAGTGCCACAACCATTATATCTGCAGCCAACTATGATTCACCACCATCACCACATTACTTTTTTAAATGATCCAAATTGAAGTTCTTTTTTTTTCATTTCCATGTGCTCCCTTCCTTTACCAAGATGCCAATGGACATGAGTGTTTGTGCTGGAGCAACATCTGGTCTGATGGGTCACCCTTCCCCCTCAGATTGTCTGGCAGGAAGACTTTCATTAATAATAATTCTTTTAATAATTGTACACATCATTAAATACTACTTAAATAATTATATGTCATCCATGTTAAACCCACAAATTGCTGTGAGGACAGTATGGCACAATATAGCTTAGCCCGAACTAGACTCCCTCTGTTTGCTGGATGACTCACCCCCTCTGCCTCCCCCCTCTCCCCTCCCACCCTCATCCCCCAGCCCTCCTCGCCTGGCGGTTTGTTGTTTCAGGCCTCTCCTCTTCAGTATGAGGGAAAAGGTGTGCTTGTGCACCAGGGCTAGCTGTTGAAACTTGCACTTGGAAGGCGTCTTGCGGCTCCCAGCTTGCCTCAGTGGAGTTGTATTGACGAAATGGCAGATTGAGGATGGTGGTGCCAGCAGTTTTAGAGGGGGATTTAGCCAGATCCCCTATTCAAGGGGAGTTGTTTCAGTCTTGCGTTTAATCTGGCAGCATGAAAAGAAAAAGAGAGAAAAGTAGTAAAATAGACTTCTTTTTGTTGCAATTATGTGCACTTTAAAGGTTTGTGTTTGGATTTCCGCTCTTACTAGTTTTTTTTTTTTTGTGTGTGTGGAAATGCTGATGATGAGATTTGCTTTCATAGGATGTGTTATTTCGCTCCCATCCTTTTGGCTGACTAATGTTTAAGTACACCTGGCTGTTGGCTACGCTGCACTGGTGTCTATGCTTTACCCCACTGTAAAGGAATGAGGGGGTTTGTTGGAAGTCTTGCCAGTTCTTTGAGGAGGCTGCGATTAAGACAAGATGGTGGAGCCACACACATCCAAACACCTGGGGAACAGCTGCTGCTGCTGCTTCTGAGGCAACACTCAAGGACCAGTCCACTTTTTACTAATAACCTTATCTCAGTGAAAAGTCATGTCAGGTTAAAGCAGAAACTGTATCTAAGAAAATCCCGACCCTGATCCTCCAGGATGGATAAGCCAGTGATTAATGGTAAACTCAGTGGACCGTGATTGTACTCCTTGTTGAGCACAATGTGGTGATGTTTATAGGACTGCAAAGTTGTATTGTTTGGAAGTACATTTCCAACCTTTGTGTGGGTAAAATGATGTACGATGAGCTGGTGATGCATGTAAGATGTGTATAAACAGATGTCAGATCAGAGCAGGAGGGGCAACTTTTAGTAGGTGTTAGCAGTTTTTGGACTTCACAACAGCCCTGCTGGAGCAGTGGGGGGAGTTTAAGCAAAAGCTAACCTAAAACACTTGAAACTTTTGGCCATGTGCTTTGCATATCACACTCTGTATTTTTCTTGTTCCTGTTAATATTTGGCTAAACAATGAGAACATGACACGAGATCAATACAACACAATGGAATGTGTTGGTGTGCTGTGTTGCTTCAGGTACCATTGCAACATGAGATTGGATCACGGAAGTCCAGTTTACGTAACAGATGGCAATCTGATGAATGTAGGCACAATACTCTCTCACCATTAATCTCTTTTTTGTTTTCCACCAGCTCCTGAGGAAAATAATTTGATTTTTTTTAATGAAAAACAGCAACTGCTGCAGCCAAAAAAGGCACAGATGAGAACAAGTAAACTAAATCAGCCAAGTTGCAGATTTCCAGAGTGATAATTTTGTGTTGGTTCATCCACAGCAAGCAGTAATCAGCGGGGTAGAAAATTGAGCCAACACCAAACGCAAAAAACAGCAGTTCCTAAAATGACCACTGGAGGCTGGCTCTGAAAGACCGTCAATCCCTCATAAAGCCATATATTAAAATGCCCAACTTTACAGCAGAAATAAACATATTCATTGCTTCCTGGGAAAAACAGTCTTAGTCTCTGTAGGTAATTTCTTCATTAATGATAAATGAAGGGCGGGGGGGGGTGGTTACGTAACACACTTTTTGAAATCATGTAATGCTTAAATTGATTCATTATTAAAAACACGGCCACTTTGAGTGACAGCTACTAGCTCTCTGCAAGGGATCCCATAGCCACTAGGAGCAAAGCATACCAACCCCAGCTCCGCCTTCCCATCCAAATATGGTAACAACAACCCAAAAAAAGATGTTAACCACATTAAGCTTTAAAATGATACTCCACTAACTGTCTGACCTCTATGTAATACACTGTCTATCATTACTACGCTCCAAATTGCACATTTTCCCCATTTTCAAAATAAAATCACATGAGATGTGTCAGAATCATTTTTATCCCTTAAAAATTCACTGTTACACAGTTTTACACAGTATTTTACAGTCACATACATGCTGATAACAATAAGTTTGCACATTTTACAGAAGTTGTCAACAGACATCACAAAGCTAATATATGGTTTTGGAATAAGAAAGCTCGGCAGGTTGAGGGAAGACATGATAAAGTGCTATGTTGTACTACTAAAAAAAATGACTCCTGGATTGTGTTAACCATCTAAAAATTTCTAAAGGGGGATTTTTCCTTGAACTGCCTTGCTCAAGGTCACTTAATAGCAACTGTGGGAAGAAGGTTTCCTCCCATTTCAGACTTTAGCAGCCTGTCTGCTGGATTCAAACGCTCCTGTCAACATAACACGATCCCTTTCTTGTCGGCAAGGTTTTACACTTCACTAAACTATGCATGTTACAATTAAGCGGGTGGATGTAATTCCCCTCCGAATGGTTTATTTACTCCTTAAGGAAAGTCTCTGAAATTGCTGCGACCAAAAAACAATTTGTGGCCTAGCAAGCGAGTGAGGCGTAGAAGGTTTCCACTTTTAAAAGGCGCTGTGGATCCAGGAGTCTCCTGCAGAGTCTGCAGCCAGCGACGACCTACACATTTCCAGCCAGGGGGGAAAAAGAAAACACCGGCCAGATTGCAGAATAATTTCCCCTCTTTGATTCTGCATCCAGAGAAATGAGACAGGAAGTTGACTATTCCTCCAGACCACCAATGACTGGCAGACGACTGCTGGAGCCTGCTACCTCCTGGTCTCAGATCAGCATCTAATCTCCACTCTCTGGCCCTGAAGTGTTCATGTTAGACACTGACAACACTGATCCAGGGTCAGCTCCTCGGGCTATCTCTGCTCTCCACACCCCAGGGACCGAGCCAAGAAAATGAATTTAGCATGCCACGGCCTTATCTCACTGCCAGACACTCAGAATTTTGTAGCTAATTTGCTTTCATTATTGCCAGATGTGGCAAGATGCAGACAGATGTTATGTTATTATATTAAATGGCTGAAGGCTGCTAGCAGAAATTATTATTCCTCTGTTAGGAAGCTCAGGAAATCTGCTGGAGGACTGCTGTCTGACTTGTACGACCACTGAGCTCATTTTTACATCAGAAATGCTTTTTCAGTGCAAACGTACAGATTTTAAAAATGAGGAGACCCCAGCTTTTGGTATGTTAGGTCACACTCCCTTTGAGTCCAACTTCCTGACTGTTGACAGACAAATCCAACAAGATTTGTGTTGTGTCGCTTTCACAGATGGTTTTTTTTCACCCTTCTAAGCCGATAGTTTGGGTTTTTTCCTCTTATGTGACAAAACATTTGATCCTTAGCAGATTATCTTCAACCCTGGTGAGAATATTTTGACCATACTGAACCACTGAAACAGCATTTGCTTGGTGCAAACACCAGCTGAAGCCAACTCCAGCGAGGAACCACTGAGCTGCAGAAATCCCACGGTCATATAATATGTTCACACGAGCTGCCATCAGTGTGGATCCCAGCACGGACTCCATAAAACCCCATCAGACCCCATCAGACCATCTCTTTTCAATCTCCAATCCAGCTCCGGCTCTTTGTATGATTAAAAGCATATACAAGGGCTTTGCATCTTGCAGATGTTGCCATAAATCACCGGTTGGCCCTGCCTCTGCAACTGGCTGCTTGACAAATGTTTCACAATAACTGCGGCCCCCACCCCACCCTTCCAGTAAAAGTTTATAAAAAAAGAAAAGGAGTAAGAGAAGAAGAAGAAAAAAAAAGAGCCTGGAATTTCTACCCGGCTGCTTGTAACTCTTTCAGGACTATTGTAAAGTCTCAACCATGTCAGCACAGGTGGAAACCTGAGGGGTCGTAAAAAACCAGAAAGAGAAAAAAAAAAAGAAAAAAAGCCCGCCCACTTCAGGCTTTCTCTTTCCCAACAATGTCTGAAACTCCCCGCTGTCCCAGCCAGCCCTCCACTGTGACTAATTCCACACAAATCTAAAGAGCTAAACCAGTCAGGCTGTCTATGTGTCTGTGGACGGCAGTAACCGACACCCCCACGCCTGTAAAAGACACAAGCGTAATGGCTGAGAGGGAGAGCCGACTGTGAATCACAGTCTCTGGGGCTGCAGAGAAAGACGCTGTCTGTGAGCCCTTTCAAAGCTCAAATCCTCACCCCTGCTGCTGCTTTCCAGTTTTACACTGATTGCAAGTCCAGCCAATTAGAATTGGACAGTCGAGGTCCAATTTTTCCCTTTTCTGCACTTATATTAGCCTTTAGAGATCAACTTTTGAGATTTGATGGATGACAGAGTTTGGTGGAAAAATTAAAAATGATGAAATCTCAAAGTTACAGAAAAGGGTCTGGCAGACGAGGCCTTGTCAAAATCCAACAAAGAACATAAAAAAGCTTAATTTTCTTTTCATGGAGTTTGAATTGTCCAGAAATTTAGAGTTTGACATCACATATATGTATGTGTATATAAATATTTGTATACACACAATAACTGATGCCACCTTGGGGCAACAGAAACAGGCTGTAAACACAGAACTGACATTAACTTTCAAGCTGATACTGGACATCAGATAAAAGTAATTCAGCATTAATCTTCCTATTTGCTATCTCCATATTAGTCTCCACCAGCCCCAGGAGAAAATATAAGTAGTATGCAGTGATTTTATCAGGGCTTTTTTGGTGACAAAAGTGCAGAAAACAGCTACCGGGAAAGACACTAATTACAGCAGTGAGAGTGAACCAAAATAGTTAAGCTGTGGGCAGTAAAATAGAAAAAATGACCCGAAAGATGCTAAAAAAAGCTACACAGAGTTGTAAATAACTGCACAGGTGATTATTACCAGTGTGCTCATCACTTTTTCCCTTTACAAACATCCATTTGACTGTAATGAGATAAAATGATTGGTGCAGCTTTAAGAATCTGTTGTCATATCAGCTGTACTTTGCCCTGAGTGAACATGCAGTGTATCCTCTAGTTCACTCAAATAGGAGTTCAGACTGATACATCTGCATTTCCTCTCTGTGCGTATTTTGAAGGGTATGAGTTAGGTGTGAGTGCTTGTAGTGATGAGAGCAGAGATTTACGAGCACAGACGCTGGAAACAAACTGCCAGAGGCTAAGCTATTTCCCTGCACCTGGGAAGCTTCACTGTTCCTTTTTTATGATTACAGCTTTACATATTATCTTTATACCTCTGTTAGGAATGCATACTAAGTAGAACTTGGAGCAGCTCAACATATTCTAAATACCAAACCATCCCATACCTTTATTTAATATATTTTTCCTGACTACAAACTCTCTAAAATAGTGTTTTGTTGATGACAGATCTGGGTTTAAGGTATGAGCAGAAACTGACAAGGTGGTCCAAAGCTACCAAAAGAGTTGATTAAAATGAATAAGGTAACTAATACCTGTTTATAAAGTACAAAACTGACATTCAGGCAATTTAGAGAAAAACTACCCTTGGTTCCAGTGTCAAACACCTCAAAAATTATCCCAAACAAATTTGCCAATAACAAGATAATTGTTGTCTGTGTTTAGCACAAGTCAACACTTGGCGTGGATGAGTCCAGGCTGGTTGAGTGTTGACCCTCAGGGGTTTTTTACGAGCCACAGAAAAAAAAATATGAGGAAAGGTGACCTTGCTAGTTGAGTTTAAACTCCAGGTGGTTTCCGCTCATCCTGTCAACACGGCCTGATGCTCCAGCCTCATTGCATTCCTTCACACTGTATCCAGAGAGAGCTGTGACATGGTGGCTGGTGGCTGTTGTTGCTGGCAGCCTACAATTATCTCTTCAGTGTGTTTGAGCCTGTTGACAGTGTCTAGAAAGCCATGTCAGAGCTGCTCAAATAAAGACATGCATAAAAAGGTAACTTATGAAAACAAAAGTGAAAACGTTGCGCATGGAAACAGACAGCTAGACAGAAAAAGGTGTGAATGACATTAGGAACTTTTTATTTTTTTAAAGATATTCAGTGTGTTCTGTTTAAACAAGTCCAAATCTACATCTTGCTCTGCCTTTTTCTTTTTAAATCTAGAGCACTCACTGTGCTTTTCAGTGATTGTTGTCATCTCCTTCTGTTTGTATTGGCTACAAAAAACTTCCATTTGATTTGTAGGTTAAACAGGATGCTGCTTTCCACTTTAAAGAAGTAGAAAAGTTTGTGTCAACCCTTGTTGGCTCACTGAGTCTAAAAGAAAACTTTGGTGCCATATCACAGCCGCTTCCTCACTGAATTGGCTAGACATCACTGATGCATCTTTCTGCTCTTTTCACAAAGTTAAAATGTCTTATCACATCAAACAACAAGTATCTGTTCTGATTATTTTTACTAATTGTGTTTTTTTGTTTTACTTACTTCACAAAATTGTAATGGCAAGCAGAGTTTAGTGTTATCATTGAGAAAGTGTATGTTAGCAACTGATAATTGCGGAAAATGTTTATGTTTTGCCTTTTAATACAAAGAGATCTTGCAATAATGCTGTAAATGCAAGCTTTGCTGTCCACACTGAACAAAACAATGTTGACATTGTGCTGTCCCAGTGTGTTTTTTCTATTAAATTTTAAATTAGCATGTTAGTGTTCTAAAAGCATGTGAATTTTTACATATGTGTCAGGTAGCAATGTTGCTTTCCAGCAGGCCTCGTTAATATTTTGACAAGCCATAATTTCCTGTCCTTGTTACAATGTGGCTAATCATGTCTTCTGTTAGGAGGATGGGGAGCTCCAGTACCCTGTTTTCTCCCTCGTTTGTTGATGTTTCGAGTTGCTATTGGGCAATAGTATAGAGATCGTAAAAATATCAACAACTGTTAAAGTCACTGAAGTGGCTCTTTAGAGTTAGTTTAATAAAAAATATCTATCTTAATTGTGCTAATATTTTTAGCCACCATCACTGATCATCCAAGAACAACAAAGCTGTACAACTAAGTCCTCTGAGTACACTGAACTAAGTAAGGACACATTTTGTCACTTAAAAATGAAAATATTAAATTTTAAGGAAAAGAAAGGGCTTTTTTTTCAGAAAGTTAAGTCCTGACATAAATGATTTTTCACTTAGTTTGACCCCAAGAAGGAGCATTTAGTAACACGTCTCAGGGACAATATCAACAGACATGACACACTTCTGGGAACAGCCGATGAAAGCTGGATTTAAGAGATTGCACAAAACCATATTGATCCTTAAACAGAAAGCTGCTTAAGCAAATATTAATGGCAAATAGAAAAACTAGTATAAATGTCAATGACATTTGTAACACTGCATCATGTGGACACATTAAAATGAAAATGAATTAAACATGCCTTTTTAAATAACGATCTTCCACAGCAGCCAGATGTTACAGACAAATTCTAAAAGCAGTCTAAATAAAGCTATTAGACTCAGTCATCAGTCATCAGCTGACCTTTAACCTCTTGGATAATCAACACTTTAGACACTCCTGGGATAAACACACCGGCACTGAGTGTGTGCTTGACCCCTTTACTGTGGTCCGGGAGATACACACCCACAAGTACACACAAACCTGTCTTCAATACTCCACTGTTGAACCAAAAGCTGTTCTTCAATATCAATTTTCAATATGATAGAACTTCCTAAAAGAAAATATTTGACTTATCTTTTAAATTTGACCCCTTTAAATAAAAATATTGAAGAAATAACACCTTTAAATGTTTTTAAAACATTTAAAACAGTACAGGAAACCTGGATGAAGCTGCTTAGCAATTAAAGGTACTCGACCTGTTTTTTATAATGCCTGATGTATTATTTCACAACTCAAAGTAAAAATGTAGCTTGTCTCAGGGGGGTTAAAGAGGTTAATATCTGTCATCTGCCCTCCTGCCCATCCCACCAAACTCAGTTTCAAAAAGGCGTGAGCGATGCTGTCTCTGAGAATGATGGGAAAAGCCTTGTGCTGACAACGAGCAAACAAACACTAAAGGTTTTTAATTTCAGGCCAAGCCCGCTGTCAACAGCTCGAACAAATGAAAGCAAGGAAAGGAATGAGAACGGGAGGGGGGGGCAGAGAAAAGAAAGACTAACATGACACAGCGCTAATCGAGCCTCTTTCTTTTAAAAGGAGAAATATCTTCCCCATTTGTTGATGCTGAGGGCTCTTTGTAGAGACCTAATCTGATAACAGGGTGTGAGTGTTTTCATAAGCTAACCTCTTCACTATTTACTGAGACCAAGAGCCGCCAACTGGTGTTTGTGAAACCTGCTGTGCTACATTTAGTCTCGCTATGAGGAGCAACACTTCCAAACAAAAAGTTTCTTCTTGTACTGATTGTTGGCCCACATCTCAATTGGATTTTCAATAACTTCTTTGGGAAGGGACGTTTGGACCGCTGCAGTTTATATGTTGGCTGGAATGTCATAGCAATTAACTCATTCTTTCTTCATGTGTGCCAGTCATTAATGAGTACAATATGGCCGGTCCATCCACATGCGATGAATTCAGCCTTGGCTTGATGTCGTGTGCTTTTTTTTCCTCATGTGGATCCAGGATTCGAGGGATTTAAACTCCAACAGAAACAGAAATGAAAGATTCATGTACAAAAGTAGAAGTATTTTCTGTGTTTATCAGCCAAATTTTGCATAGATGTAAGCAAAAAGCAGCTCATAGGCTTTTTGCATTTCCAGCCTGGTGTCTGACAATCAAGACCCAATACCATCACACGTTAGAGAAGCCTGCAAGCATGTTCTGGCAGGCAGTGTTGTGCAAACAGCGCTGCTTTTTAGAACAACTGAGCTGTTGAATATTTATTGTTTGGTTAAGGTTTCAGTGAGAAATTACGACATCAGTCGGCGGCACAGAAGCAGCTCAGGGAGAAGGGGGGGATTTCCCACTTTCCCCCTCACACCGACGCTGTCTGAGCATGATCGACGCATAGATCTGTCCAGAAAGACTGCTAGAGTGTTGATGGATAGTTCGTCTTTGGCTTATTTTCTTTGAAACTTAACAGCCATAAAAGATAGTTTGGCTGAAAAGGGCTTTCAAAAGCTATCCCAGCCTGCTCTCATTCCCAGGTCATCAAATACCGACGCTTTGTTACACCCCTCTGCAGCTCACGCAGATGCATAAGGTGCTCTTTGGCATCTGCATGCAATGCATTGGGGTCACACTCAGGATTTTCACTAAGGTGACAAGGTTCAAAACCTGTGTGAAACCAGAGGTGAAACCTACAATATAACACCATCAGTGATCTTTTTCTAAAACTAAATAAGTTGTTTTGATGTCTAGAACTAATTAAAGTGAGATTTTTGCACAACTGCAACTATTTGGCTAACTTTAGAAAGGAGGTGTACATATATGACAAGCTGATCTAAGAACATGTTGCTATCCTGATATTTTTGGCTTCATTAATGATATTTTGGGCCTTACAAGAGCTATTTCCTGGTCAGAGTGATAAAGTCTCTGAAACAGCATTTAGACTATTTCTGGAAACTAAATCTCCTGACTAGAATCAGACTGATGAAATAATAGTAATCACTAATGGGCTTAATTTCTAGGAACCAAGTCTGCTAAGTCTTTGTTATTTTTTAAAGCATGATAGATTTAGCAATGTGCAATATTGCTAAATTTGACTTTCAATTATTTTTAAGCCTTTTTTAGATAAACAGGCAATGTATCAGCACATTTTTCACTAAGGTCCTGTCACATCAGTTTTGCCCCACAAAAGTGAAATAGTTTGCAGAACAGGATTCGATAGAACAAACCCCTCTTTTAAATAAACTGTTTGCATTTATTTTTAATGCTAACGACCAAGCTATGCTGCGCTACTTTACTGTATCTACAGCTGGCTAGCTACTGTGACTGGCAAGTGTGCACTTCTGTTAGCAGTTAGCTCCTCAGCTAGCTGATAGTTCATTAGCTAACCACACATATTGTCACCAAGTTTCTAAAACCACCTATATTGGCAAGGAGTGTGTGAATGAATAAACTGTCTGATGGTCAATCATGTGCAAATGATACAAAACCTTGCAACTGAACATAATTTACTCTTTACTTTCATTCAATTAAATGCTATTGTTTAAAAATAGCATTTATCCATCTAAAACCAAATGTTCAAAAAATAAAGTATGCATTTGAATATTATTGTTACATTTACACTCAGTTGTTGAACAATTGGGATGGATTTCACTACTTAAGTTCACATGATTGAAAACGCTTTAAATAACTGCATAAAATAATAAACATTTTCTTCCTAGAAAAGCCTCATATCAAAGCAGGACATCAAGACTGATATTTAATGGGCCCATATATCAGTCTGACTCTCCTAGAAAACTGCTGAGAAATTCAAAAATAATCCCTCACAGGCTTCATATGTCATGTGCTTGCAGGCCCACCCAGAAGAGTGACTGCAGCCATTTGTCTTTTTTCATAAGCTATTTTACCATCTGCTCTGTTGTGCTGAAAGGGTACACACGTCCTCCCACGCTGACTCGGTGAGCTCCAGATGGAAAACGGAGCCATCTTTCCCCCCGTCGTGAGGATGGGCATCTTTACGCTCTTTTCATAACAAAGAATTTCAGATGTTTTCCAGACTGGATGGCAGCAGCCGCTGTGCTGTGTGCTCCATCAGCGTCCTGGATAACGTCTTGGCACCATCAGTTCAGTTTCTGAAGCATAAATGAGGCTGTTATGAACGCCGACTGGCGGGCGGGGGCTCCAGCTGGCTGACTGTTGTCTGTGGTGCCCCCTCCCTTGGTCAGAATAGGACAGAGAACATTCCTATCTCTTGTTTATTGAAAATAGGTAGATGTTTTGATAGTGTGGCTTCATTTTTAGTTTTAAAGTGTCAAGTCTAATAGCCCATAATATTCCTATGATATTCCTGCCCAGACTTAAAGTGTGTCTCCAGGGTAATATATGTGATTTATGGGGCTATAAACTCCAAAGCATTAATGAAAAGGATCATCTGACATGTGTAGATGATTGCAGAGTATAAAAGAGAGACTCTGGGTGAAATGAATGATTTTCAAGAAGCTAAAGGAGTGCAAAAGGAGGAGTCTGTGCAAGAAAAAGACAGATTGAAAGTCAAGATATAGGTGGGAAAGGGAAAGAAGGACAAAAAGAGAAGGAGGAGAGAAGGCCTGCAGAGGCTACGTTTCTCCTGGCCTGAATTACTATCATTATTGTAATGACTCTGTAATGTTTTCTTTCCTGGACCAGTAATTGTTACCAAGCCCGCTGTTCAGCGGTGCAGGTGGACAAATTGCTGCCGAGCATTACTTTCCACGATAGCGAGGGGAACATAATCATTTCCACCATCCAGGCCTCAAACAGGACTTTTCCCTCTCCAAACCCAACTGCTGGCATTTGTGGCTTTCATGCTCACCAAATACTAGAAACAAAACCACATATTTTAAAAACAAAAGGTCTGCCCCTTGAAACTGGTTGTAGGTACTATCGCAACACTAAATTGTGTCTTTTACAGAAAGAGTCTAATAATAAACCTGCATAGTATCTCTCCAAAATCTCTTACAGAAAGATTTAAAAGCTTTTATTAAAGGGAATATGGAATAAATTGTAGACTTTTCCTGAAAATCTGCCATTTTTCCTCTGTCTGAAGCTCTCCACATGAGCTGGAGTTGTGTTGTATCCACATGTATTGAACCTTTTAAACTTCCACGCTCCATATAACCCATATGAACCCCCGCCCACCACCACCTGCGGCAAACTGTCCATGACTCTTAAAACCAGCCAGATGTTGCTTTAAGTCTGGGATTCCTAAGCGGCTTCATGACAAGGACTTGCAGGATTGATGCAAATTAGCTCACTGATGTGAGAGGATTTTTACTGTTAGGCAAGAAGTGGGACTGTTTATCTCTTTTTAATCTGTGAGCAAATGATGTCTCATTCAACTAATCAGGTTCATGAAATTGATGGAAAAGAAAACAATCATTTGTTATAGATGGGAAGAACAATAGAACCGTCTTTGGAATTTTTGTAAAGGAAATAAATATCCATCTTGTTGCCAATAGAGTGTTTTTATTTCATAGTCCTCAACGTGCTTTCTCCCCTTCTTTGGTATGAGTGTTCCTACATTTCCCAGAATGCCTCTGAACTACCCCCCAGAGAACATGTCTGGACTTGCAGCTCTCAGTGGCTTTATGGGTAGGAGGAGAAAATGATGACAGACACTGCTCACATCAGCAGAGTGAGATTTTTAAGTTTTTAAAAAGAGGTCATCACACCTCCAGACTCAGACTTTCACCTGCGTTGCATTAGGTCTTTTTAAAACTGTTGCTTAGAGAGGAGCCTTCAGTTTTTAATACTAAGATATTGGCACAAAAAGCTGACAGTGAGTCTGTGTTTTGCATTAATTAGCTATTTTCTGCTGTTTATTGTAATCTGCAGGAAATATTTGTTTCTTACTCTTTTGTTGAATTATTATGTAAAAACTTGCAAAAATATTTCATATGCATTTATGCGATGTATGAGAGTTGCAGGCTCTGAGGATTAAACCACCTTTGTTTACTATCTCTTTACATCTGCTATTTGTCAACTAGCCAATATATTTAGAGAGAAAAGGTTGCTTTAAAAAAGCTGTTCTGCTTCTTCTTGGGAGAGGCCCAAGCTTTAAAACAACATTCACATATTTTTTGCCTGAGGGTATTACGGTTGATAATTTTGCCTGCTATTACCTTTTAGGCTAATACATAATAACATTAGCCTTTAATTGGAATTTAATGTTTGCTCTCCTTGCAGCTCTGTTTGGTCATCAGTAACTCAGGAGGGGAATATCTGGCTCTTCTGCTGCTAAATGCTAATCCTGAACTTTGTCTGTCTTCCCCTTGGTGCTAGACAGGTAGTGCACAATGGGTTTATTAGGATCTATAAATTTCAAAAAGAGAGATGCTAAAACGCTCCATAAATATTGTAGAAATGCAGGGTGATATTTCTCCATGTGTTTGTGAGCAGAAGAGACCAACTCTCACATTACACAGGCTAGTCATCTGAGCAATTATTAATGTAAAGAGTATTGATAAGTGCAAGTTTTTACCTACAGCATACTGAAAAAGCTAACTGAATGGTGGTGATGGCAGTTTTAACAACAACAACTGACATGCAGACAATCTCTATTTGTGGAATAAATTGTTATTTTTTTGCCATCATACAAAATGTCATGAGAATCCATTCATAAAATGACAGAAATGTTCAAGGCACATGACCATGAGCCTTAGCAGAGAGCATATTTTCTAGCATTTATAGGACAACAGAGTGGACACATTACACAGCCTCCTCCAAGGTCTTGATTCAAAAACATTAGTCTCCTTAAAGAACTCACTGCCGGCTGCATTCCATTTTCAGACATTAGTTCCTCTTTTTTTTCCCACAAGCGACTTTCTTTTCAGTCCCAGATGGTTCTTCGCTGAGTTCTTTAAAGTCCTTGCAGGCGAACATACATCAAAAGGCGAATTCCACATCTTTTGAAAGTGTTGTAATTACCAGTGTGTGAGCAGCACATATGTGGCGCACACTGCATCAATCATACAGTAACACCTGATTTTAATCACCTCGCCACGGCTGCACTGATCGTTTTGACACCCACGAAACAGCTTGGAGCTAAATGCCTGAAAGAGGAAAAGTGGAATATTAAAACTATAATTTTCAGGGAAAAAGGCACAATGACAGCCATCGGCCCTCATTGTTTTATAAACTGAAAAAACACCCTCTGCATTCTCAGACTTAATTGGACTTCAACCACTGTTTGCAAACAGATGGCTGCAGACATGGAGTCAGTCTAATGGAGTCTTTTTATGGCCACATGATGAATTTAAGTCCAATAATAACTCTTCTTGTAGCTCTGTTTTGGTTTCGCCCAACTCAGGCAGGAAATATGTGGCTGTTTGACTGTTAAATGCTCAACTATGTTCACCTACTAGTCAAAAACTTTGCCTTATAGTGCTGTACAGGTCGCGTACATTGGGTTTTCTTTAAAGCCATGTAACTGAAAAACAGTTTCATCCTCTGTCATGAAACAATGCTGAGACCATAGACTATATTAGAGAGAGGCGCTGTGGCATCATCCACTGGTTTGTGGAACACTGGTTTGAAGCATCTTGTATGGCATTATGGCCAACTTGCTTATGGAGGCAGTCCCAGGTGGTCATACTAATAAGTTTTTTTGTTGATTCTGAGATTAATTACTTTCAAAGGGCTGAGAGGACTTGCCCTCACCTCAGAACGCAACCTCAAATCCTCAGGCGGAGCTGCTTTGAATGTTCAGTCGAGACTGGAGACCAAAGGCGATGGTGCCCTCTCGGTCTGGACACCTATGCTTTGGAATAATCTGCCAGAGGAAAATAAGCTAGCAAGGTCAAGTTTAAATCACTTTTGAAACTCATTTTTATAAACAGGCTTTAATTTGAATTGCTTCTTGTGTTTTGCTTTGCTTTACTCTGTTTTCTGTATTGTCCATCCATGTACTCACTTCTTTTTTTTTTATTCAGAGGTTGTTGCTTGGCTTAGAGCTGTAAAAATGAATCAAGGCAAGAAAGACATGGGTCATAAAATCAACGCAGGCTAAAAGACACAAAATTAATGCAGAATTTTTCTACATGTGACCCCTTTTATGTGAAAAAACAGTAACTTAATCTATTGTTAAGATAAAAAAAATTAGTGGAGCAGCAATTTTATAAGAACTCATATCTTAAACTGTGTAAATACATTGAGCCGTGACATTATGCTTTTCTCTGTGATGGTACTATAACAGAGAGATCTCTTTGATTCAGTAGGCATCATGTGAACAGCAGCTCTGACTGTGACGACTTCGCCAAAATTGCCTGCCAGTCCAGTACTGTTTCTGGATCTAATGACCCGGATCGGCTCTTTGCTTTGTTCTCCGCTAACAGACCTGAAAATGTAAAACGCATCACTTCCTGTGTGACAGTTAAAAGCTACCAGACAGCAAATATATTTAGTACAACAGAGAACTGTCACTTAACGTTCACCGTTTATGTTCATAACACTTGACATTTAAAAGGTTTTTCTTGGTTTTCACATGGATTTGATGTGCATTTTTTTCTCTCAGGGCACAATTCACATGTTATTATGCAGCCCCTTTGCTTATTGTCTTTGGCCCTCAACCACCACAGTGTAAGTCACCGACCCTCACCATGTTGTATGGGAGAGACGTGTTTCTGGTCAGTGACTCATGCAGCATGTTGAACCATGTGAAACCACAGCTCTGTGTCCTTGTGTTAGTCTGCCAGGAGGCCTACAGTACTGTCGGAGCGTGCCTTACGAGCCGTTTCCATGCTCTCTCAGCTAGCAAACTTGCAAACAGCTGCGTTTTCCATTAGAAGTGGTTTCTGGAGATGTGATCTTTTTTTTTTTCCTTTCTTCCAGAGAGAGGGGGGGATCGGGAGTGACAGGATCAGGGGGGACTGGGAGGCAGGGCTGCAGATAAAAAGCGAGGTGTGCCTCGTTCTCAGAGGTATGATCCCAGCACACTTAGCACTGAAGTCTTGAATCATGCAGACTAAGATTTACTGCTGGCGGAGACAACTTGAAGAAGGTCACTATGGCCTGTGGGGCAAAACCAATCAGAGTGTTTTCTTAACTAATGAACTGTGAGATGAGTCACTTAAACTCACATTAGAGGAATGAGTTTTTAGTGAGAAGTGTGTGTCTTACTCTGACTCCAGGTTCAGTCTTGAATGTGAGCAATTTGTTAACTAATTTCTCGGATTTTAAAGGAAAACACATCATTCATTCTAGTGCACCTCCCTACCTCCACCTCAATGTGTGTATTCACTCTTTAACACATGCAGCAGTGTGTTAATACATGATTTAATGTGTATTCACATAGTGATACTGTTGTTAGTTCCTGAGATTAATTCAGAGGTTAATAAATTGGATTAAGGCTGCTGTAAAATTAAGTTTCACTAAGAAGGCATCATGTGCTTGGCAGGAGACAGCACCAGAGCGACCTCTAGTGGTTTCATTTAAACATTTAGTTTGGATTTCATAATTAAGAGGTGTTACTCTAATGCAAAGCACCCAAGCAAAGCGTTTTAAACCAGGCCAATTCAGATATGAAAAATGTGATGTGACAGACACTGTGCTAATGTGCCAAAGTGCATTTTATAAAATTAAAGGGTTTTTGTATGCCAGGAAGCATATTTTTCAGTGTAAAAATGCAATACATTTAAGCTTGTCAAATTTAATCTTATTACATATATCTTATAACGTGGTTAACATAATAGATTAAATGAAAAATCTTCAATGAATCACTTGAACTGATGCCGGTCTGGAAGTTTTGGAGGCAGGATTGTGATCATATTGTCCCAGGAGAAATCAAAATGTCTTCTCCTTTCTCATCAAATGCGGCTCCGCTCTTGCCTGTTAATGCTGTAACCTCCACTTTTGGTAGAAGCTGGATGAGAAAACTGACTGACTGAAATAAATGTATAATGTATAACATATACAGTCACCGTTAACTTCATCTAAAGGATTCTGCTTTAAATGTTAAAGAGCATCAATTTTTGTAACAGAGATGTGAGAAAAAAATACAACTTTCAGTGACTCTTTAGGAAATATATTTGGAAATGATTTAGATTTATAACCATAAGCCCACTGGTTGGTGAAGCAATCAAATCATTATAAGTATAAAAGACTTTGTAGACAATGGTAACTGTTCTTAACAACTGATTAAACATTTAAACAAGTAGTCCAAAATCAATGTATATCAGCATTTATAAAGTTAACCATCATCTTGTGGACACATTATAATAATTCAATTAATTTCACGAAACATGCGTCATTAAACTACTAAATTTAGGAATCTCCAATTGAAAATGACATTCTATTCCAGTGTTTTTATAGATTTTTTTTTTGCTGTTGCAGTGAGATAAAATATTTGTATTGACAGCCATTGATGTTTCAAAAAAAGATCAATATTTTTTTCTAATGTGTCTGATATATAATTAATTCTATTCATAGAACATTCATTAGGGCTTTTTGAACCATTGCAGTGACATGCTATGGCAAAAACACAGGAGAAAAACATTTTTTTGGTCAGCATGTGCATGTTAATCGTGGTGAATGTGATGATTTGAAAGGAGTCTGACCGGGCCGTCTTTGCAGGCTGATTGCTTTAGTCATCTATGTAAATAACTCAAATGACTTTGATTCCTCTCTTTATTCAAGTCACCGAAGTTCACGTGAAGATCAATGTGTTTCTCCTTCTTCACTAAGTGAGATAAGGAAAGTCTGTTCAGGTTATATTCTCTATGTGCTCACTCTTTAATTGCCTGCTGGCTCAGGCAGTGGAAAGTGCTCGAGCCAGTAGTTGATCAATAGTGTAGGGCATGATGTTAAAAGCTGGAGAGTGGGCTGATCCTGCCTCACCCCGCGTTGACTAATGACTATGATGTGCAGTGAAGATACGAGGTCAGATCCATCCTCACACTTCTGAATAATGAACCCCATGCTGAGGTACAGCCAGCGCAGGTTAACTTAGCGAACTGGTAATTAGACGGAATACTGCAGGGGTTCGAGATGTGTTCGGCTTTGATGATCAACTGCAACACTGTGGCATTAGTTTGTTAATGTTCTTACTCTCCTCAGGACCCAAACACTTGCTTGGTTCGAAGCACTGACTATAAAAAGATGAGAGACATTACGACAACTCAAAAGTGGAACCAAGCCATATTAGTTGCCCCCCTGGTGTCTGGCTGCAGTATAGATCATAAACCCTGCTGCATCAACATTAGCAAACTGGACATTGGCCCAACTAAATAATTAAAAGATACATCATACACATTTTCTCTACAGATTTTTTTATATAATTTTAGGCGGTTCGTGCTATTGTATATTTATGTGTCCATTGTCCTTACAAGTTTAGTTTTAGTTGGTTATTTAATGCTTAAAAACAGGTGTTTAGCATCATAAAGGACAGCTCACGTCTGTTACAGTGTCAAACAGTTGACTGAGCAGAAGCTTAATACTGAGACAACATCTGCCGATCAGCACTGTGCAAATTCTGGCTCTTCAATGATGTCACCATCACCTGTATTAGGGATACTAAGGATATTTTATATTTTGGAGAGGAAGTGGAGATGTGACATTCATCTGTTTTACCATCAAGAATCAAATATGACTCGATCTAAACATCTAATCTGTCCAATTAAGCAAGTGTTGTGACCATGACCTTTGTTTGCAAACCCTGGACTGCTTGTAGCTGAACAACTGGAAAGATCCAAAAATAAAACATCAGAGTAAATCTCACCAGACCAAAGAAGATCAAATGTAGGCTGGAGGTTCAAAGGGTTCAAGGTGATCGAACCCTTGAACTTGAATTTACAGGACAGTTTAAATCCACAGACAGTATCTCTATTTCTCAAACACTTTGCTGCTCCAGGTCTCATGTGCTTTTTCAGAGACAGGCAAATGTTAACCAAAAAAAAAGGCGTCAATCCTTGCTCAGGTCCTCAATGAAGGTAATCCCTCTGGTTGTGGATGTTCAGGTTCAGCTGCTCCATCGCTGGCAGAGCTCAACCGTGACAAAGCTGCCAGATTGGAGGACAGTTATCTGGACTCACGACACAGGAGACGATGCAAGAGGTCAAACTAAATTGGCTCACCAGAGAGGGGAGTCGACCCTTTAGGCAATCTCCTGCTCCTCCCTTCAATGAATTGGAAGTCCCACTGGACACCTCGGCTCTGAGAAGGCCGACTACATCTCAAAAATGGGGCAAATAGGAGAATGAGGTCAAAATACTGATGTCCTTGTTGTTTTGAATGACAAAGAATTCAAGGACAGTAGAGATTTCGATCTTAGCTGAAAAGCAGATGCAGGACTTTGATACTGTCTCCAGACCACTCTATCTAAGAACAGCTTAATTCTTGTAATTTGAGGTCATTTTTCTTCAGAATTAGGATCAAGTTTTTTGACCATCCATTGACCCAATTATAATCAAATTCTTGTGTGGATTTTTTAAAACAGGTTTAGTGCAGAATTGATCTGCAGACAGGACGACTTTTCTATGAACCTCAAGACTCTTTCATCTTAGATGTTACTTAAATTGTTTCTGCTGCTGCTTTGATTCATGATACAGCATGGAGAAAATGATGATGTCCAATGTTAGAAGTGTAGGGTAAGGGTTGGAGAGAATACACACAAAATTATCCCCAAAATCCGTACTTTCCCCTCAACTCTGTGGGGAATTTTAGAATGTTTCAAGTGATTGTTTTATTTTGAAGCCCACAAATTTACCATTCTGGTTGCTAAAATGTTGCTATCAATTTTATTTTCAGCCATAGCAGGCAGTTTCATTCAGAATAAAGTTTCTGCAATACTCACTGTACACTACCTGCCACTGCCAAAAAGCAGATCAAAAGTAAGCAATCAGAGAATAAAACATACATAGAGAGACAAATGCTTCTGTCAAAAGTTGGCAGAGACCAAAAGGAAACAAAGCTAGCAATTTCCATTGGATGAGTAAATTGGCAATAGTTTGCTAACATCCCACTAGTTTAAATGTCGTTAATATTTTCTGTGCTGCCCCCAAGTGGCAAAGAGAGCAATGACCAATAGCTTAAGTAAAACTAATGTGTCATCTCATGTGTCTTTATCATTTGGATACCAGGAAAGAGTTTTAATCTCACTTTGCCAGTGCTAGCTGTTAATTGCCAGTGTGCCAACTTTCATCAGATGCAAATTCACCCATAAACAGAGGTTGTACCTAGATTAAGAGTTATCCAGGCCTTACCCAAGCCTATTAGTTCTGTGTTGGTCTCTGCTTTCTGCCTTTGTATGCTGTTGTGTTCTTTAATTTTTAAATGTTTGCTGCGCTTCAGTATTTTCTATTTTATTGTTTTGTTTCATTTTCAATTTCTGTTTTACCTTCAAATTGGTTCTATAGTGTCTCTCCTGTTTCCTTTGTGTGTTCCTCAGTTTTCTTCTGTTTAAATAAATGCTCTTTTTCTCTGTTTTGTCCTTATTTTTTGAAATATTCCTCAGCTTTCCATTCAGTCTATAGAGTTTTGCTAAATTAGTTTCAAAGTGACTCGAAATACTTGTCAAGGTTAGCAGAGCAGGCTGTTAGGATTTATTAATGAGCCTGTGGCTTTGGGGAAAATTATTAAAAAGAAAAACAGCCCTGCTCTTACCCCAGGACATTGTCCAGCGGTTGTTATGTTAATCACTTAGGCCTAATTAATACCATGCATATCATTAGCAAAATGAAGATTCAAATGCCAGCATGCGTTAATTACCATTATAGCAGTCATCTACATTTCTGCCGTGAATGTTAACTGTCTGCCGGTGCTAATTTACTTGAATCCCTCTAATCTGTGCTGGAAAATGAGAAAATTATATGTATATGTTTTAGGAAATAATGGAGAGAAATGGGAGAAAACTTACATTGTTAAACAAATAGAATTGCTTTGTGATTCAATTAAATGACATCATTTTATTACACAATGTACACATTCACATTACCTAGAAAAACCTGTACTTTTATACAGGATGTTGAACCAGGATGAGCTATGTGAGTTTGCGTGTGTGTGTTTCTGTGTGTGCACGTGTTTCAGGGGGATTTCCTGATATAATCTCCAGTCCTTTCATTCCTAATAAGCCTCATTTAATGTGCCACAAATCCCTTGACTTAGTGTTGTTATTGAGACAACGTGGGAAAGGATACTTAACTAACTCGACACCTCCTTCCTTAAATTTTTTTATTTTAAGAAGAGCACAGTGATTTTGTAAATATTAATCTTAACATGGGCCGGACTTTCTCAGTAACTCAGGCTTTTGCAGAGAGTTCCTTTCTTTTCAATCTTTAACTAGTTAACTGTTTCGTCATTTGTGTGTGAGGGGACAAACAAACCTGTACAGCAAATTTACACCATGTCTTTAAACACAGCTATTGCAAAATGTTTTATCTATCACATTACATCTGTTTTGGCTATATTTTTTATGCATGGCAAGGGCAACTTCTTCTGCATCACACCACTGGATACACCATTTGATGAATGTAATAATAAATTACGTACAATATGTAACAAATGACTCGGACAATATTATAGATCTTCTCATGTAAATATTTTTCAAGATAATATCATGATTAAAGGTTTCTGTTAAGAATTACATTAAGTTAAACTGAGTCCAGGGAAAGGGGGTGCTTGTCAGGATATGACTGAGGCTAATTGATGCTTATAAAAAAAAGCTTGAAATGAATTTATTTTAAATTTTTACAAGTATTTCTTTGGTAAAAAGTAGTTCCAAGGAAAAACAGCCTATTAACACTGAGGTTTGTGAGTCATTCAGAGAATAGGTTAGAAAAAAAGTTGTTTTGTGATTTGGTTCAACCAATCATTAATTCAGGTCATAGATGGCCTTGCATAGAAAGAGTTGTGTCAGAAAGTCGTGTTCAAATCACATAAATCTGTAGGAATACGCTAATGATCTCTGCCACTTTAAACATCTCCTTAATTAATCCTCAACTTTCACACATAATTAATTGATACACATGCCCACCCCCAACCCACTGCTGCAGTCTCAAACAGTGCTTCCCTGCTGGGGAAGTTAATTGTCAGGTTAGATGGTTTGCCTCCAGAGGATTTGTGCCGTGAATCATAATGATTTCCACTTTTCCTTGACTGTCAGTGTTGCCTGTCATCTACCTAATGAAATGAGGGTGCAGCATAACACGTACTGTACATATCACCTCTTGGAGTTGGCAGTAATCCATCTTTATTGGTCATGGGTTTAAATAAGAGTTAAGTCCTATCTATGAAAATGCTTTTATCATAGTAATGTTGATGTTTCAGATTTTATTTTTTAAACTTTCACAGTTTTTAAAATTAATATTTGAATGTAAATATTTTGCTAATTTTTTGTCCGTATCTATTACTGCTACTGTGTATTACTCATGTAAATAATACCTCTGCCATTAGCCTTTACTGTCACTCCTGCTGCTGTTGTATGTATTGTAATTATTTTAAATAAGGCTACTTCTATAACCAGTTGTTTTAGCTCAGCATAAAAACTAAAAACAAGGAAATAAGCTAGCCTGACCCTGTTTAGAGGTAACAAACTCCTATATCAGCTACTCGAAAACTCCTTCTTGAGCTTGGTGGCCTCAGAATTGGTAAAGTCAATTAGTTAACTTAAGAGGTGCACACAAATAGATTTTTTTTTTCCTTTGGACAGAGCCAGGCTAGCTGTTTCTGCGGGTTTCCTCTCTTTGTACTAAGCTAGGCTAACTGGCTGCTAGTTGTAGCATCAATACAGACATACGAGTGTTTTTTTTTCTCCAAATTGCCTAACTATGCTTTTAAACAAAATAGCTAATGATTTTATCTAGTCTGCTTCAACTACAACTGATGATAGTGCTAATAAAATGTTAGCTACTCTAAGTACTACCACTGTTGCTTTCACTGTTGCTAATTTGCTGATAAAATTTCTGCTTAGTAGCTTACTTTCTACTGTTACTGTACTATTTACTGTTTATTTTATTCTTTTTGATTTAATTATTTTTGACTGTTTGACTTTATTCTGGCTATTAATTCTGAGATATCTGTTCTCAAATACGGTGACAGCTTATAAATAAAGGGTTACAGTGGCCATCTTTAGATGTGCACTCTTGTCCTCAATCATCTGAATATGATTGTTCTCCTCAGGCTAAAGAACAGGTGACTGGACTTCATATATTTTCATTGTTCAAGAGTTTCCCCAGAGATGGAACACAAAAATGGCAATCTTGCTAAAGGATGCCATGTCGACCAGCTTTTCCTCCCTTTTAGTCATGTTCATTTCAAAGTCACCCAAGAGAAGTGTCAAACATTTTTCCTCAAAGCTCATCACACATTTTAAAAAAGATGCGTTGAGAGGAAACTTGCACAGCCGTCTTTATATAAGGCCAGAAATATCACAAACTGGATACATTAAAAATTCACAGCTAAATAATTCACCAGTCTGTCATTATAAACCCCCTCCCCATGAAGAGCAGACACCACAAAACTTTACAAAGGCAAGTGGGTGTCCTCACACTTCATTGCCTTTCCACGTTACAACTGAATCTGGCATTATTCTAATTAATGAGACGAGTTCATTAGTGCTCTCAGGGTTAATGTGTTGTCCTACAGCAGATTAGGGAAGAGATTTCAGTGTTGCTGAGGCATCCTAATTAGATCACAATGGGTGCTGCCTGCCTAAATAGATGGAATAATGAAAGTCGTCACTCTACGCAGCGGCAACTTAATTATTGGCGCCCTATTGCTGCTCAAAATAGGCTCAACATTCACCTGGAACAGTTCTCAACAAACCTGATTTAGTTGTACGTTTTAATAAAACAGTAACAGCACTTTTTTTTACAAGTTTGGATTGGACTTGTTTGGAGGATTTGATAAGTGGACAAAACTGCCACCCACAGGACTGGGATGGTCCTGCAGGCGTGAGTGATGGTTCTGGACCAGAAAATGACAGTAATTTAGCTGCTTAGACATTATGAAATGCCTAAAATCTAGCTGATTTCTTTGCTTGTACATACACTACAATGTCTCCAAGGTATTTTTTCCTCAGGTAAACAGCAAATGGTGTTTTTGTAATTTTATACTTTTATTTTTTGCAAAAATGCCCATTTGAGAAAATGCTAACGTTGGTCCGTGTTAATAAGCTTATTGTGTGTCAGTGGTTTGTGCTGACTGTTAAATGTGTGTCTTTAACTGTAAGGGGCATAGTTATCATTGATTTAATCACGGGATTAATTAACTACATTAACATTGTAGGTCATTTATTAGCTCTGATTCGTGTTTCCAGACAGAATATATTTGTATGCAATTTAAATGTGGATGTGGGTTTATTGTGAGGACATTGACTCGCTATGGTCCTGAACTCAGCACTAGAGCGTGAATAAAGTCAACTTACAAATGAATCACAACCTTGTTTGGCATGTCTAATTGTATCAAATGTGGTTTGTAGCTAGCATTTGATATGTGCACAATTCCAGCAGTAATTCTGTAATTCTATTGTTTTGTATGATTTCTTTATTTAGCCGTCTCGGGTGTGTGACATTGCAAAATCCAAATATCATTCCCTTCTTTTGTTTTCTGATTTGTCTCACATTAATCCCACCGCCTTGGAGCTGTTTTCATCATTTTCCCTGCTAAGCTTCTAAAATTAACCTAATCTTCTTTGCTCGTTCCATCCCACCCACTTGCCTTGTTGTTCGAGCCCACTCATTCATCTTGTGTTTTTTTGTAGTGTTTCCTTAGCGGAGAATGTTCAAATAAGTGCCATATTACACTCCAACAGCAGACACACCAAGTAACTTTGTGATTATGATGCAGAGGGTGTTGTCTTTGAGATAGACAGAAGTAAAGGAGGAGGGAGGGGGATTATGAGGCTAATTCCCTTATAACTTTTCCTCATTAATCTCTGTGGAGGGATACGAGATTCTTTAAATGCTAATGTCCAATAAAGATGTCAGCAGTGACATTTTACTGTGGCAGCACAGATGTGAACACAGTTGACCGTGTTGTCGTGGAAGAACTCTTCTAACTTTATTCATATTACTTGTCTCACATGTTAATTTAAAGAATCCTCTCTTGGGATTAGACATGAATGTGTTATAATCTGCAATACGCTTACTTATGCTTCTTTCACAAGTCATTAATTAAAACACTTTGTGCCAAGGTCGAACGTAAAACCCTCTCTTGTCCTCACAAATAACTAAAAAAACTTCTACTTTTCCTGATGAATAAAACTTTATTCAAACACAAGTTGATTCTGTTTAATTTAAGCACAATCATATATTTTTTCTTTTTACAAGAAATGAATGGAGGTCGATGTGGCAACAGGATGAAGAGCAGAAAGTCAAAGGAAATCCTGAATTTCCTTAAAAGCACCCATAAATCATCTAAAAACAAATGACAAATATATGACTGGGGCCTCAACTAATACTTTACTTCCAGAGCAAAATCACTTCTTACAATCCCTTTATGTAGAATTAGTGTCCCACAGGTAGAAAATGAAATGTGCTGTTGTTCCTTCCTCTGCTTTCCTGTTTCAAGGACAAATCATTCTCTAAAAATCCCTTTTGAAGGGATTGGTGTCCATACGCTCTCATTCTGTTGAGGCTTTTACAATGACGATGGCCCTGACGCTCCTCAGCTCTTTTCAGCGTTAACACCGGTCACAGCACCCTTGGAGAGTTAAATGAGACTGTGACAACACTAAAGGTTTGCATAATATCGATCTCTATTCTCATAATCTCTGTAGGCAAACTTAGCATCCTTCTTGTTGTGTGGAATTCGTCCAAATGGCGCGTGGTCATTGAAACATGTGTCAAAGACTTCATCAACAATTTTCTCAGCCTCCTTTCGGCTGATGTTCCTCACAGCCAGTATGGAGCGAAGGGCTCGGCCTCTGACACATTCCTGTCGGAGGAAATCTAAATGTTAGATTAGAAATACAAACCTAAAACCCTGCCTGTAAAAGTTAGATTTATCCCAGTACAGGTACCTGATGATGCTGCTTCATGCCAAAGTTGAATCTGGCCACTTCATTACTGAAAGCGCAGTCTCCACTAAGGTTAGCCGCCCGAATCTGAAACAATGACACAGAAAAGTCTTTAAAAAAAATCTGCAGATTCAATTTATAGGTAAGCAGGATAATGATAAATATTTTTGCAGAAAGACTGATTATTTTTCAAAGTAATATTTGAAACTCCAGTTTTACTGTTATATTAATTTGCTTACTGAAGCATGAAAATGTGACTGGGGATTTTTTTTTCTACATTTTAAATATATCTTACACAAAATATCTGCAACAGTAACTTTCAGCTTTTCTTGTATTAGCTGTCACCTACAATTTAGTCAGAGGAAATTATGTAACTGGTTAATTTATGACAGCAGTAACACAATGCAAAAGATTCAGGGACACAGTCTTAACTGAATCACATAATAACAAAAATAACAAGTATATATAAATGCAGCTAGTGCTGATCAGACTGGGACTCACCTCAGAACAAGCCAGATGTCTGTAGTTACTGAACCAGTCCACATGGGCCCGACAGTGGTCAAAGGCATGGATGAGCTCATGTGTGACCACTCGGGTCATATGGGACTGCTGGTGGATGTTATTCTGACACAAAACAATCTACAAACAAACAAACACAACACTTATTAATGCCTAACAGTCAATTCTTTTAGGGTACATGAGACTGTCTTTATCTGAATTTCTTCCAAGATCTTTCTCTTACTTGAGAAGACGCTGCATCAAAGCCACCACTGACAGTCCCATCACAATCTTCACAGGAGAAATGACGATCTTTGAACACTTTACTGTGTTTCGAGGAGACAGTAAAGTGATTTTTGTTGCAAAGCAAACAGGCTAAGTTTTGAATTACTGTTAACTTGTTTAAAAAGTCTCAAAAAGTGACAATGAAGTGGATGAGGAAAACAGGTTGGAATGAAGACATTTTTGGATTAATGACACAATGTTTTCGCTAGTGGACTTTAAGATACAATATTTTAGTGCAGTTGGATCATTTAGTAGATCTTCTACACAGTTAAAAATTGTTAAATTTAGGTTTAAGCTTATTTGCACTACCCAACAAGCAAAATCAAGGCAAAAAATATTTTGATGAAATTATAGCAATAAGTTTGACTTAAAATAAACTGTTTATTTAGATATATGTAAACCAATATGACTTAGTAGTCAAAACAGTAGGGACACTTGCAGAATTGTTAGTTCTATATTCACAAAGTAAACAGTTCCAGGTTGTTTGCAGCAACGTGAGAGAAACAGTGAAGGTCAACATGATTAACACTTCTATTGTGTTTTATTTTAAATGATACGCACCATCCTGAACTTTTCATGGCACTGAGGAGGAGTTTGGCATACGGACCTTGAAGAAGCAGAGAAAGCAGTGAGAGCTGAGTACAGTTAGCATCACTGCAGGCAGAGACCACCGCTTGCAAAAAAAAAATGCTAATGCTAAATCTTGCTAATCTGACAGCGAAGTTACAACGTTAACACTGCAAGCGTATTAAATAACAAATACATATGACAGAAAACCACGTCAGACAAGGTTTCTGATGTTCACTGCTGAAATGACATTTACTGTAAAAGGGTAACAAGCTAGCTAGAGCACTCACTTGTTTCCATTGCGAACTGCAACATAACCTGACACTTGTGGTTAAAAGTGAACAGGCTCTCCCCGATTGATCCCTTCTTGTACTTTCCTGTGTTCCTATCTGGGAATAAGTTGTATCCATATTCTTCCTCTTGTTTAGTCTGGTCCATTGTAAGAAATGTTGTCTATACTTTGGAAATGTTAGCATGGGTTCTCTTGGTTAGCTACCGCTAGCTATCAAGAGAGGTCATCACTGTTTTGTAGATCACGTGGTAAGTGTAGGTCAAAGGTAAAGAACAGTGATATTTATTTGTAATTTTACTGGCACTGGCAACAGGTCAAGTATTATAATTCTCTTTAGTGTTATAAAATATAATTATAAGATATAAATTATAGTACACATTTTATTAAATACTAGTATCATGCATCGATCGTCTATTGAGAACGACTGAAATACGGTCGTTGTTTTTTTGAACTGAAACCAAACCCAGGAAGAACAGGCACAAATTTAATAACACCGACAGCAATTTGTACAACAGTTTTAACATAAGGTCGCGAATGGTCTCAGAGCTCAGGTGTGTGATATTTCAGGCTTTGTTTAGGACTATAGTTTTGATGCTTTTACGTACAAAGAACAGCGTAAGAAGTTTTCAGAGTAAGTTATCGATATAACATAGACGATCTTTGGTGACGCTCCGCGCATGCTTAGCAGCGCAAAGGCTGATGGTCCTCGGCTGTCATGGCACAGAACATAAACAGAGAGCTATGATAGACGATATTTTTTGTTTAAGTATTTAGCCAATTTGACTGCAGGTACATTTTATTTGCTTTTGTCAGCCGAAGAAAGACGTGCCAGGTACTTTATGAGGTTCTAGTAGCAACAAGAGTTACTTATATATACTTTATTTTCCTTAAATGCTTTGTGTGTGCTAGCTGGCTAGTTGCTAGCCGCCGCAAAAGCATGACAGCGTGATTCTCGTGTTTTCGTCTTGGCTGCTGCGCCAACTTCAAGACAACTGTTACACGAACAAGTGTTAAGAAATTTTCCAAAACAAATGTCTCTTTCAGAGGAAATAACATGTCCGGAGGAAACAAAGCCATTGAGTTACAGCTTCAAATGCGGCAAAATGCCGAGGAAATGCAAAGCTTCATGAAGGACCTGGAGGGCTGGGAGACAGAAATAAAGAAGAAGGACGAAGAGCTGAGGACGGGAGGACTTCAGGAAGAACAGGTTTGTTGACATTGATCCATTTCAGGTGTCTGGTAGCTGGCTATGTAATATGTTGGACGATCTTCAGGTGTTAGCAGCTTGTTGTTTCTGCCTTTTAGAAGAAGCTACCACCTGTGCGAAACAAAGACTACAAAACAAAGATGAGGGAAAAGAAGAAGAAGAAGGAGCCTTCCAGCAAAGGAGATGCAAAGGCAGACGAGTCCAATCAAGCCTCACGGATAAAAGCATTCGACTATCGAGCATGGGACAAGTTTGATGTGGTAGCTAATGCATCCATTAAAATATACTTTATATTAATAGTTACATCATAGAGAAGCTGACAAAAGATTTATGCTTTTATGCTGGTAGGATAAGGTTCTGTCAGAGATGGATAAGGAGGACAGTCCAGCAGAGTCGAATGAGTCAGACTCTGAAGAAGCTGCTGTTGATCAGGAGAAGGCACAAGCTGAGAAAGAAAAGGTAAGTACTGTTTAAGATGTACAGCAAAAAAAAAAAAAAACAGAAGAAGAAATAACACTTTCCTTAATCAGATTGTGCTTTTATTTTTAGGGTAATGCATTTTTTAGAGATGGGAAGTACAATGATGCCATTGAGTGTTACACTAGAGGGATGGCTGCGGATCCTTACAGCCCTGTGCTCCCCACAAACCGAGCCACTGCCTTCTTCAGACTCAAAAAGTAAACAGCATCGATTTTGTGGCAGCTGCTTTGAAGTATTTTTCAACAAATGTGCCAACATTCAGGTGGATGTGTATGCAGTCTTACTGTGTTGGTAAAAAGGTGGTTCTTTGCAGGTATGCTGTTGCAGAGTCCGACTGCAACTTGGCTATAGCTCTGAATAGCAACTACTTCAAAGCATATGCACGAAGAGGAGCAGCGCGGTTTGCACTGAAGAAATATGAATCTGCATTAAAAGGTGATTAATTGTAAATTATTTGGTTATCTGTTTAAATAAAGAAAACTAAGATGACAACATTCATCTATTTTCTGGGTAGATTACGAGATGGTTCTCAAGCTTGATCCTGAGAACCTGGAAGCACCGATTGAAGTGAAAAAAATCAAAGAGGTGAGTGTGAAATGATCATTTTGGGGTTGGCCCCATGTCTCAAGTTGTCCTCTCTTTTATTCAATTGCTTTCTGTGGCTGCTTTCAGAGCCTTGGAGATCAGGCCCTGGCAGCCCCGAGTGAAGCCACACAGCCACAGAAAGCTCCCACAGTGGACACTGAGCAGCAGAGACTGATGGAGGAGCAGCAGAGACGACAGGAGGCGGTGTTACAAAAAGACAGAGTAAGCTTTGCTATGTGCTTTGTCACTTATGCTGCAGTGTCCCATTTGGACTCATTAGCTCACATTTTAGAGGCTGAGAAATAATTACTGAGCCCAAAATGTCTGTGTTAGAATTAACTGTTATAAACATTACAGACATTTTTTATAAGTGCCAGTTTACAAAGAGCCACTGTTGAGAAGTTTTATTGTTATTTTTGCTAAATGCTGATTTTTTTCTTTCAGGGAAATGCTTATTTCAAAGAAGGCAAGTATGAAGCAGCTGTTGAGTGCTACAGCCAAGGTATTGAGGCAGACAGCATGAACGTCCTGCTGCCTGCCAACAGAGCCATGGCCTTCCTCAAGCTAGAGAAGTGAGCACAACATTTATTCCTCCACCAACTTCATTGTTTTTTTTGCTAAAATGAAAAGACTGCTCTTTAACAAGTATAAAACTTGCTGCAGGTATAAGGAAGCAGAGGAGGACTGCACCAAAGCAATTTCTCTGGATAATACTTACTCCAAGGCCTTCGCCCGTCGTGCCACAGCCAGGGTGGCTTTAGGAAAACTGCAGGAGGCCAAACAAGGTGTCAAACAGCAGCAATTACTTTTTCTCTTTTTCTCACATCTGATAAAACTGATAAATATGGCACATACAGACAGTATTCTTCTAGGTAATCTCTGTTTCAGTAGTTGCTTTAAATTTTAACCTGTGTTTTTTAATTGATCATATTCTGTTTCAAGTCAGTTCACAGCTTATCTTATGTTCAGAAGTTCTTTTCATTTCTAAATCAGCTTTAAGTAATAATGCAGTCACATGAGAAATGATTATTGCTGTTAAGTATTGATTGTTTGACTGTACTCAAACTTAAATCTATGTGTGTGTGTTACAGATTTCCAGGAGGTGTTAAAACTGGAGCCAGGGAACAAACAAGCCCTGAACGAGCTCCAGAAACTCCAGATTGTACGTTTCAAGATGCAGTTTTAGTTCAAGGGAACTTGATAGATAATAAATGATAAAGGAGAAACACTTAAAAAATCAGGAGTTGTAATAATCAGGCTAATGCTAAATTACAAGTCTGTAGGTTGTAGAGGAATAAACTAGCTTGTGTGTTTTCAGCCCCTCTGGCTATGAGAATATAAATAATTACATTCCAGTCTCATATACAGATGATTAAATCATCAGACTTCATTAGCTTTGATCTCCTGAAGACTTCACTTGACTCTTGCTAATGTCCCTGTTTTGTGTTTAGACTTTGGGTTCCAGTGGCCTTCTTCAAACACCAGACGGCACACAGAGAAGAACGGTGCAGCCAATTGACAAACCAACACATCTGCGGTCAACTGTGAGTTTTCATTTCCCATTTTTCAGCTTTACAGTGCGTTTCACTGCATTGAATTCAGTAGAGGAGTCATTTTTCAAATTAGTTTTTTTTTTTTTTTTAGGTAAAAATACACACTTCGTGAGTTGTTTTATTTGTTTGTCTGGAAAATTAAGTAATCTGTAGGAACTTGTGATATAACATTTTATCTACTTAAAGATTAAATAATTTCTAAGAAGTAGATTTATTAAATTGCTTGTAGTTATACAATTTGTGCATGTGAAAAACAGATAACTTGCAGTTACATAAAAAATTAGTTCCTCCTCTACCCTCTCTAAACAAAGCTTGTTGTAACAGTATTTGTCCAGCAGGTGGCAGAAGAGACACTGTAGATCCAACATTTGGATTCTCTAACCCTAAGTCTTTAATATAACTCAATTCAATCAATAATCTGATGCTTTTTTATAAAAATATTTGAAGGCTTGTTTTAAAACAACAGTTTTTGAGTCATCATGTTAAACTGATGCTGAACATCTAATGCTCTACAGAAACCACTGAGGAGAATTGATATTGAAGAAGTGAGTGGAACAGTGTCTGTGTCCGAGGTCGAGTCAAGTGGGTCTAAGTCCCTCGTCCAAGAAGAGGTGAGGGAGGCTGAGGATGAGTCCTCTCCACTGTCCACATCGCCGAGCGCCAAGATGATCAAGATTGAGGAGACAGCTGAAGTCCCTTCACAATCATCTGACCAGTTCGTGGCACTGCCTCTTCATTTTCCTAATTGGACACTTTATTTATTTATTTTCCAGCATATTTTACATGCTTGTAAAGCACTAAATGTTACATCACCATGTGAACTTGTGCTCTCCAATATTCCCTCCCAGTTAACATGTAATTTTCTTCTCTTTCCCAGAGTTCCTTTGAGCAGACAAACCATACAACCAGTGCATGAGGACACCACTCATCCTCCTCAACCCTCAGCCAGCACCTCCCCAACAGTCACAGAACCACCCCCTCCTCCCAACAACAGCTTCCAGCTGGAGGCTGACCTCCGCAAGATCGGAAACCAGCCTGAACTGACTTACAGATATCTGAGGGTGAGTTTGTTTGAAGATAACAAATCTGACTGTGTTCACAGTAATTTACTGGTGACAAGATCATATTTGTGTGTTCAGACAGTATAATTATACACTGACATCACAGCGGTGGTTTGACAGTGGAGGCAAAGGACTTTCATTGCTTCATGGTGTATTTTCATGGTGTATTTTCCCACTGCTGTGTCAACTTGCTTTGATTTCCACAGATGAAATTTGAATCTCACTTTTAAATCCCCATCTGAAATCTTAATTCTAAAGGAAAAGCTAGAGTAAATATTTTAAGGGGACAAAAAATTTTATGAAAGACTCTATTTATTGGACTTGATGCTACTTCATAAAAATATCAAGATGATCTTGCAATGGTTTGCTTTAACTATGCTTTTCAGCCTTGTTTTTTGTCCTTGTCTTGCAGCAAATTAAGCCTGATGCATACTTAAACATTTTCCAAAACTCCCTCGAGCCTGACCTCCTAAATCAGATCTTGAGGACTCTGCATGGATTTTATATCAAGTGAGTTTTTTAGAGATTCTCAGAGGAAAAATATCTAAACGTAAACTGTTTTTCTGTTCAATACAACCAAGTTGCATGTATAGTATTGCATTTTACATTAACACCAGCTTTGTGCAGGAATGAAGCGCCTGCCGTCACACTGGAGGTCCTCAGGTGTCTAGCAAGTGTGAGGCGCTTCGACATGGCTGTCATGTTCATGTCGTCCCCAGAGAAGAAAGGTAGAGTCTCCTTGATCCTGTTTTCACTTCAGAGTTTTTCAATAACACTTTCCATCGTACATATTGGTAATTGTACTCCTTCTCTCCTCCACAGTGCTGAAAGACCTGTTTGACTTCCTTCGCCAAGCTGAGCTGGAGGAATCATCCATCACAGCCTTACAAAAGAAGTACGGAGTGTGATACTTGGATTTAAGGAAAATCTACAAGTTCTATGGACTTTAAATTTCATCTTGTTAAAATGCTGTTTTCAAAGCAAATACAACAATGAAGTTATATTTCAGTACTGAATAAACCTTCACTCAGTTCACTCTTGGTGAGTTGGACTGCTGTGGCTGTGAAAATACAATGTCCTCTTTCTTTATGCATAATACTGTGTTCATTTGAAGTTTAACGTTGGAAAATCACAAAATTGCTGTGACTGCCAGGGAAGAACCCTGCTTCTTGGGCAACAGTTAATGTTGTTATTGAGACTCTGTGTAAATGCAAATTTTCAACCATGATTCAGTACATTTATAAGAATGCAATACAAAAAAATACTTCTTTATATTTTAAGGTTTATTGGCAACAGAAGTAAATACACACATCTACATGCCTAGGCTCAGATATTGCATAAAGCCAACTACACAGAAATTTGAATAGTACCTGACCACCTAATAAGACATTATGCAGGCTTATGTAAACTTGATAATAAAAGTTTCCACAAATGAAAATTGTATATAGGCTGATCCAAATGATATAAAGAATATGTTTGAAAATAGTAAAAATTGTCCAAAGTGCCGTACAGTGAAAATATATCAAAAAGTAAAGACATCTAGAAACAGCAGAACAAAAACAACAACAAAAAAAAACATGTATAAAACAGAAGAATGCTACACAAAGAGTAAATAGGAGCCCTCATCTAGTAAAATAACTCATAATTATTTTGAATGTGATATTTAACCCATTGGAAACTAAAATTACTGAAATTATACTTGAATATTTAATGGCTTTTAGCATTATTAACATGTCAGTTAGAAAAATACATTTTAGGGAGTAACTTTAGTTTATAAGAGGGAAGTAGGAATATCCAACCTTTCAATTCTTCTTAAACGCAGCATAAAGGTATGGATTAGCCTCTGACACTATTCTGCTCTGTTTGAATTTTCCTTCCATTATCTAATCTATCAGATTAACCTAAAGCAGACAATAGAAAGCAGCGTGGGTGATGGAAGTGTTTTGTTTGAGTCACAGGTCTTTTGCAAATGTTTTGAAACTGATCTACAAATAAAGGTGTATTTTGTTATTTTTGTGCATGCTCTTGCTGAGTCAATAACAAAGTAAAACCAATTAAATTGACTCAGAATTCCATCATCTCGAGTGTGTCATGTTAGTGATGAACAAACACTGTAATCAGTAAACAAACAAAAGTTCATTGATATATAAAGCTTACTTGTGTGTATTGTTTGGTAAGAAAAGAAAAGATAGCCATCAACCATATGAGGTTAAAATCCTAAAACTTATTAATTGCACGTAATTCATGAATCATTGCACTGTAATTCTGTACTTTTGCTCTGTATTGAAAAGTTACAAAGAGTTTAAAACTTGTCCCATAATGCACTGTGTAATAGGCAGATAAACCCCCATTTAGGCTGGCATTTATCAAAGTGCCAGATGCTTGAGTAAACACAGGCATGTATGTACAGTAAACGTCATAAATAAAAAAATTACCAGGGTATTAAGCCATCAGGAGAATGTAGTTGGCACTGAGCACAATTCCTCCAGTGTTTCAGCATCCACACCATTGAGGGTCTGCACAGAAAGACACAAAAATTTGAGTGTGAACTAATAACAACTACAAACTCTTATATATTTAACTCCAACAACAGCCTACCTGAGACACTGAGCGTCTCATTGACCATCTCTGTCATTTTGGTGAAAGTGTTCTCAGCCTGGCAGCTGATGAACTCTGTCGAAACGTAGCGGTTCACGGTTATGTCAACGGAACTACCAGTCATAGTTTTCCCATAAACGTCCCATGAGAAGTTGCAGGAAGGTGTGCACTCAGCTGAGCACGTAAAGCTCGCTGTGACTCCCACTTCAAGGCTGTCTGGTCCTGAAATGACCACATTCTTGGGTCCATCTGCAAGAGAAGAACCATGACACAAAGGTCTTTTTATGCTAAATCATGCAAAAAATGGTCAAACAGGTACAACTTTGCAAAGAAGGTCATCATTTATTTCTGTAGAGATCTCATTTGTTACTTCAACCCCTTATGTTGGCTTACCAGCCACCACCACTGTAGTTGCAGCTGTTCCATTTAGTTTTGTCACTGAGTTAAAAGCCACACAGGTGAGGGAGGTCTCATTTAGAGGCGCTACAGGTGTGAAGGATATGGAGGCATTTGTAGCCAGGAGCGAGCCTTTATAAAACCAGGAGATGGAGCAGACAGGGAAGCAGCTAGCTGAACACTGCAGCTCTGTTGTGGATCCAGGCAGGATGTATATCTCCCCACCCACTGGCTGTTTGTTAGGTGTCTCAATAACCACGTCATCTGGACCATCTGGAAAAAGGGAGACAACTTTTTTTAATGCTAAGTATTGATAGACTGTCAGCACTTTAAAACTACCAGTACTTTAAAAATATAAGCTCCGCTTTTTGGTAAAATTGAGATGAAAAGATTGATACCTCTAACGAATCCTTCCACCATACATGAAGCTACACAAGCCGAATCATTTAGCTTAGCTTACTCTAGCCTAGCTTAGCAGGGGGAAAACATTAGCTTGGGTCTTTCTAAAGGTAAGCAAAACCCTCTTAAACCAACAAATTAAGATATTATGAATTGATTGTTCACTCTGAGGTCCTTGGTGGTGCTTTATGGGCTGATCCAGATTGTGGTTCTCATTTTTCGGAAAAAGGACCGGATAATGTGCTTCAGATTATTTTACTGTTTTCTGTAACGCTTTGGCCATAACTCTGGGCCTTAAGTTCTTGTATACCTGCTGCAAGAGCTGCATTCACAGATTAAGAACTAAGTCAAGCCAGTTATAACTGGGTCAGCAGTTATGTTCATGAATTTCATGGGGAAAGTCTCTTTGCTGCAAAAAAAGCAAAGGAGAGTGTTGAGTTTTACTATCCCAGGACTTTTAGCCAGTGGTGTAGTTCTGCTGGCCTCATCATACTACGACCTCCCAGTGCCTCCAACATTAAGGTCATGTGCGATTTTGTTTATCCCTTAGTCTTGCTCAAAGGGGAGATTTGTGAATCATCTGCAGTCATGTCAGCATTAAATCAGGCTGTTATGCTGAAATATAAGCTAGGTCTGAAGGGGGAGATCTCCATTTTCTACACAGTTTGCTTTTTAAAATACACCTCTGGTTATTAACTCTGGGAAGTGTCTGAAGTGATAAAATAACAGATATAAATGGGAAAAATGAGTTTCCTGCATCTTGTGTCTCGGGTCAGCCTCAGACACAGGGAGAGGAGTTAAGACATCCACAAGACATCCAAACACTGTTCTTTTACAGTAAAGATTGAAGTGTGTGGAGGGGGTTTGGGTATCTGATCACAGTATCTCTTCCAATGGACATTACAATGGACAAACCAACAAAGGACTGCATATACTATCTGGCTTGTAAATGCCTCAGTTTCCCTCAGATAAAAACAGAAACCTGACAGAGTGACTGTGCACTAAGACATATATGGTGGCTTTTTTTGCTGACTGGCTTCATAATTTTCTTTTATAATAAGAATGCTACTTTTGTATGTCATTTTAGCGCACAATCATGCATCATCTTGCATCTACTGTTTGCTACTGAGCAGTCTTTGGTTTTGCTTAAAGGCTCTTATATTTTCTTTGTTTATGAGTAAGCAGAAAATATTTCTTGGTCTCTTTCCTTGTTCAAATTCTGACTCACACTATCAACTTTCTTTCTCCCTGGTCACCTTCTTTAACATGTTTGACACCACTGCCTTAGTGCATAATGAGAGACTACGATGACCCTGCTACACTCACAGTTCACTTCCATGTTATAGTCATCAGACTGAATGGCGCCCCCCCCTTCTGTCGCAACACATTGGTATGAGCCTCCATCTGCTTGTGTGAGAGGACTGAAGGTCATGGTGATGTTGTCAGAGGAGAGCTGCACTCCTCCTGACGCAGGCATCGGACTGTTGTTTTTCAGCCAAGTAATGGAGGTTGGGTCCTGAGAGCCAACACACTGCAGAGAGAAAGACTGGCCTGCAATTGGTATGGCCCCTGAAAGGGCAACCACTGAGATGGGGTCTGTGCAAAAAGAACATTAAAAACACAAGCATGAACAGAAAAGATATAATATAATTAAGTCCATTAGAAATTCTAAAGGCAGGAGTCGTATGACAGACTTACCAGTGACAGTGAGGTTAATGGAGGCTGTGATAGTGACATTAGATAAAGTGTTTGTTGCCTCACAGGTCAGAGGCTCAGTTGTAGCGTAGTCACTAAAAGTGATCTGAAGATGACTGGAAAACTGAGTCATGTTCCCCTGTTCCAAGATGGGTATCTGGACCTCATCACCCTGGAAAGTCTTCCCCATGTACTTCCAGGTGAAATCACAGGAGGGAACGCACATGGCAGAGCATATGAACGTGTACTGTTTTCCCATGATGACTGCACTGTCGCCCGTGATGGAAATGTCAGATACACCTAAAGAGGAAGATGTAAAAAGACATTTCTTTGTTATTATGTTCACTACAAAATTTACAGCAGAACAGGATGCAATCAAAGTGTCAGAAGTCTCAGAAACCCTTTTATTGCTCATGTTGTCTGAGTTGTCAGTTCTTAACCTTTTTGTCTTGTATCAGTGCAAATTTTGCCCCTAGAGAGGTGTTTTAACATTCTTCTACAAAGGGGGTGCACTTTTCTAAAATGGAAAATATTACTATCCATATTATATACTGTTTAATAAATATACTATTTATTATTAATAAATATACAAATGTCTTTTTTTTCATCTAATAACTTGCTTCAGTCCTCATCAACTACTTAAACTATGAGTTTGAACAAGGTGTTTCCTAATAATACAAATGACACCTGTCGCTATTATTATTATAAAAGGTGGAATAATGTTAATCAAAATCACACAGATGCAATACAGATGTTATTGGAGGAAACTGTAAAAAATTCTGTTCATAAATGTAAAACACAGTTTAACATGCAAGTAAAGCAATTAAGTGGAATTTGAATTAAACTCTATAAAAATGCATTTCTTGTTGACTATCATCAAATACAAATTAATAGCATCAATTGCATTTCTCTAATGAAAAAACAGCAGGGTTGATTCATTTTTTTTTTGTCAATGGTGTCAAACTTATTGATTGTTAATCTCAACTGAAGGTTTAGTTCTTTCACATACTTGGCACCCATAGAAACAGAGTCGTAGAGATGAAGAGATTTGAGACGGTGTTGGTAGCCAGGCAGACCAGAGTTTCGGAGATGACAGTACTTGCAGGCGGAGTGACAGAAATTGTGCTGCCTTTTTCAGTGGAATACGTTTCATCTTCCAAAACAACAGCCCATGTGTAGCTGCAGGAGGGGTAGCAGTCAGCTGAGCAGGTAAAGGTAGATGCAACGTTGAGTGTGAGCATGTCTGGACCGCTGATCTTTATGTTTGATGGCCCAGCTGGAAAGTTACAAACAGATTAGGTTTAGGTAAGTAAGTGCTACTAAAGAAAATTATGAATTTGCATGCATTTTGGTCACTCATACCTGTCACTTTCAGCTGCTTTTGGGCACTTTCTGTGCTCCCCGTTGCGGTGTTAATGGCTATGCAGGTCAAAGTCTGGGTTGGCTCTATGTGCTGCAGCTGCAGGCTCAAATCAGACCCCTGAGAAGTTATATTACCAATGGTCCAGTTGTATGTGCAGCTTGGGGAGCAATCAGCCAAGCACTGGAAACCATACAGGATTCCCACTGTCACTACATCAACCCCCATGATCGCCACTGAGAACGGCCCATCTACAGGAAGAGAAGGAACAAATAGGCTTCACATTTATGGATTTAGGAAACACTCAGCTCCTGAGGAACTGAAGAACAAAGATTATGCATATACTGCAATGCAAGAATTAGAAAAGAAGAAAAAATGATCAAATAAATGAAATAAAATGAAGACAATAGTGGGTTAGAGTCAGAGTTGAAAGAATCTTACATGAGCTGTCCTCCATGGTTCCTTCCTGCTCTGTTTCACCTTTAGAAACACCTTAAATGCAAGAAAAATTAGAGCATTATCATTCAATTTCTGGTAGCTTAACACTAAAAACCATGTCAAATCCAGTAATAAAATAAAAATAATGCACTTAAATTGTTTTTATTTGATGGATGGTGAGCAGATGAAAGCCCAGTGGGGCAGCATCTTACCTGTCAGGCAGGTGAGCAGCAGCAGAAGGCAGGCGAAGTGATGATTCATGATTCTTCTGGTCTGAACGAAAATCCACAATCGTATAACTGCCACACTCTTATAATATATGGGGAATAAAAGCCTTGCCCACTGTTATCACCCTCTTATACAAAACAAAGAAATAAATAAAGTTCCTGGAAAAGAAGTGCAACACTGTTATCAGCTGGATTCATTCTCTGCAGAGGGTGTGCATGCGAGCACCCTGTGTGTTGCATTTTTTTGTCTTTTGTGGTTTGCGGTCATTTCTTTTGTGACTGCAACGTTAATCCAGGTCAGACAATGCAGCTTTCTTTTTTTTGATATTTGCCTTTGGTTACAGATGTAAGGATTTCAAAATCAATTTATCATAGCTTCTTGATAGAATGGTATTCCAGCTGACTGCAGGATCTGATATGTTTTTGTGTTAACTTTAGATTTCTGTTCTTATATTTACCTTTTATTATATTCTACTGTATGATGTCACTGTGAGAAGTCACGCTACTGGTGATCACTCATTCTCAGCTTAATTTAAAAAAGTCTTCACAGTCTTCCTTTTTCTTCTCAGTTACTGAGAAAAAAAAATTATTTTTCTGAAGCCACAGAAAAGAAAATTTAAGTCTGTTTTCACGTTTTCACCTCTGCAGTGTGTTGCCATTACATTAGCTTTAGATTTTTCATATAATTATACTTATAATTTGTACTTGATCAAATCTGCAACATTATTTATTCAAATTTTTTTAGTCATTTGTTGAAAGCAGAGTCAAAAAGTAAATACATCCACATATCAGCAAATTTTTTTTATTGTTAGGGTTGCAACTGCTTATTTTCATATCCAGCAGATATGGAGCATCGTTATCAGTCATTTGTTTCTGGCGACCCGTGGCACGTGAGCACAATGTTTACTCAACCTGGTCCTTAAACACTCCAATTTGCAAACCAGCCAGTCACTGTGTCTGTGTGCTCCTTGGTGCCCAGCAGCAAGTTGTTTTTTTCTGTTTGCTGTGGCTGAAAATAATGCTGGGAGCAGTTGTTTTCAATAACTTCTATTCTTTAACATGAAGAGGAATTATTTGACTCTTAAGTGACATGAGATGATGCAGAGACTTTCCATTGAATGCACACCTGCTCTCTGAGTTAAATATCATAATTACACTTGCATTGATAAGGATTTAATTTTCTATCAGAAACTAAACCTTGATTAGAGAGTCCAAAACTGTGTTCCATGATTTCTCACAATTATTCTCACAATTCACTAACATATTCCTAGAGTCAGAGTCGACAAAACTTAGATTGACACCTCTGGTTTCTTGTGATTTAAAGGGCAGCACTTGTTATTAGAGCAAAAATGAGGAGAAACCGCAGTGAAGTACTTATCAAGTGTTTTTCTGTGGAGTGATATGAACCCTGGGTGTGTTCTTTAACTGTCGGCGCTATTTGCCCATATAAGACTAAAGCAAACATGCAGCTGAGGTGTGTAACATTGAGCTGACCTTTCAGTTATATATATATATATATATATATATGTGTGTGTGTGGGGGGGGGGGGGGGCGGGGGTGTTTATATATATGAGTAAGGCATAGAAATATTATTAAAATTGCATATTTTAAAATATTTTT
>JAPZDV010000015.1:5620413-5643744 GCA_029814665.1 Acanthurus lineatus
TTAACATTGCATATTTTAAACTATTTTTCTTGAGAAGTGTAAAGTAAGTTCTTTTTTATGTTACTGATAGGCAAAAACAAAGTTCATGATGGGAAACACACTACTTCTCATTTGCTGAAATTTAAAGAATTAAAATATTCTAGAGCTCAGTGGTGTACTATCACCATCCAGCCTGCAGGTGGAGCCAAGGCAGAATAAAAAACCCAGCAGATCAGTTGTCTAACTAGACAGAGTAGTTTACAGTCCCTAAACTTAAATACATTTTATTTCATCTGTAAGAGTGACACTGAGAACAGCTTTATGGTTTATCAGGTTTTCTGACCTTTGGTCATTTTCTGCATAGCCTCACCCATCAGATTGATGGGTGAGGCTTTGGCCTTTGGTCATTTTCTGCATAGCCTCACCCATCAATCTGATCAGAAGTCTAACTGAAAACAACAGTGTGGATATCTGCGAGGATGTATTTAAGAATTTGTGAGATGGTGTGTTTTTTACATGTTTGGTGACAAAGGAAAAAGCGTCAGAGTCATAAGTCATCAGTGCATTTTATTTATGTGTACACATTAAATTGCCAAACATTTTACATGTATCAGTGGGGAACAATCTGACAAATATATTTGCAACTCGACACCTTCTGACTTTTTTACTTGAACACATCAATACCTTTCTTTTTCACCACGTCTCTTATGAAAAAGTGCAAACAGGGCTCAGCCCACTGTCAACATGTGAGATGAATGGAAAAGAACACGCAGCATGAGATCAGAGGTGCAGTACATGAGTCATTGCTTCTCCACAATTCATCAACCTGTCTTTGTCGCAAATACATTCACACGATGGAGAAAGGTCTAACATACAGAGACAAAGACAGAGAGACAAAGAGAGAAAATGTTTTAATGATGGTACGGACAATAAATGTGGACCCACTGTAACAGCTAAAATAATGGTATCCAACGATAAGAAATAAAATACAACCAACAGCTACAGTTAATATCAAAAATAATAATGGCAGTGAAGCAATATGTACCTTTACCATAAGAATACGATTTTAAAAAGCAAACAAAAAGAAACACCTGTGTGCAGTTCAATCACAGTGTGACAACAGCAGAAATGATGAAGGCCAGCAGCAGTAAGACTGAAGTCTCTTCAGGACGAGTTGACAGGTTGCGATCTGACCATGAACACAAGAAAAAAGAAAAAAGAAAAAATTCAGATCAAATAACAGTAGACAGTCTTGTTATGCTGTAAGATTATGTCCATGAAACCATTTTATGGCTTGGCTACCTTTGATTTGTACAGTTTTTAAGGCTGTCGCTGTCTTCTTGGAAGCAGTGTTTTGTGCCTCACACTTGACCGTGACAGATTTAAGTGCTTGATCCACTTCTATCTCAATCACATTGCCCTTCACAGTCTGACTGTCCACAGATGACAGGTAGCGACATGAAGGCAGACATTGGGAGGTACACTCAAACTTATACGCTTTTGCAAAATCTATTACGTCTGGGCCTTTGATCTGAATCTCTGATGGACCCGCTGAAAGACAGATAGTGAGCGTATATTATTACTGAGGAACAGTTCATGATCTGTGCATGATTAAAACATGCTAATGTAACAGACTATTTTATGTTTATATTATGAAAATTTATGTTTTCAAATAAGATGTTTTTAAATAGGATGTTTTAAAATGGTTTGTTTCAAAAGTGCAAACCATGGACATCCTGACATTTTTTAGCCCACAGTATATCCCCCCGAAAATATGTCCTCTCTTATCAAACTCTATTCAGGGGGTTCAAGGTGCTAAATATCATGATACAGAAGCTAAAGTCTCTCTTAATGCTGTTTTGTCTGGATTTTAATTTCTATTGCTAGTTGACCAAAAGTAATCATTGCTCACCTTCTTGAAAGTGTTAACCTTCTGGCTAACTTGTGGCTGTTTTTTTTGTTAGTTCACTGATAAGAGGAGTATTTTTATACTTAAATAAATACACTTCTTTGCTTTCTTGCTTAAAGTTTAATTAAAAGTTGGCAACACTCAGAATGTTTACAGTAAATATGAAGCTACAGCCAGCAGCTAGCTTAGCTTATCTTAGCAAAAAGTCTGGACCGATTCTAATCCAAAGCAACTAAATCCAAAAAGTGTTTCTACCTAACAAGCTATACACAGTTTTTCTAATATTTTTAATATACCTTAACTTGCAAACTTTTTATAAGGGACTTTATAAGACTTAGAAAGTTGAGTTTCTTTGAGTTTCTTTTGGGCCATTTTTTTTATCTTGGGACAGATACAGGCTATCTGTTACGGGGCTAATCTAACATTCACCTGTAGCTTCATTTTTATCACACAGATATGAGGCTAATGTCAATCTCCTCAAGGGTGCAGCATTAAACTCTACGCCTCTCTATTGTTTAATAAAACGCATTTTGCTGTGAATGTAACTTATTCTCTCCAGATCTTGGACTACTTTCTGTCCTAATAATTACAATAAAACCCTTCACTTACTTGTCACAGCCACATTTTGAGTAGCAGCAGCAAACAGCCCAGAAACAGAATTGATGGCTTTGCAGATGAGGACTTTGGAGTTGTCCTCCTCTTGGGGAGTGATAGAAATAACATTCCCTTGACCTTTAACCCAGTGGTTTTTATCCAAGCTCCAGGAATAGACACAAGATGGCCGACAGTAGGCTTGGCAACTGTAGGTGTGACTCACTCCCGGATTCATCATTGTAGGGCCTGAGATGGAAACGTTGGCAGGTCCGTCTGTGGTTAGAAGGTAGGAAATATATTCACCTTTAGATGGTCGAGAATTTTACGAAGCACCAACATTGTGCATATAGGCCAGTTACTCTGAAAGCCATATCACTCTTTCATTTACCAATATCCTAACAATGCTTTAAGAGTATTTTTTTTTTTTAAAATCCTTACCCAACACTTGAATTTGCTTTGTTGTTGTGGTAGTCTTTTGTGAAGTATCATCTGTTAGTGTACATGTTACTGTTAAGGTCTCTATCCAGTTGTTAACAGTAAAGGCCAGCACATTGCCCTGACCCTGTGCGCTCTGTCCATCCAAAGACATAGAATAGGTACAAGAGAAGCAGCTGGAGGTGCACTCAACGCTGCTCGGCACACCCACAGTCACATAGTCCGGACCGCTAATTGTAAAATCAAGTCCTTCTGAAATAGTAACAGTCATAGAATATCTTAATGTCTATTATTACACAGCTAATACCTTTACTAACAGATATTATAATTTATTTAAATTTAAGTTCCTTACCATTACTGGCAGCTAGTTCGGGGGTCTTTCCATCTGTAGAGAGTACTGGCTGAAGGCCTACATAGTCAATGTTAACATTTCATTATGTAATACAGTTACTGGTATTAAGCATCAAAATTTGCCTTGAAGATATTATTTTGATTCTATAAAATCTGAGAAGAAATAAAATAATTTATTTTACAAAAGAAAAAACTGTACTTATAAGCAATAAAACACATCCTTGCTGTGTTTAGCCATTAGCTGCTATGCATCCCGACTTATTTTGATTAATGTTCAGCAATATTTGCATAAATTCTGTGTAACCAATGAGTTTTTTTTGCTAACTTAAATAAATCTATTCATACCTTTTTGCCACCATTAAAATTTGTTTAAAAGTTGAATTATTAACCCATAATTGCCTCATATGGCTATAGTGGCCGCTGTTAAGCACATGTTACATAAGCTTGCAATATAAAGTAACAATAGAACAACCTGAAAGGACCATATCATAGCAACTGAAATGTGACTTTCTTTACTCATATTTTTGTCAAATAGAAAATCTTCATGTTACCTGTCAGAAAAAGCATCAACAGAAGTCTGCTGACATTTGAGTGTCCTCGGTTCTGTTTATTTAATTTTATGTAGATATTAGCCATTGTCCTGTAAGACTCTGAAGCGTACAGCCACCAGGAAATAGACGACTGGAACTGCATAGTCAGTCTGTCAACATCCACAGGCAAATAGGTCTTATCTAAGAGTTGGGGAAAAAAAACATATTTGCCTACTTAGTCATTCTGATGGAAAAACCATTGCTAATAATTAATGTCAAAACACAACCAGAATGTGAGCCACATTGATTGGATCAGTGGTTCTTAAACTTTCTCGTCGAGGACCCCAAAACTGACAAAAATTAAACCGGACAATCATTTTCAAAGTTCCATGCCAAGGACATAGATATCTGATTTTATATTTTTTATTTAAACAGACAAAGCAAGAGACCAATTTCCAACATATTTATATGTTATGTAATTGTTTTACTTATGGATGGAAATATAGCAAAGGTATCCCCCTTTTTATTGGGGACCCCATTGGAAGCCCCTCAAGAACCCCTGGAGGTCCCTTGACCCCACTTTTGGAACTACTAGGTAAGACTGTCTTCAGCTACTGAAAAAAGATCTGTTTACATTTAATCTTGGGTCCGTTTTCCTGATGGGAGTCATTGAAAAAAGCTCAGTTGTTCAGCAGGGGTGGAGGATCACAGCTCAACAGCGCCCCCCTCTTTTGACTTTTAGTGTGTTTTGGAGACTGCAGGGTGGTGTGGTGGTTTGAAGACTGGCCAAAATAGGAACATATCAAATGTCTGGTTACTTCCATGTATTATATGTATTATAATGTATAAACTGTGTGAACTGCCATATCTCTCTCTCTCTCTCTCTCTTTCTCTCTTTATCTCTCTCCCTCCCTTTCTCGTTTCAGGGACCACAGTGGTTAACATGATGTGTATTACTACATCATTCACTTCTACATTAAGTACAATAGGGGACCTCGCCCTTAATTCCAGACAAACGTCCTTTATCAGAATAAATTATCAAAATGCAAACAGACAAAGAAGCGCCACATAAAGGATTTTCTGACTGCACCACCAGTGAGCATACATTTTGACCAGTTGTCGATGGATGATGGACAAAATAATCTGGTACATTAACAAAAAACAACAGAGTCTCTTAACATATTAAGAAAAAAACATTTATTAAAAGTAAACACTTGAACAATCTAATAACATCACTTACTCCTACACAAGCAAAACAAAGTCAACAAGAAAAGAATATTTGGGTGCAGGTGTTGGTGTGTGAGCGTGTGGTATGATGTGTACAGTGTGTGCACAGGCATGTGTGCACAGTGTGTGTTAGTGCTGTTAAAGTGATGTCTCTCTGGAGTCCCTGGGCGGCCTGAAGGTCAGAATTTCTGTGAAAGTGTGACCTGCAAAAACACATAGAAAGAATTACGCACCGGCTGTTTTAAATCAGCTGCTTTCAGATCCATGTCCAGCCCCTTCAACAAAGCTTTTCTTTTCTTTTCAGTTATAAACTGGCCCTATTTTGTGTATTGTTTTTAAAAGAAGCATCAAGTTAGATCTCAGATCTCTGGTGACCTCCTCTGGAAAACAGCAGGTACTGTAACAACACTGAAGGAATAAATTTCCAGCAACATAACGCTCCCTCCTCCTATCCACCTGAATTTGATTGGCTGCAAATAAAAAAAAAATGTCCTTCAAAAGAGAATATTGCTTTTATTGACTTTTGGTATCTTGGGGGCGATGCAATAAGCTGAAATCACAACACTGGCATGTAATCAGCTTGTACAGTTGATATGGTAAATGCATTAGCAAACAAGTTTCCTATTTACACATCCAGCAGACATGGAATAATGTTAGCATTCATTTGAAGTCATGTTTCAGGAAAACAAGGGTATATTACTGCATTATTAACCTTCCTTTAAGCTGTTTTTATCTCCACTAACTCCTAAGAGAAATATGTGGGTCTTTAGCAATTAAATGCTCCATAAACGCTATGTTTACTAGCTAGCTGCTAACTTTTTCCCACTGCTGTTTTGAAGGGGGCAGATAGTGTTGTATGGGTCTACCAGAATTTTTAGACTGTAAACAGCTGGAGATAATAAAGAGAGATCTTTGAGATTAATTGCAGATAGCTCAGTTGAAGGTCTTAATACCAAATCATTGAGCTAAAAAATGCTAAAACCCTATAAAGCTGAGAGGGACTGCAGAATTTGGCACTTCTTTTGCAGGTTTGTCACCACAAGTGACGCCCCTTGACATTACACACAGCCTCTTGACCCCTTAGAGATATTAAAAACATTAATGAATGCAGCTTTAAAGGGGCCTCTCCACTCTCTCTTACGTTTCCACTGGTCCAGCGGCAGGTCTGTGTTATCCATGGTCTGATCATAAGGCAGCGCTTCAGTCTCCTCTTCAGTATCTCTGAACTCACTAAAGAAAGGCAGGTCGAGGGCCTCTGAAGCGCTCACCCTCTGCTCAGGGTCCAGAAGCAGCATCTTTTCCAAGACACACACCGCTGTGTAGCAGATATACATACTGAGATCAGCATGACAGAGCTTAGTTAACTGGTTACACTAGAGAACAGAGATCTTTACCTACCATTTGAGCTAGCTTTGGAGAAAATAGAGTGCAAATCTTTTTTTGGCACTTTTGGTAGACTTCTGATGTAGTTTCTGGCCTGTAGAAAGCAGGAGATAGAGAGATGAAGAAGGTTTGTGTGCTCAGTCAGAGAGAAGTCTTGCATGGACAATATTCTGATCTGATACTCCTGAAGTCTCAGATTTCACACCAAACTGAAACACTAAAGCTCAGCATCAAGGCCCACAGTCACAATGATTCCAACAGAGAAAAACTAATCAGTAATTGTGTAATAATATGGTTAATTCTTCTTGAGGTTTGAGGTTGCAGCTTTATAGCCTGTCAGTGCATTGAGTGTGTGTATGTCAATCTAATGACTTACATCTTGACTCTGGAGCTTCAGAACAAAGTCAGCAGTTGGGGTTCCTGTAATTTTCATGATTTCTCTGAGCTGGTCCAGGTCTGGCAGTAGCAATGGTCAAGTATCATCATGCATGGATTTTTACAAAAAACAAGTTTCTTTTTGGTTTATAATCCCAATATCACAGTATAATCTCAGTAGAAACTTTTACATTTTTTGTTAAATTCTCTTTACTGAAGTAAAATTTCAGTGGTAAGTTAAAAGGACAACTGGCCAGGATCTGAAACATATTAAGCCAAGTACAAAGGACAGGAATCACAGTATTTAAAAAAAGGAAGCTTAATCACTTTTCCTGATGTTGCCATATAAAAAAGTTGCATTTCATGAGTCTGACTCAGTCTATGCAAGACAAAACCAAGCAGACTATGATGACATTAAAGGATACGATCGTTTCCTTTGAACAGTGGCTTTCCTAGCAGCATCTCTGCCATAATGCAACCTGCTGACCAGATATCCACTGCAACAGAGAGCAAATATTATTTTTCTCATACAATCTGGGTTATGGAATAAGTATTTATGCCTTTTGTGTGCTCCTGTTTACACAAACTGTGAAAAATGAGAGTTTACCAGTTTGTGTGTAGTGCATCCAGTTGAGGATGACCTCCGGCGCTCTGTACCAGCGGGTCACGACATAGCCTGTCATTTCTGCGTCAGCCTGTCTTGCTAGGCCAAAATCAAGTATCTGGAGAAGAAATTTTACATGAAAATGTGCATATGTGTGGGTTGTTCACCTTAAAATGGCTTTATGTAGATTTACAGTACCTTTAGCTCACAGTCAGGGTTAATGGCTAAATTTCCAGGTTTAAGGTCCTGAAAAAGGAAAACAACATCTACTGTTAGCAAGAAATCTCACTAGAATGTGTTTGTTTTCACATTTTTCACATGTTCTGACCTAAAGTATGCATCATGAAATCCTTCACTTATAATCATGAATTAAATTTTTTTGCTCCTTTTGGGCACTTTGGATGCCTGAACTTTGACTGGAAGGCTGCTGCCTCCTTCAGGACTGGCAAGGATGAGCTACATCCAGCCGTACAAACATGATAAATTTAGTTCATACAATTTCTGCTGATACCAAACCTTATTTATGATACAATTTATAGACAAAGATGTTTCTATACAAAATTTACTAGACAGCGTGTCATTCTGTCTGAAGGTTTAGAAAGCTCCCTGTGTGGGAATCTGGATGAATGGGATTGAGGGTGAAAAGAGCAAGAGCCCCACCCCCAAAAGCTCATAGTCTAAGAGGTCAAAGGTCACGCACCCTGTGGATGATCCCTGCAGAGTGGATATACTGAGGAGAGAGGAGATACAGACATATATTAGCAACTTTAGCTCAACTCAGTAAGAAAAGGGTATGACAATCACTTTTTAACAATGGCTGACAAAGTGTCCTCACTTTCTGAGGAACAGGCACTGTATGGATGCTAGTAAAAGTGATGAGTAACATGCATTTTTGTGCTGTGGGTCACCTTGAGTCCTTTTAGCATCTGATAGACGAGAAACTGCACTCTGTCTTCGGTTAACTTCTCAAGCTTCATGAGCTTGCCGAGGTCGGTGCCCATGAATGGCATTACCAGGTAACTGATGACGAGAAGAGGAGTCGAGTCATTCCAGAGGAACCACAGCCAATTTTATAATCTTTATTTAAGCGTAGACAGAAAACTTACAAGTCACGTAGGCGGTCCAATGAGATTTCAGCCGTGAAAACATCCAGGAGCCCAATAACCTAATCAAAAGACAGAAAAAAATACAATCTATTTAGAATTTTCCCCTAAAACTTACATTTTAGTGAGATGTCATAGACTGAAGTATGGCTTAAAATTTGTATCCCTCTTTACTGCTTGGTCTGTGAAAATGTTCTTACATTCTCATGCTTCATGTGTTTGAGGAGTCGAAGCTCTCTATAAGCTCTTTTGGCAAAAAGTTTGGACTGGAAGGGCCTATGAAGTTTCTTGATGGCCACCTGCATCCCTGCCCGGCGATCCCATGCTGAGCTGCAATAGACAGATACACAGTTTTATTATGTAGGAAGGCTATTTTCAAACACAGCATGAACAGGTTAAGTGTTAAAATATTTTAAAACAGAAAAAAGCTGTCTGTGGAGTAAAACTTTAATCACTATAGACTTTTTTTACATGGCAGATATATTAATATGCCTATTAGGAAATTCACCAGTATAATTATAATGGCATCTGGGACATTTAAATAGAACAATGCCTCACTAATGATATTAATTACACCTGAGCATGTCCTGCTAAGATAAGTCCCTGTTCAGGACTGAAGACAGAGAAGTGGTGCATTCTATGCACTTAACTTGGGGTCTTGACTTCCTCCAACAATAAAACTGGGGGGGTGGTTGTCTTTGTTTACCCTCATCTACACAACACAAAGCAATGGGAGGCCCTGCAGAGCCAGCTGTGCAGGGACTTCTGAGCGAAACTACTCCAAACAAGCAAAACTGCTGCTGCAGAAATATAATGCTTTGCTATATTTAAATAAAGGTAAAGTGCTAAAGTAAAAGTGATTAAAATGAGGTCAAACTGGTTCATTGTTATTACTGCAAAATATCTAGACAGGGTGCCTTTTTTAGGTCTGGTTTAGGCTGCTGTATGTAATCAAAATACTGACAACACAAAAATAAGTATCTTTTTGGTTATTTTTCCAAATATGACTGCAATTTAAAGTGTAACACTACATTCTCTGAATAATTTATCCTTTCTGGATATAAAGAAGTGCTATAATAATAATAGTAAGTAGCTAATAATTTTCAAGCAATACTTCTCTAAGCAGTTAACTCTCTGTTTTTTCTCCGGAACTTACCAAACCGTCCCGTAGGCTCCTGTTCCGACCTGCTTCAGGTCCCGGTATCTTTCCGGAACCTCCCATACGGTTCTGTTTATCTCCTGCCGGTAGAATCCCGTCCTGGACCGCACAGCCATCCCCTACCGACTACACAAGGCTGAGGTCAGGATGTGGGTTTGCTCCGTTTCGTCCGCTCATGTAATCAAACTGAGTTTTTATTTGAAAAAAGGCCCAGACGCGCAGTGCGATCCGCACAGACTTTGGGGCGCAAATTCCTCCAGATGAGCCAACAGACCATTTAACGCTTTGAGGGGTCGCCGCTTGCACCCCCAATCCAATCACAACAAGAGCCACATACATTGTTAGTCATGGCTCCTGGTCGCCAGGGGCAGTCTATGGGTGTGTCTACAATGTGGAGAAAAAAAACACAAAACATCTGCCCACCCTGAGGTTACAACCCTCCAGCAGCCTGTTCTGATATATGTTCTGTTCTAATATTCCTTTAATTTTCAAGGTAAACTGGCGACCTTAAACATGGCTAATGGTAATCAGAGATGACCAAAAAGCAAGCAACCAAAAAAACTTCTCTGTTTATAAGGCCATAAATTTAGGACTTACTAACTTATTAGTCACGTTAAGTAGATTGGACAACTGTTTGTATATTTGTAGTGTGTCCTTGTTGCTAAATAATAATGTAGTTTCGTTAATCTTATAATTAATCTTACATTAAAAAGAGTAATCATGTAACATTTTTTTCTAACTTTTGGTGTCAGCATACTGTTACTAACTATTTTATGTTATAATTTATTGGACTATTCTGTATATTCGTTATGTTTTATTTCGGTGTACTATTAAATTCTGTACTACCATATTCTTTTCTGATTGATACTATACTTTACTACAATATACTATACTATAATAAGCTATATCATTCTATATAACTGTATGTTGTGCTGTGCTATACTATCTATCCAGACTACTTGTATACTCTACTATACTTTTCTATACTATATGTTTCTATGCTATGCAAGTACTTCTTCACTACTATATTCTATCCTTTTCAATACATTGACCACCAAGCTTGTGCACATGTAATTATTAAACATCTCAGAATCATGGGTATTAATCTCAATTCTTTCTGAAAGCTTGATTGCAGAGATTGCAAGATTCTGGAGTCTGATTGCAGGGATTTGGCTCAGTTTAGCTCAATGAGCTTAATGAGCCTAATGAGTTCAGCCAGAGATGTTGGAGGCTGGATGGCTCCCAGTTGCTATTTATCGCAATGATGTTGGATGTGTAAACTCGTATGTGGATGGAGTTGTCAACGGCATATAACAAAATAAATGTTGCAGAAAATGTATACTTAGGACAAGAAACATTGCGACAAACAGAAATGAAGGTGTTTATTCTATTGAGGTCTTGCAGAGTACCGCTTATGGACAAGAAAAAAATTTGAATCATTTGGAAACAGTGTTGACATTCCATTAAGTGATCTGAACTCATTTTGACACACACATGATGGCATGTGGCATATTCAAACTTCTAACTTGTAACATACATACATACATACATACAGTATACTTATACATTCGATTTGCAGTTTTCTACTCAAATCCACCACATACATGTATACAACATCCACAAAAGCACATAACACTTTTTAACATTCAGAGCTCTAACACTCTTTGACAGACAGTTTTCGATTAATTTGGACTGTAAGTTAAACATTTTGCATCCAGTGTTAATAGAGAACTTGCACAAAGGGCTACATGTAGCACTCCTGTGTGGACCATAAAAGGAAACAAAAAACTCAGAGAAGGATTCCTTTCTTGGGTTGCTCAAATGTGATTTCTATAAAGTAAATTAATATTTTAGCAGAAATAATCTTATATGTTAAGTTGAGCCAAAAATTGACAGTTTAGCTTGCATGACTATGAAGAAACATACCAAGATACACATTAAAACACAACTGGTTTTAACCTTACAATCAGAGCTAGCTTGAAGCTCTTTAGCTAATGTAAAGAGCTATTGCTACTGCTTGGGAATAGATCAGATAAACAAACTAAAGAAGAAATCAGAAATTTTACTTTTTACTTGCCAACAAAAAATGAAGATATTAATTGTATCCAGATTGTAGGCTACATAAAAAAAGCATAAGACTCCATCTACAGAAGTCAGCTATAAACCTAATTTATTTTTGAGCCTATCCTGATGCCAATCCTGATTTTTGGGTTCAGTAAATGCATCTTAGGCTTATTAACAAACAGATTCATATCCTATAAAACTTGATCAGGTATTATCCAAACACCCAATTTTGAGAACTTGAACTGTAATTTGTTAATATGGGTTCATAATATCATTGTTTTCCTCTTGTATCTCTTGACATTTTCAGTGACCTTCATTTTGCATGTTGTGAAACTCGTGGCTTCTTGGCTCTGCTTTCTATTCTTTAACACAACCAGATTATTTCAACCTCAGCAAAAAGTGTGTAGAACTAAAACTCCATTCTGTTGCAAGAAGAATGAAAAACATCAGGGAGGAAGTCAGACATTTCACACAATGACCTGATTACACACCGAGCTCATGCTGCTTATACAAATGTAACCTTTGAGAGCCTTCTATGTGTATAACTATGCTGCAATAAGCTATAAACTGCAGCAATTTGCAATCAAGGATTCCTAATACTTTTATACATTGGTTGCTAATGCACATGTACAAACTGGTTTATTTTCTTTATAATACTCGAGTATCATGAAAACCAAAAAGAAGTAGAGGAAACATGAAATATCACTAATGAGCTCCCTGGTTGCCACAAACAGCCAAATATTGCGTCTTTATGGGAGTCATCAGCCTTGAGTGTTTGACCAGTCATCACTTGAATGGAGCTTCTGCTTGGGTAATATATTAATATCGAGCACACTGTCTGGTAACAGTTTACAAAATGCCCATAATCTTAATTACTGTAAACAAAGTGGGGCTGTAAAAGACACAGCAGAGAACTATGGAAACCTGATGAAGCGCTGCCAAAGCTAACAGGTGATCGGAAGAACAGCCATCAGCAGAAACTTTATATGAGAAGCGAGGTCACACTGTAAACACAGCCCTGCAACACAATCACTCTACTCCAGCTTTGGAATATGTTAATTATCTGCTAATTAATAGCACAGTCGGTGTTTACTATTCTCTAAGCAGGAGAGGATGATGTTTATCTGCTGAAGAGCAGTAGTTTCTGTTTACCTTTGTGTTTTCTTTTTATTGTGTAGAAATTATGAGCATAAAATGGGCTGAAAGTTAGTCAAATGTCGCTAAATGTCACTCTTTGACCCTCTGGCTGGTTTTACAGCACTGTGGCAGATGCAATAAGCAGTCCAAATGGTTATAATACAGCACCAGTAATATTTTGTTATAATAAAATGTACATAAATCATGCAGTAGTATGCAGTTGAAATGCTAAGCTGTTCTGTGGCATGATGTGGCATTGCAGCAAGCATTTTAACATGAATTCCATTTGTGCAAGCAGTGACTGCTTATGGCATTTGTCATGATGAGGGGGTCAGACGGCACTGTGTCTTTGCTTTGGAAATCCTAGTGTGCGTTTTTTCTTCCTTCAATACTCCTCTACCAGTGTGTTAACACAGTTCAGTTCTGTAAAGTCGCTTCCTCGTATGGATCCTCTGCAATCCCTGATGTAGCCATGTTGAATGGTTCCACATTTAACTCTCACTGAGTGGAAACATAAGAGGAAGCAACTTTGTGGACTGGAAAAGCTCCTACTATCAGACTCTGAAATGCTCCCTGTAAATGGATTGTGTGCATCTGATCCCGAGGAGACCGTCCCGCCCTGCTGCTTAAAGAAACTCATGACAGGCAGTCAAACACAGTCACACTGAGCAGAGGGAATGCACAGTTTCCTTCAGCTGGATTGCCACAGTCCTTCTCCTGCTCACTGAGTACATGGTCCTTCTTCAGGTAAAGGTTGAGGCAGAGCAGAGACAGCATTACTGCTCCACCTGAAGGCTATCAGTCTTGCTGCCAGATGCTTTGAAGCTGCATACCTCTTCAAATACCAATTCTATGCACATCCATGAGAGAGAAATGAGGGAAAAGAAGTTAGGATTGCTGATTAAGATTTAAACCATGTAAAAAGACAAAGAGGAATGATTCAAAACTGCTTGAAGGAAAAAATATATAATAAACAATGAAACTTTTGTCTCTGCTATTATACTGTAAATGTGCTGGTTCAGCTTGGTAGAGTGCTCTTTCAAAAAAACTTAAAAATTAGGATGCAAACCATGTACAAAATGATCCACCATGACTCATATCAGCTCTGGAGTATTTCACAAACCATAAAACTTACTTCTGAAATAAGAAGGTAATCATGTTTATGATATTAAAAAAATCATCCCTAAATATTTCAAAACTGACTCTTCTTTGGCGGCGTAGTCAGCATTCCTGTGAAAAACATGCAGGCTCAAACTTCGTTGCATAATCCTCAAAGTAAAAGCTCTGCAGCCTGACGCTCACTTTAAATCTGCAATATCCCATTTTGCAACTTCCTTCCCTTCAAATCAAATCTGTGCGCCTTAAATTGTTTATAAAAAGAAGTAAGCAGGAGAAACTGAGAGGTAAGCAGAGTGAAGACAATTTAAACAGCCATGAATAAGCTGTAATCATGTCATGTTTTTGTTGCTGCATTCCATCGAGGACAATAGTGGAGATAAGTGTTCTATTTTGATGCTCACTGCTTTTTTAAATCATGTATTGTTTAAATTTCAAAGTTAAGTTTACCTTTCCATTCTTCTAGAGTTCGGTCTTTACTTTCTAGCGTCTGATCGTAAGGCGGGGCCTCAGGCTCGTCGTCTGGATCGTGGTACTGTGAGAAGTAGGGGTGAGACAGAGCCTCGCTGGCCGAGATTCTCCCATCACAGTCCAGGACCAGCATACGCTTCAATAGATCAACAGCTAACAGAGACAGACACAAAGGAGGTGAAGGAGGGCTGGAAGCAAGTCCCCAAAGGGCTAAAGCTGTGTAACTGGATTTGTAAATTGCAATATGGAGAGAGCAACTTGAGCTTTAGCAGCCTCTCGAAACCTTTCAATTGAATTTCAGAAGTATGTAATCCAATCTGCGGGGCATCACCTACCTAGTGGATTTGCTCCTCTGAAGATCTTTTCCAGGTCTTGCTGGGGCATGAAGGGCAGAGACTGGATGTACTTCTGTGCCTGCAGAAAGAGACCAATGTTGAACCCACGATCATGACAATGTAGATCATTTGGTTTCAAATAGCGATCAATCATCCCAGCACTAACACAAATGGATAATTCAATCAACAGCAGTGTCAGTAGAATGAACTGATCTATTAGATCAGTCTGTCTGCATCAGCGGCAGCCACTTCATAATGTGTGACAAATGTCTTTTACACACTCTTCCTTACAGAAATGTTTCTCCCTCCAATCATCCCTACATTCATTCATCCTTCTCTTACATGTTCAGAGCAAATCTTCTTCAACAGATCAGACGTCGGAGTCCCAACCACCTCCATGATTCTCTTCAGCTGATCAATATCTTAGGAGAGGTTAAGGATTGTTCAGATTTGTGAAAAGTCATCAACCTGCAGGATTTGACATGTTCAATCATCCTGTTACATAGGAAACCAACTGAGACACTACTTGCTCAGCACTGCCCCTTTTTTTTAGTCCCACAACACACAATGATCAGTAAATCAAACTCATCTTAGATACCACATATAACAACTTGGATAATTCAGCCTTTTGTCATTGCTCCCATTCATTCCCCACTTCTTTCTGTTGATGCACCTCCCCTTCAGAGAGGCCTGGGATTGTAATGCAAATCCACAAGTGTTCTGTGTGCACTGGGCAATTTAAAGAGGTAATGGATGGTTGATGCTAAGAGGGGAAAAAAGCTGCAAAGTGCAGTGGACTCTTGCCACACTGATAAAGGATACAGTCAGTGCCAGGAAACAGGACTTTTCCCTTCAGTAGCTCACCCATAATGCATCCCACAGACCAAATATCAACTGGAACAGAAAAAGAAATTGTGAGTTACAAACAAGAAGATATTAAAAAAGCTTTTTTAGGTTTGATAGCATCTTACCGTTCTGATTGTAGTGCATCCAGTTGAGCATGATTTCCGGCGCTCGATACCAGCGCGTCGCCACATATCCTGTCATCTCATCGTCCGTCTGTCTGGCCAATCCAAAATCAAGGATCTGTGGGACAAGATGATAACTTTTTAACTGATGAAGCTCATTGTATGGAGTGAGGGATTTGTAGATTTAAACTGAAGGTCAGTCTCACCCTCAGCTCACAGTCCTCGTTTACTGCCACATTACTAGGCTTGAGGTCCTGGGATAGATAGTAAAGCATATAAAGTAGGAGAGAAACATGATTAGAATGAGGATCTATCGGCAGATAGAGGGATAGATTATTAAACAGGATAAGTCATCAAGCTTGTGTTTGAAATCCATGTTCTTCCATTTTCAATGAATTTAAAAAGAGCGTACGGAGTAATCTCAAGAGTATTAAAAGGGCAAAGTCAATTTTTTTAACGGCTGAAATTCAAGGTTGAATCTATTAACATGAACTGCTTGCAGCAATGTCCCGACCTACAGGTCCTTAACTAGGTTTCAGGGTTTCTTTTAAAACTATCTGACTGAGCATTGTAAAAAATATGAACGAAATTATGCAGAATTTTATATAAGACATCTAAAATATTGTCATTTCACTGTATGCTTCAGCCTTATAAAAATCCAGAATTGGTCAAAATTAGTGGTGCAGTTGATGGTCAAAATGACAAGAAAGGCAAAGAGGAGGCACTCACTCTGTGGATCAATCCCGCTGAATGGATGTACTGTTCGACGGGCGGTGAGGACGGGCAGGAAGACGGGGGAGGAGAGAGGGGAGAGAGGACATAAAGGGAGATGGGGTCAACAGTGCAGTTCACTAAAGGGAGATGGCTTTCGACTGCCCCATGGCAACCAGGGAGGCTGAACAGCTGACCCTGCTGTCTGCTGGACTGATTCAGTGTTAGCATGCAAACTTTAAGAAGGATTCACAAAGATAAACAGGATAACAAACCTAATGTATAGAGAAGGTGTTTTTTGCAGCACAGGCAACCATATACTGTTTTAGCTGTAACACCTGTTAGTTTGTGAAAACAAGTTAACTAGTGAAGTATGAATCATTAACAAAAACTCATGGAGTAATTGTTGAATTAGACAACTGAAAGGATGAAAAGTTGAAATAGTCGGCTTTAAACAATTAAAATAGTTCAGCAATAATCACTTTGAGTGGTTTCTTAAATGTAATGGGCATGCTTTATAAATTAGCTTGTAAACAGTCACAGGAGTTGGCTAAAATTCATCGAATTAATTAGAAATTATAGCTCAATGCAATGGATTAAATGGTTGAATAAGACCGATGACAGTAATGGATTACAAGCTGATGTAGATAGGTAAACGTATCTGGTAAATGGCTGAATTTATTAACTGAACTAAATTAAAAAAATGATTAAATATGGCAGCCAAAACAGTTTACAAACTGATGAAGCGACCAACTTCTAGTGCAAGTCATATAAAAGCAGACTTGACAATAGCAACATGAAAACTAACAGTACAAGTGTACTTGACAGGTTTGTGAAGGTACTAATAAAAATGCTATTGTAGGCATAAAAGCACATAGCCTATATTGTGCATACTATATTCAGTATGGCACACAGCAGGTGTATCATTATGTGATTACCTTGAGACCACGGAGAAGCTGGTAAATTAAGAACTGCACGTGCTCATCTGACAACCTCTGAAATTTAACAATGTTATTGAGGTCGGCGCCCATCAGGTTAGTCACCAGGTAGCTGGAAAAGAGGAGAGCGTGTGAGTGAACAGGGGGGAGTTTCAGTCAAGATGAGAACATAATGTTGCTGCCATGGCAACTATCGTCCCCTAGGATCACCTCCATCAACACCACCCTTCTCTCTTATAACAGAAACTTTCCATTTTTGGTAAAAGCAGTACTGCTTGTAGTAAACAACAAGGGATGTAAGATTTACAGTTCATTGAAGTCCTCCAGTGCTGCAGCAGGTGTGAAGACATCCAGCAGCCCTATTACCTGCAGAGACAGAGACAAAGCAGAGCTGATCAATAACAGAGCGGAAACATGCAGGGAGATGCGTTGGTCTGTGTCTGGGTGCTTTCATGAGGAGCACTAACGTTCTCATGTTTCATGTGCTTGAGCAGCCTGAGTTCCCGGTATGAGCGGCGGCTGTGGATAAGAGACTGAAAAGGCCTGGACAGTTTCTTCACCGCAACCTTCTGCCGTAAGACAACATCGTACGCTGAACTGCAGAGAGAAACCACAGAGAAATAATATCAATCGCCTGTCTGAATATACCTCAACATATCTTGATCTTTCTTTACAGTATCTGGTGTCATTATACACAAAGAAACCAAAGGAACTGAAAATATAATAGCAATAACTAAAGTAGTTTGGGAAACACGTTTATTCTCTTTTTGTCAGGAGTTACATAATAAAATTTATAACACTCTTATGTTTGTTCTTTTAATAAAAAGTTACAGCTGGGAGACAGTTAGCTTAATTTAACATCAACACTGGACATAGCTAGCCCAGCTCTGTACAAAGACATCAAAATCCACCTACTACCACCTCTAATGCTTTCAGGCAAACAAAATATAACTCCTTTGTTTAATGACTATAAAATATGTTTGTGTAAAAAATTATTTGTGGTGTTATGAGGGGTTATGGGCAGAAGTACTTCTTGGCCTGACACAGTTACTTCTGCTAATATTCTTCAGTCTTTGTCACAACTTAGCTAGCTGTCGCTCATTTCCTGTTATGCTAAGCTTTATTTATGTTATGCTAAAGAGATGTAATGTATTTATTAGTGAACTTTAGATAACTTTAGATAAAGTAGCTAGCGGTGGCTTTTTTGGACAAAGCCAGGCTTACTGCTTCCCTGGTTCCTCTTTGCTCCTCATCATTCCTGTTATGTCAAAGCTGATGATACTGACAGTATATCTGTAATTAGCGATAAATAAGTGAAGTGGAGAAAGCAAGAGCCAGCCTGACAGACACTAGTGCAGATAGAGAAGGAACAAACCTAAGAGGATATGCCTGAACAAAAGAAAAGAGGATGTCAGATATTGTAAAAGTGCCATGGTTTACTTCATCTGACGCTTTTGAAATGTAAATGTCATTCCACATATTGAATGCTCAGCCCTGCCTGCTGCTTATGCCGCTGCCTTTGTGGTGCCGATGTCTTTTCAGTCATGCCAGCTTTCCAACATTCGCAGTAGGCCTAATAATAATACAGCCATCAGAGAGTGAAACAACAAACAGGAAGGAAACAAGGGGTAGAATTGTGCAATGCAGCAGAAACAGATTGAGAAACCAGAAGTGAAACACTGGAAAAGTAAAGTAAGAGAGAACATTTAAAAAAAGAGTCATATTTAACATTTACATTAAATAAACTGTCTCAACACATGCTATAAAACTCTTTAATTAAATAATTTTCTGGCTGATTTCCATTCAATCAAAGTAAAAAAAACCTTGAATCCTCAAAAAACTACTTCTTGATGAGTGTTGTTCATTTCTCACCTCAGAAATTTCTCAGAAATGAGGTAAACATTCTTAAAACCACAACATGCCTCATCATCTTTTGTATTTGTACTAGAAAACATATAAGTCACAGTGTTTTGCAGCAGAACGCCTGACCCGTACTATTTAGCTGACAGTTTTGGATGTGGTTTAAGACGGTGACACAGTGTATTAAATGCAATACCTTAAGTTTTTCTTTTAGTGTTTTGAAAAAACTATAAGACACTTCTGCTCACTCAAAACTCAACTTGTCTTGCTTTCCAGCACTTTGCTCTACCATACTTTATAGAGTGATAACTGACTCTTTAGTGATTTCTCCCAGAATGATGTTCAGTCAAAGTACTTGAACCTTGTAAAACCACTTTTTGTCATTTTTACACTTCGATTTTAGTAAAGAATAAACAAACAAGAAATAAGTTCTCGATCAGTGAGCTCTGAGGGTGCTGGTAGATGGATGGATGCACACAATAAATTAATAATAAATTAATAATAAACATATTTCCCTCAATTTTTTAACTTTTCCTTTAAAAACAAACCCTTAAAATTCTGAAACCATTTTGCTAGAAGAGTTTCCGGTCTGCTTGTATTTCACTGGGGCATTTATTTTAAAATGAACTCAAACTGTCCATGGAGAGGGGCTGTGCAACCTTCAATTTCTGCTCTTTCCTTTTTCCTAAAAAGCTGTGAAAGTTCAGCTCACAGCAGGTTCAGTACATGGTATGTGATCATTTTGAGACAGAGCAGAAGTGCACACCAAACGATGCGTGTCTCCTGTTTTGTCCACAGCATGGAATTCACTGTAAATATCACTGTATCATCTCATGGTGACCTGTAATGCTTACATGCATGAGTAAACTACACTCTTGCACGGCTGAGCGCATCCATGTTGACTCTCTGTCTTGTAATCACCTGCTGCCAGTCCGGATGTCCCCGCCGGGCTTCAGCCAGGACAGCAGCCAGTCTCCTCTGTCTCTGACATGAACCAGGCCTCACCGCCTCACACATACCTTCTTCCCTGCCATCTTCCATACATGGATCTAACTGCACTGCTGTCAGCACACACAGTCCAGCATCGATTTCTCTTCTCTTCTTCTGTCTCAGTTCTTTTTTTTTATCAGAGGCCTTAATGTGCCTCTAGTTTCATAAGGGAAGAAGGTAAAAGGGGCAGCCAAGATCCAATGAAGAAGATTCAATGCACTGTTTATCTTCACAGGAAAATTGTTTTAAGTACTTTCTTTGATCATAACAGTTTATTAAATGTGATTTCAAGAGAAAAGCCTTTAAAATTTGCATGCATTTGAGATGAGGGGGCAGTGGTTTTTATTATTTAAATTATAAATTGCTCTACAGACTGTCGTCCACAGAGTTTGCATCAAGTTTTTTTCATTTTAAGAAATAATTTTAAATATTAAGAAATGTCCTGTTTGGATTTCTTACAACGAGTTAGACAACTCTTACATTTGTAAGCTGAATATGAGGCTAGGGAGGGCATATGTTAAGCCTAGCTTGGCATAAAGACTGTAAATGGCCAGCTAACACAGATCTGTCTTATATGCTCTTCTCTTGCAGATTAGTGTGTATCTAAATTGTTTTAATTCATTTAAAAAATGAAAATTTGTGGTTTGCAAAGTTACATGGGGTACTGCTTCTTGGCCAAACACAGTGACTTCCTCACAGTCTTCCTACAGAGCTATGCTAGCTGTTTTTCCCCTGTGTCCAGTAATTATGCTAAACTATGCTAACTGGCAGTCGACTGTAAATTCATACTGAACGGACAGACGTGATAGTGGTATCAATTTCTCATTTATTGTGCCTATATATACCTCCGGATATACACACACACACACATACACATACACTATCATTACAGCTGCATGCACTCTTATCTTTGAAACTGCACTGCAGTCATATGATAACTACCATCGACCCAAACAAAATGAACAACAAATCAGAACCCTGATCTCGTTTCCTGCTCTGTCCATCGTATGTCCAATCAACCATCCAACAAGCGAACACATAACAATTTTGACAGGTGAAAATGAGGAAGCCATGTTTTATTCATAGTTATCCAAATGAGAGGCTTCATGCCAACGTTCTGGTTTACCGAACAGATGTTACATATGCTGACATGAGATGAAAGCAGCCTTGATCATTTTAGTGCTAATTCACTCTTGATGTTCAGTCTCAGTTGGTCCAAAATTGGCACAATTTTTGTCTTAAAAAGAAGAAGAAGAAGCAGGAAGGAGAATATTCAATGGGATTGTGTAGATAAGAAGACAATGAATCTGGATGAGATTAGGGATATGACAATGCTCAGCACTCCAAACTTTTTGTCTCATGTCTCAAAATTCAAGAAGCACAGAGTGTTGAATTATTAAATCAGCTTTGTATTTATGATGCTTTGCTCTCTTGTGTCTGTGCTGTGCAGCTCTAAAATCTCTTGCAGCTACTGTAATATTCTCTTTCTAAGTTCTATTTCTGTGTCGGGCCTGTTCTTCCTCTCCCATGGGTGATAAGAGTATAAGTCCTTCAGCTTTAGCTTTAATGGATTATATGATCTTGTCGGATGCTTGACCTCAGGTGTGCAACCTCAGGAGGCTATACAGAGAGAACAAGCAACTGTTTGAGATAAATGATGAGAGCTGTTTTACTGTTCATCTCAAAAGGTTGACTGTGGGACTATCCTAACCCCACAGCACACACCACACACACATATGTCTGAACCCCCATCCCCCAGCTGACTGCTGATCAAGTTCAGCCATGAGAAAGTCACTGACAATAGCTGGAGATCAACACTAACAATGCAGGGCAATGCTGGATGGTGTGTGGAGGAATGTCCTTTGTGCCAGAGTATAATTTAAGAAAGAGTTTTGGTAAGGACTGCAATTTCACCGATGCTTTCATCCAAACTTATATAGTCTTGAGAAGTATAACAGCCCACAGTGCTCAGTGCATAAAGTAGGAGGAGAAAAATGCGAGCTAATCCCTCCATCTTTGTAAACAACCACTTCAAATTCTTCTGATAATTCCAGATAAACAGAGGAATACATCTTATCACTTCCTGTGTGGTGGGAAATAGCTTTAGGACATCAAACACTTAGATTTAGAGCAGCAATTCCCAGACATGGGTAACTCTAAATCAGGTAATTTGCAGAAAAATGTGGAGTGGCTGAACTAATCTGGAAAAACCACAGTAAAAACTATAATTTGGTTTGAGCAAAAACATATCCATATGTCATATGAAACACCTGGACACCATGCTTAGAAAGAGTGAAATAAAGAAAGAGAGAGGTAATGAAGAGAGCAGAGAAGTTGTAACAGGTAGTTAAAAGTTAGAAATAGACATAATAATTAGCACAAAGAAATGACGAACTGTTGAAATAGGTTACTAAACATAACAGATAAATTACTGAAAATGGTAGCAAAAATTTATTGATAAATGGTGGGAAATAGTTAAAAATAGTCCTTTATATAATCTAGTTAAGAAATAAGAGCAGTCTTAAAAAGCTCTATTTGGAGTGATTGATGAATATTAACTCCAGTACTATTAAATCCAGTACTTATGCTTTTTCATGTCAAAACTAAACTAAACCTTTGGAGATTATAGCATATCGCTAGGAGCTTCAGGCATTTTCTGTCAACAAAGACAAGCTTAGTGCAGAGATTGTTTAGAATTGGTGCTCTGATAATATTGCTCATAAATCATTTGTTTATAAAAATGGAAATGAAACCTTAACTGAGGCAGTTTCGTGGTAAAAAATAATGCCCATGTGCATATAATCCTGAGAGTGAATGAAACAGCTAAAATCAGAGTCATGATCAAGCTTCATTTTTACTCTGATGCTATTTTGAGCAGAGCTTTAAAGCAGCGATACTGGCAAGATGTTTATGCACAAAATACTCCTGTGGGAGCCTGACTCTTAAAGTGGAGCTCCAACAGAGAAGCACATCCCATCTCCTGCATGTTCATACAGTAGCTTAATTAATGTTTGACTTGACAGGAAGTCAGCTGTTGAGAGAAAGCCTCCTATCTGAGGATGCAGGCAGTTGCAATGGTGGGTGTGACTAAT
>JAPZDV010000015.1:5659030-5706696 GCA_029814665.1 Acanthurus lineatus
TCTACTGTTATACACAGTTGGTGTCTAAAATGTTTTGAATTACCCTAAGTCATTAGTACAAAAGTGTAGAACAATCTTATAAATTGCTAGAGGAAGGATTGATTAAGGCTCTAAGAACCACTTGTACATATGAACAACTTGAACTTTTCGTAATTGGCTCTTTTAAGTAGGCTATGAAAGACACAGTGAAAAGATGCAGACGGACTAAGTTGTATAATAATCAAAGCTGGACTCACTGCAGTTGGTAGCTTTCCTCCAGTCACCAACAACAACACCCATGCTGGCGCAGGCTTGGGCATAGCTGCCCAGAGCTACACATAAGCACTGCTGGAGACTGCTGCCACAGTTACATGTTCTCTGGACACAAGCCTGAAAATGACAATCAGCTCCATGTGAACAGGAGTCATCATTTATATGCCAATTAGAGTTAACTGTTGAGAATGTAAAGATCTAAATAAGGATCTAGTTAGGTGTAAAAATCTTGTTACCGTGTGGTAGTGATCGGTTGGGATGTGACTGTGGCACTTAGCAAATATCCCAGCTGGGTCATTCAGCACAGAGCACTTTTCATCAGCAAAAATTTCTGCATGACAATGAAGACATGTTTCATCAAGGCATGTTTTTCCTTGTATTATATCTCAGAGTTGCTTGTGAGCAATTTCCACTATTTTAATGCAGCATGTTTATGAGTACCATTGTCCCTGTTGATGCAGTTCCTGGGTATGTTGGGCAGACAAGCACCCACACTCCACGACTGAGCAAAAGGTTGAGCTGAGTTCTCGATGATCCCGCTACTGGTGGTGAAGTCGTCTGTAGTGTCATTGTTGCCATTACCACAAAGACCTACAGGAGAGAAGGAGACAGATTTATCATTGTTGACTGGCTCATCTTTATCATCAGGACTGAATCTAAAATACTCCTAGACAGGGGCCGAGACATTTGAAAATCATACCTTCAGGATTTCATAATACCCTGGTTTACCGTAAAACCCCTATATCACTCAAGCCTGCCAGCTATAAATCCAAATCAATTTGAATCACGCTCAAGAGCTCAATAAACAACTGAAAGTCATAATAAAAGTGAACCCCAAAGGGAACGCCAGTGGACGTATATCTGTTTGCAGAACACTTTAAGACATTCTAACCTGAGATCATGCCGGTGTGGTTTGCAGGTGGTGTAATGTACAGCTGGATTTCAGGAGACATCTGGACTTGCATGTTCATTCCAAAGAATGTGTGGACCTGGACGTACATGGAGGACTTCCAGAAAACCATAGCATGATCTGATAAGCGACAAGGGTCGGTCAGTGATTGGTTAAGTGACAAAGCCATTGTAGAGAGATATTACTAGGATACCAGATGAAGTACAAATTCATATTAAGGACTATCAATAGATTTTTTTTTTACCAGATTCATGAAGTTCAGTGATGTCCTCCTCTCTAAATTTAACCGTGTTGGCTGAGAATGTATACATATCCTGCAAATTCAAAAAAGACTCATTCAGTTACAGTGCACTGCTCTTGACTGACATTTGTTTGACATAAGATTGTATTGTTTTTAATTCAACCCTCAAATTCTACTTGTACCTGAAAAAGCTGAAGAAGAACTGTTTTCAGAGAAGGAGCCTTTTCAGAAAACTCAATTGTTATCGTCCAGTTAAGACCCTTGAAAATGGTTTTAGTAGAGCAGTTAGTATCATTAAAAAAATGAGTTCATTTAAATGCCAGGGTTATTAGGGAAAACTTACCTGTAAGGCCACATATGTACATTTGCCAGGGAGGACATACTGTTTGCCATCGACTGTTGTCACAAACTGCCCTTCAATGAGACATCTTGGAGGGCAGAGGTTTTCTGAGCACTGCCATTTCCCACTGTCACACACACTGTGTGGAGGAGCAAGCGAGGCATTCACAATCTGCACATGCTCAATAAATATCCAAACTGTTTTTCTGTCCCCTTACCATGACTGACACTTGGTACTGCGTATGTCTCCGGTTGAGTAGCTCTTGCCAGCAAACACACAGGGGCAGCTGGACACACTCACACAGTAGAAGCCATCTGCATGATCATTTAGCACCTTACCTACACAACAAATACATAAACCTTTTATTATAAGGCTTATTTGGACTGAATAAACACTGACACTACAAAGTCAGATGAATGCGGGGCTAAATCATACAGTTAGAAAGTGCTCACCCAATGGGCAGACGCAGGAGCTGATGAGATCCTGGTTGGAGGATCTAGGGTTCAGGTTTGAGCAGCTGGGCACAAAGGCTGGACCCTTTTCTACATAAATCAGGTCTCCTGGACAACTGGGCTTTGCTACATTCAAACAACAAAAAGACAATCTAAACAGCTGTCATCCATTTCAAGTCTGTTTAATAAGTGTCTAATTTAAGTCAGCATGAAAGTGAGGTTTTATAAAGGCACCTACCACATCCAGTTACAGTTCTCCATATGTTCCAGACATAACTTCTGCGTCCACATTGTAGGACAACTTCTTTAAAGAAAGCACAGCTGATGGATTTGCTCGTTTCATAGCTGTATATGTTCTCATCACAGAGTGGGATGTAATGAGGCATCCAACAATCCAACGTGTATGAAAAGAACATTCTGCATTCCTGCAAATACCATCAGAGAAACAACCTTAACACCATGAACAACCTTTATTTACTTCACCTGCAGAGGGGACAAGGCCTTTATATGAGAGGGGCTTCTATGAGGATTTTCTTTATCTTCTCTCAGTATGATTGGTGTACATTTAGTCATATTTTAGTATGAAGCCAGCTTCTTACCTTATCACATCACTTTTTCCCTGTAAAGGTTATGCTGTTAATACTACAGAATATAGTCTTTTCAAGGATAAATATCTTTTAAATAAGATATAAGGGTAAAAACTCAAAAAAATGAGCGTTTAGAGAAGCAGAACCAAAAAGAGATTTAAAAGCACACAGTGAACTCACCTGATTTTCAATGGAGACAGCATCTCGTATCTTACATGTGTCATCAGAAAGGACGCTCTCTTTGATCAACTGCTGCTTGTTGCCTGGTTTCATAAGAAGTCACAACTCTCCATAAAAACTTTCAAGAACATAAGCTGACATTGCTTTCAGTTTACAGTTGTAATCTCTCTTGATTTTTGAAGTATTTTTTCATTTAAAACTCATTTATAGCTTGATAAGCACAACTTTTACCACTTCTACCAGCAAAAATAACCAGCTCCTACTACTTAAAGTACTGCTGCCAATGTTACAGCTGATATAGCTCAATAACCCTGTAACATTGGCAGCAATTCATTTATAATACCTGTGACACTGTTTTTTCCACACAGTCCGGTCATTTCGGTGCTCAGCTCCTGCTCAAGCTCCACCTTGTTAATAAATTTAAAGACAAACTTCAGTAGATGAGGTGATGTGCTACAGTGCCAAACTACCTATGAATGTCCCATTTAGCTTAGGATGATGCAAATGCGTTATGTCTGCATGTGTTTGTGTGCCTGTGTTTATGCTCTCTTGTATATGTGTACTGCACGTTTAACATATGTGTAGCATCAGCGCGCCCTCACCCACAAAGTGTCTATTCCTCCAGGTACATTGTGCCAGGTGACAGACAGAGGAAGCAGTGAGCTCCTCAGTTTCGTGTAGATGCCATAATGAAAGATGTGCTGGTAGGTGTGGTCATATGGCAGGGAAACACTGTCCAAAAAATGAACATGCAGAGATATTAGTACAGATAGAGAAAGCAGTAGTTATAAAAAATGAATTTTTATAGTTTTTTATAACTGAAAGAAGATAAAGATCAAGATATATATTTAGGTTTTCTAGAAATAAGTGCGATTAGGAGATCTGTTTCGACTTTTTTTGTTTTTTTTACTTAGTATGCATCCAAAGCTTTTTTTCTTACAAATTTCTTCTTTGTCAGACAAAAATTAAAACAACTAGCCAACAAAAAACTGGCCTTTCTTCTTAATTTGTACTAACCTGCCTTCTCATCGTCATGGTTCAGTTATTTCCTGTTTCATTTGTCGTATCATGTGTCGTGGCTTTGTCCACCTCTGTCTTTGTGTGGTTTCTTGCCATTATAATCATTGATTAGCTTCACCTGTACCTTATTAACCTTCCCTTCCTTGTGTGTCTAAGTCTTTTTTTTCAACTCTTTTTTAATTTGTCTGCTTCTGGTGCCAAGTCTTGCATTTTTTTCGCAATGTGTTTTTTGTGCCATATTGGTTTTGTACATCAGCTCTGTTATGCATTTCTCAGTTTGCCCCCTCAGTATTTTTTCTCTGTTATCAGCTTTGCATTATTAAAAACTCACTTTTCCTGCCTTTTAACCTGCCTTGTTTGGTGTCCTTTTCTAAAACTCATTTCTCCAAATTTGACATTTTTAAAATGATAAAGCTTTTGTAGTACACTCTCTGCCTTGGCAAAGCAACCTGCAAGTCACCTTGCAGAATGTAATAACTTGCAGTAATGCTCTACTACTGTGTGTTTTCTTATAACTCAACCGGAGGGACAAACTATTAATAATGTTTGGTGTTCTGGAGTCAAAGCTAATAATCTACTACTACCAATGGCACTAAGAAGCATAAAAATGTCAACCACCTGGCTGTGTGGCTGAGTAAGAATGCCATTTGAGTGACTGATTAGTGTCTTTCTGCCAAAGTCTCCATACTTGCTCACAGTTTTTTTAGTTGGTGTGCCTGAATACTGTGACTTTTTTTCAAGATTTTAATCTTTAATCTCAACAAATATAGAATCAGTGTAGGAGATATCTGATCCAACTTTAGGGTCATCATTTAACTTTGTGTGACCCTGCAGCTTTTTTTTTCTTCACAATAAAACAGGAAGATGGAAGGGTTAGGGGGCCGAAACCTTTTCTTCTCCACCAGAATGCTTCCATTCTGCAGAACAGTCCTGATTTTGTTGATGATGATCTCAACTTGGACCAGTAACCCACTGTCACCTCGCTGTGTGGTGATATCACATTCCACTCGGTTGTGGGTGAAGCGGGTGAAGGTGAAGGGGCAGTTGGAGCGGACATAGAAACTTGAACCATTGAAAGGCTGGACGACCCCACTGCCAAAAGTCTTGCAAGTGTCTGAACATAACAAAGATTAGTTTAGTGGTTAAATGATCTCTGATGATTTTTATTTTTTTTAAAAAATCTGAATAAACTATTATTTAAAGATATTTAAGAAAGGAATAGGTACAGTTAACTGATCAATATTGAATAACTTATACTCACATTTCTGAGTTTCAGTTGTTGTGACTGATTCCCCTCTCCCTAAAACTTGGAGAGATATACAGCATAAAGGTGGAAGCAAACATGAATAACTATTAAAGTTTAATAAAATAAATAACAATAATAATACAAATACTCTGGATATAACTGAAATGCTATGCCTTCAAGTAAAAGTAGTAGTCACACAATATTAAATACTTTGTTAAAAGCAAAAGTCCTGCATTAAAAAATATTGAAAAAAAACTTATTTGAAAAAAAAAGCTTAGAATGGCTGAAAATTAACCATGGAATCATTACTCCTAGTGCTTGGATGAGAAAGGTGCATTTAAATGATATAGTTGGCTCCTGTTAAGTAGATCTAACAATAAAATACATGGTTAAGTAATTAAATCTGCAGCAATTAGAATATACATGTTAATGCATTTTAAATTTTTAGTTGGCATTATAACTGGTATTAAAGCCTTTATATAAATGTAAAATTAAAAAGAATATTCATTTTTTTTAATTGTACTGTATAAATCATTGACATGGATGGTAACATGAAACTTTATTACTTAGGTAGAGAATAAGTATCTTAAATTTGTACTGCAGTTAATCAAAAAGTACCTTTTAATTCCATCACTTAGTGTTACACTGATGCACAATACTTTTCTTATCACTACTGTATAGCAGTAATGGAACTATTAAATCCTTTTTCCTAGTCACTTTTTCTGCTTAGAGGAATGAATTCATATTCAAATGACTGAATGAATAATTGCATGGTACCTGAGGCCAGTGACAACCACACTGTCAGTATCCATCGCTGTGAGGTCATGCTGCGTGATGCTTCCTCGCTGCAGGAAAAACCAGGAGGAACTGCACAGACATCCCATCACATGGCTTATATATGGAGTTTCCACACACACACACAAAAATAGGTGTGTATTCTGAACAACCCACTCCGTACACAAAGATTTGCACACGTACATACGTGCGATTGAACATCACTTACTGAAAATACCAGGAAACTAGGAAACAAGAAATAGAAAAAAAATTAGATTAAACATTAAACTTAATGGTTATTGAACAGAAATCTGGAAATAGTTACACAATACCGATACTAGAATACATTTAAATATATCCTGCTGATGGTGTTGCATTTACAGCTAATGAAATGAATAAAATGACTCCCGTGGGAAATTGTGAGTGAGTGTGTGTGTGTGAAAGAGAGACCTTCCTCAGAAAAAGTCTGAGATGGTTGAACAAAAAAAGACTCAACATCAAAAACAAATGCTATGAAAGAGAGTCTGAAACTTGAGCCTTCGCTTTCATTCCATTAAAACCATCTGTTTCCTGCCAAACAGATTAACACTTGGCTGAAATCTGTCAACAACCAAGCAAATTAAAATGCTGAATATAGGGTAAAGTAATGTGTCTTATGCATTATAAAAAAAGATGGATGTGCCTTCCTTTAGCAAACACCAGTGAACCAGACAAGGCTCTGCAGGTTAAGAAAGGACAAGTGGACAATGAGGAGTTGATGAATGAGTGTAGGGAAATGACAAGGGTGCATGAACCAGGATGCATGAACCAGGATGTAGTTAGTTATTTTTCAGTCCTGGGGCTGGGGGAAAGTACCACATGATGTTTAAAGATGTGTTCTGCATCTACTCAGGTTTCTTTTCATTCAAGATTATACATATAGCTGCGAAATCAATGAGGTGGTAAAGGATAAGGGGTTCACTGTATCAACAGTGAACAGGTTACATTAAACCTTATATTTTTCACCCTAAACAACACTGGTCTGTCAATTAGAATATTAGGTTCTAATTAAAATTTTTACCATGTGAATATTAGAACTGAGGAGTACTTTCACTACATATAATTAAATTGACAATGAATATAGGCAACTAAATGTAACTTAACTAATTGTGCAATTGTGGTAACTTGGTGTAGGTTAAGTCAAAACTAAAATTAAATGTGAATTAAAAGTAGTATTTAAAATAAATTTTTAAATCTCTATAAAATATTGTATATATGTTGTCCTGGATAAATATATCATTGAGCTTTGCTCACATTTTATCTATTTAATATCTACCTTACTTAGTTAGAATTTAAGGTTAAAAAAATGCTTATATGGGCAAGAATGAGAAATTTCAATTTTGCAAATTGCAAAACTTATGACACTTATGACACACTTATGACAATTTAAAGCTCCACTTACACATTTTGGTCACTAGGGATCAGCAGAGCCCCAAAATCATGCCAACTACGCACATCCTTGATATATTAAAAAGCTAATGCTAACATGTAAGTAAGCATTTAGCAGACAAGGAGCAGCATTATTTTGCACTCGAAGTCGTGTTTCTAGTAACTCGAAAATGTAAGTCCTACAATCATTTAACTTTTCTGAGTGGTTTGGTTTTTCAAATTAATGGGGGGGGTGGCGCTTTAGCTGCTAGTTTTTCCGACTTTCTTTACCAGCTAGTTAATGATGTTAACCGCTAACTCTTCCTGCTGTCTCGTGCTGGGTAGGTAGCGCGGGAGGTTTATCAGTTTAGCTGACTATTTTTGTTATTAAACAGTTGCTACTTGCCTCCGGAAACTTAATTAACGTAAGTAAACTGATCTAAATGGTAACTGTCCAATAAAGCAAACACAATGAGCTAAAATATGCTAAAAAGTTCTGTAGTATACTGTAATACTGTCATTTGGCCTTTAGTCATGCCTTTCTAGCTCCCACCTCAGGTGTTAAATAAACAAGAAACGTTTTAATCAGTCAACCCATGAATGTATCATTAGAGCATCCATGCGTCAAGCTCTGTGTCACTGGTTTAACGTTACTATACCTGTCATATACTATGTATATCATGTACGGTTTTATGTACATAATTGCTCCAAGATAATCTTGACAACACTATAGGGCAGAAGAACGTCTATACAGACTGAGAGACATAGTTTGGGAGTGACGATGGTTATAATACGAAGCAGATGAGGCAGTTCTTTGAAATAATTTAAGACTGCTTATGTTTTAAATAAGCACTTATTTTCCTTTTTTCATTTTGGTTCCAACAAGATTTTGACTCAGTTTACTGAATTTAAAGTCCAGAATGCAGACTATTGCCACCATAGAACCATTAAAAAGGTCAGTAGACAATTGTGCAAGTTCTTGATTTTAAAAAAAAACATTTAAAAAAAATCGTTTTTAAAAAACAAAAATCCTTTTATATTAGTGTTATTGTATTATACTAAGTGATCATTTTATTACATCAGTTTTATATGAAACATTCATTAATAGAAATAAATTCTATGTGACCACAAACTCGTAGTAAACATGATAAAAAAACAACTAAAAAAACTTGGATAGCTAATGCGGTGTTCACAACACAATAAGCTCTAAATGACAAAAAAGTAAACGAGTTGCACATTGAAGGAAAATCTCCTACCTTCACCAGATTTTGTCAGAACAGAATCACTGATAGAGGTCAGCATTAATTTGTGAACAGCTTGTTTTGCTCACTACTGTGAGCATAGTATTACCAATCTTTGGCATCAGACATATAAAGTTTACTTGCGTAACTCATTTTAAATTTTACATCAGATCGGAATTAGAAAACTTTATTGATTTCTGCAGGAAAATTCTTCTGTTAGAGTTCCTTTATAATTGTGAGAAAAATAGAGAATTATAGAACTAGAGTTTATAAAATCTGTACATTATATTGCAATAATTGTAATATATGTGAAAGAAAGAAAGAATGGAAAAGTAGGTTTTTTTTGTATGCACCATTAAAATGAAACCCCACAGGATTAAATAAAACCCATGTCACAAGTGTTTATACAGTCAATGGTTTACACCTGTGATCATGACGTAATCACACGTTGAACCACTGTATTGTACGCACACTTCTGCCACTCTGTGGTTAGAAAGTGTCATAACACTTGAATTTATCAACCAGTGTTTGTGATACAGTCGTCGACGTCTTTCGATTTTTTTTTTTGATCACTTATTTTTCGTTTATATTTTTTCACAGAAAATATTTCCAAAGTCAGTCGCTCCCTAATGAATACAATGTCTTATAACAGGATATGTGTAGAATTCGTGAAATTACAGTTTGCCTCGGACCGGTCATATTTCAGCTCACCCTCTTCCTTCAAGCGTGTAGTAAAAATTAATGTAGCAGCAAGACTCGCAACTTCTTTTGACTAAGTGTTGGGTTTGTCGATTTCTAATCGAAGTCAGGAAGTGTAGTAATTTATAAGCCTTTTCCATATATTGGAAAAGGCTTTATTCACGTTATTATACCGGAAACGTAATTTTTTTATTAATTTTTACTGTAACTGTAAGTCAGGATGGCCGAGCGGTCTAAGGCGCTGCGTTCAGGTCGCAGTCTCCTCTGGAGGCGTGGGTTCGAATCCCACTTCTGACAATTAGCTTTTCCCTTTGGTCTCTAGCACAACATCAGGCTTTTTATCATTTATTTACTTGGGAAAATGTCATGAACGTTAACTAAATATGGTATATGGCTCAAGAGAAAAGTGATAATAGCCCTAAAATTTGAAACTAAACACTTAGAATTGTTTTATTAGTAAATATAAATGAAGACAAGTGATATGTAAAAGTAGAAACCCTGTATCCAGGACTAAAAATGACAAATTACAAAAGGGATTTTAAAGATTTGTAATGACCCCTTTCATTACATTCTCTTTAACACCACTAGATGGAGCTAAAGATACATGCATCAGTGATCATGCTTGGGACCTTATACCAACCTAATCAAACAAATGTAGTGCATTAATGCAAATAGTGTTTTTCTTTCTTTTTATACTAAAATAGAAATGTAATAAGTTTCTAATGTATATTTCAATATACAGTAAACATCTTGTGTCATAATTAATATTTTTTGCCAAAGTAAGTCAGGATGACTAAGCAGTCTAAGTGGTTAGGTCATAGTTGTTTGGGTTTGACATGAAGCTTTATTTTCATTACTTGGAGATCTGTCAGGCATGTATGTACCAGATGTATTACACTCATTTTAAACAAGAAACACATTTTTTTGTGTAACTACATTTTTTTTGTCTTCACAATCTGTCATGGAAATATAATATAACTCGACCTTGTTGATATAATGTAAATGTGAACCCTTTTTTTTCTTGTAATTTGCTGTGGATAACTACTCCACCAGAAACAGATTTTAAAGTGATATAAATGATTACTTATCAGTTTTTTTAACACTTGGTGGTATTTTAATGCAAAATCTCTCTTTTTTTCTTCTCACTAATTTTAAGATCTTGAGCTTTTAAAAGCTATAGACCTCCTGTATGACTGTCAAGTGTGTGACATCCTTACAGCCGTGTGTGTTTGTGTGATTTCATGTTAGACAAATTGCTCTGTGGAAACAATAATCTGTAGAACCACAGTTTGTCCTGAGGGGGGCAGTAGTTTTCCTATAATGCCCAAGGCAGCCTGTTTGTTTACAGTAACAGGTGGAACATGTGAGGCCTACATAAAATGTGTTTAATCATTAAGAATTAATATTATATAAATACAGTGTTATTTTATATATAGACAGTATTCAAGTTTTCTTTTTTTTGTATTAGCAGGAATTTGTTCCTCAAGTGGGATTTTTATTAATGTTAGTGATTTTTATTTTAAGCCCTATTTATGTATTATAATTATTTATTTTTTATTTATTTATATTTATATCAGTTTATTAACACTTGGTGGTGTTTTAATGCAAAGTCTCTCTAAATGTAAGATGTTTACTTCCCTTTCGTCCCCTGCAGGCTGGTTTTATTACCTGTGAGAGAAGCTCAGGAGGGCTCTATGTCTTCAAGACCCTTATCTTGTTCCTATCATAAGAGAGCTCTTATCTAAAAAGTTCCTTTCCACTATGTCACAATCAAAGTCCAGCTCCAAAAAATAAAGAAAGGTGCATGATGCACCAAAGACAGTCATAAACTTATAGAGGACTGACATAACAATTTGTCCATCAGCACTGTAGTCAGTAACTGTCCAGCAGGTGGTCAGCTGAGTGGCTTCAGGGGTGTATACAGAGGAGAGGACTCTGGTGAATAAAAAGCTGTCAAGCTCCATCTAAAGGTGACCACAGATGTGTCTGCTATGAGCCTTTAAAGCTTTGAGCTCGGCATTCTTCAAAAGAACTGGAGTCAGCATTTCTGAAGAAGCTGGAGCCAGCAGAAGGTACCATCATATCTACTGGTTTAAACTTAAAAAGAGATGGTCTGTTCTACCTCAGGCTGTTAAACTTGTTTCCATTGAGTTTTCTTTCACTGAACTTCATGAAGTTCAAAATGAAGTTTAGAGCTGTGTTCTTTGTAGTTGCATTTCAGCTAATTTATTGAAATAGGTCACATTTATATTGATTCATGTTGTGAAACTTAAATCTCTTAACTGTCAAGTTAGTGGCTATTGACCACACTGATGTCAGATGTCGGCTTCGTGTTAGTTCAAAAATCTAACATCCTAAACACTCACACTGTTTGGCCACCCGGACTTAAATCTATCCTTAATCTGTCTTTAATCTATATTATATATGAGAAAGGCTCAAACTTTTTGTGGACTAATTGCATCAACTGATGGTTAAAAAACGACAGTCGTTTTAGCATTGCGGAATTGAGTTAAAGCCTTAGTTCACTTCACTATTTATGTCTGTGGGTTGACCTAGATTATGATGTCTTGGTTAAGGAAAGAGATGACTGTTCTTATGGCTAAGTAGTGGGCACTGCAGCCTTAACTTGAGGTTTTACTTATTGATGCTATAGTGAGATTTCCTGTGCTGTTTGATCATCTCTACACTACTCTCCCTGTCAAGTGAATGGAAATGTTTACCTTGAAGAGATGGTTGACAGTTTGGTTTAGACAGGCCACAAGATGCAGTGAGAGATCTAACATAGAGCAAGAGGAAAGAATAGAGACATGGGGGAGCCAGTTTTTCATGCCTGACCCTTTGTAAACGCATTTTGGTGTATTCCTTGTTAAATGTGTCCTTTCATTAATTTTACACATAGCAAGTACTTTTTTTGTTGAGAGTGCAGCAACACAGCAGAGAACATTGTACAGGTAAAACCAACCTTTTGTCCATTGATGCATCCATTGTTGTAGTAGGGTCATGTGGTGTGGAGTCGAGCCTTTGTGACCATTATAATCCTTCTCTTTTTAGGGATTCAATGTGTAAAGCATAATTTCCAGTAATGAAAGATTATGACATAATGACATATTGAGTGACCCTATCAAATGAAAAGTGCTTGTGTCTTCCTCTCGGAAGCATTCTGAGCACATTTTTGTTGCACAAGTGCTAAGAACCATTCATCTGAAGATGGTCAGTTTCAGTTTCCAATATTTTTGCCGTATTTGGCACCACATTTCTGACAGTCTGGCCATTCAAGTGTAAGACCAGGCAACAGAATGACTGACAAACTGACTTCCTTAGGTCCTGCTACTAGTGAGGCCAAATCAACTGAAGTCATAAGGTTAATGCTCCCTAAAAGAGGCATTGTGGGCTTTCAACATGAAACCATCCACACCACTATGTGTACAGGAAACATGTTTTTTCCTTTATTGCCCTCCAACTTTAATGGGAACAGTCATGAGCCATTATCAGACCGTACTCATTCTCCATTTTGTGTGACACCACTGTCCACATATTGATTCTCCTCTACACATGACTGCATTTACAACCATGTTATTTCTCCAAGCTGAAGCCATGCAGCATGTTCATAAAGATGACTTCCTCTGTATTTTAAGCTTGATCAATAACAACGAAGAAAGGCAATGATAATGCTTTTTATGTGTGGAGGAGAGAGTACTGAGGATGAGAGATTAAGGTATTCATTGGGTCATGGGGACATTTTGTTTCTTTAGCTTAAAGAGAATTGGGCATTAGCTTGAGTTTAGATAAGGGCAAATATTTTGATTAATCATTTTAGATATCTTTCAAGCACAATTTAGAAACACTGCATTTTTCCAACTCTCCAACTCATAGGACCTTCTGCTCACTTTTGTCTTATGTGAAAATGAATGCAATATTTTTAAGTTGTCATCCATTGAATTCACACTTGAAGACATCACATGGGGCACTGGGAAGTTATGATGGACTTTTTCCAACTTTTTATAGACCAAATAATACCTCAAATTAATAGGAAACCAGAGCTGGTGATGCAGTAAGATGTGTTTTGTTTGAGCTCCCGTCGAACTACCTTTTTATTTTTAGCACCAAGAATCAGTTTGTGAGAGGTAATTTAGTAAAACTGAATGAAAGCAGTTATTATTGCACGTTAATATTAACACATTTATTGAGCACAAAATACATTTATGCTCACTCAAACATATTGATGTGCTTGCAAAATATAGTTTTCTGTGCTCAAAATCTGCCATTGCGCCCTCAGGATAAAGACACAAATATAACGCCATATCTTTCCGGATTATACTGCAAGAGTCGCCAAGGCCAGAGCCACGTTCACCGAGGTCAGAAAGCTGTTCTGCGACCGTCAGAATGTCTGATTTGGCATACTATTTCCAGCGCGTCTACATGTCACACACAATGGTGTAGAATAGGAATTCACCGACGCAGAAAAAGCGATGACCTAAGCACATCATCCCTGCAGCTGAGTAGCTTGAGTGATACTTTTTTTTTGTTTAACCTTAGATCCCATCTAGTCTGACAATATTATAACTGTTTACATCCGCAGAGAAGCAACTATACTGGCTGTACTCAGCCGACTAATGTCACTGTTACTACTCTGAAGGACTGTTACAGTGTCGCCGGCTTATGCTTTGCAGAGCGGTCAATGTATGTAAAATGAATGTAAAATGGCTTGACCAAGAGATCCCTTCTCTCTTTGTGTTTTCTTTGGCAATGCTGATCATCTTTACTTATAAGCTAAATAGTGTTCTGTTACAACTTAAAGGTTGCCTTATAGTGCAAAGTTCTGTCTGATTGAACATATTTCTATTGATGCTAACTTTTCTGTCTTACAAAACACAGTTTTATATGATGTGGCTAATCCACAGGGTTTAATTCCGAACACCTCAAAACTATTTATTTGATTCCATTGAGATGTGGGGGTTAATTGGCCTGTCCAGAGTTTCCCCTTTTTGTTTTTTCCCCCTCTTTCTCTTTTTTGAACACAAAGCAGATGTTATAATGCTACAATAACAATGCGCTGAATTGGTTTCAATGAAGCGTTAAATGGGAGCTTGAACAGTTGGCTCTATAGAGTTCCCCAACACAAAGACATATGTGTGGATTTGTTCTTGAGGGGTACCATGTTTGACTTGTTTCTCTAGGTACTACTTGGGGTGGGTTGGGAGGGGGGGAGTGGGACTATACAAGTCTTGATCATTTCTTGGATTTATTTATTTATTTTCTATGTCTTTCTTCCTTTCTGTTTATTTAGCCAGATGTAAATTTCAAGTGCATGACATCTCTCACTTAGTAGGTAATGACTGATCCTAATTCTACCAGAGGGCTGGATGGATTCTCAGTCAACTTTTTGAGTTGGAATGTGAAGTCACTTAATCATCCAGTTAAGCGTAAAAAGGTATTTACACACTTAAAACAACCTAAAACTGATATTGCATTTCTTCAGGAGATGTACTTGCGCACAACAGACCTGTTCCGCATAAAGAGAGGATGGTCAGGACAAGTCTATCACTAAAATTTCCACTCAAAGACTAGGGGAGTAGCCATCCTAATTGATAAAAATATACCATTTAAAATGACTAATGTTGATTCTGACTCTGCAGGGCGTTACATTATGTGACAGGGCAGCTTTTTCATTTCCAGTCATCCAGGCCAATATTTATGCACCAAATTAGGGCCAATCTAGCATTCTTTTCAAACTTTTTTTCTCGCTTATACCAAACAAGACATCACACCATCTGATCCTTGCTGGTAATATGAATTGCATACTTTCCCCTGTGTAAGATCGCAGTTCCTCCAAAAAGACTCCTTTGCCTAAATCAGCACACACTATCCAGCTTTTTCTTAAAACATATGGTGTAGCGAATGTGTGGCAGTTTCGTAATCCGACTGGTAGAGCATACTCCCTTTTCTCCCTAGTTCATAAGAGCTATTCTCGTACAGATATTTTTTCCTGGATAAAAGACTTCTTCCTTCTTTAACTAAGTGTGAATATGAAGCCACAGTCATAGCCTTAAAGAGATAACAGATCAGATACTGGAACTAGATACGTTTTACAGCCATCAACCACCTGCTGAGATAATGAAAAAGCATCTGTCCTTGCAGACCGAATCAACACGACAGGCTGAATATCTCCTCTCTGAATCTTGACACGGATGCTACGAACATGGGGAAAAAATTGGACGAGTTCTTGCTCATCAGTTACGACAAAGAATTGCCAATCAGACTATAATCAATGATGCAATCAATGATGAACAGGGTTTGAGGAGCACAGATAGCCTCAAGATTAACTCCTGTTTTCAAAATTTCTATCAATCATTATACACAACAGAACTTTCAACAACACCCTCCACGATGGAGGTTATTTTAAGATCCCTACATGACCCAAGCATAGCTGATACACTGGAGAAGGACCTCGGTCCTGGAGATAATATCTGCAATCAGATCTATGCAAAGCAGCAAGTCCCCAGGGCTATTGGACGGATTTTTTCAAAAATTTTCAAACCAACTTGCCCCTTTACTACTGTCAGTTTTTTAAGAATCACTTTCACTTAAGACCTTACCTCTGACCATGCGCCAAGCAGTTATCTCTGTAATCCCCAAAAAAAGAAAAAACCCTCTGGAGTGTTCATTTTCGCCTGATTTCTCTCCTTAACGCTGATGCAAAAATCCTTGCCAAAGTTCTGGCACACCGAGTGGAGGGTGTACTTCCTTCCATTATATCACCTGACCAAACAGGTTTTATCAAGAATCGTAACACTTTTTTCAATGTCAGACGCCTTTTTAACATCCTTTATAGTCCCTCTCCACCAGGCATGCCAGAGGTAGTCCTCTCACTTGATGCTGAAAAGGCATTCGACCTGGTGGAGTCTATAGTCTTTTCAGCACACTGGAGAAGTTTGGATTTGGCCATAAGTTCATATCGTGGATCAGACTTTTATATACATCTCCAATGGCCGCTACTAATAATAATCTGTCCCCCTTTTTCGAGCTTAAATGTGGCACAAAGCAGGGATGTCCCATGTCACTGCTTCTTTTTGCGGTTGCAATGGAACCATTAGCTCTAGCTCTGAGACAAAATACTGATATCAAGGGAATTCAACGGGCAGGAGAGGAGCATAAAGTCTCGCTTTATGTGGACGACATTATATATATCACAACCTCTCTTGAGTCTTCCTAAGCTAATGCTCTTGCTAACGGAATTTGGAAAATTATGTGGCTACAGGGTCAGAAAAGTGAGCTGATGCCTGTTGGCACTAGTAATGGTGAGACATTCTTGAATGCACTTTTCTTTAAAATTACCCCTAAAAAATTCAAATACCTCGGCATATGGATCACAGATAAACATTAAGATCTTTATGCAGCCAACTATCAGCCCCTGTTATCGTATTTAAATCAGGATATTGAGGGTTAGGGGAAGGGTTAGGGTTAATCCTGGAATTTCACACTGCCTAACCCTGACCCACAAAAGTATCATATTCCCAATTAACATTTTTATCTTGCAGCTTTAGAATTTTATATTCTCTAACTTTAAATGTTTTCCCCATGTCCTCCAACTTGTCTGTTAGACTCAATTTTTGATTGCAAACTAGTTAGAAAACAGACTATTAATTTAATATACGAAATACTGTATTCTCATGACTTGACTCCTTTGGACCATCTCAAAAATAACTGGGAGACAGATTTATATGAACCAATCACAGACGACACTTGGCACAAAATAATACAGGGAATCTTCTCCTCTTCCATTTGTCTTAGACATGTTGTTATTCAGTTCAAAATTGTACACCGGCTGCACTGGTCTTAAGCTAGACTTTCTAAGATCAAAACTGACACAGACCCTACGTGTGATCGATGTGGACAGGATCCAGCTACTCTCTTACACATGTTCTGGACATGTCCGAAGCTTCGCACTTTCTGGCAGTCCATCTTTGAGACCTTTTCTAAGATTTTTGGGAAAGGGCTTGCACTATCTCCATTTATTGCGCTTTTTGGTGTAGCCCAGATGGGTTCCCATCTTGAGATGTGGGAAAGACCTATGTTGGCTTTCTGCTCTCTGCTAGCTAGGAAACTGATATTGAAATGGAAAGACCCAACATCTCCAACATACGGTCACTGGATTAGGGATGTCATGTACCATATCAAGTTGGAGAAGATTAGATACACAATCAGGGGATCTATTAGAAAATTTTATAATATTTGGAAGCTTTTCTTAATGTTTGTTGAAGATATGGAGGCAGATAATATAGTATTGTAAACTTCTGTTTTTTTTTTCCTTTATTCTTTTTTTTCTCCTTTATGTCTGGCTATGTGAATCCTGTATTCTGTATTCTGTGGGTTGGAGGGGTTTTGCTGTCCTGTTTATTTTTTGTTGGACCTATGTTGAACCGTAAACTGTTAATTGTAAAACCTAAATAAAAAGACCTTGATAAAAAAAAAATTAGGAAAACCAAGTGGCAGATTAATGGACTAATATTGTAAATATTTGTCAAAGTTGTTGCCCTAATTTCTCAACACGTGTTGTTGTGAGTGCAGCTTTCTTTATTAGTGCTAATTCAGTAAAGTGATTGGTATAATAGTTCTGTTCTAAGCATCCAAATTTAGATTATTGAGGCTCAATAAACTGCTTTCTGAATGTCCAGTTTCTGTCACAATCCCTTATTGGAGTAGTCTTAGATCAGTTTATTCTTAAGCTGAGTGTCAAGTTTCCTTGGTTTTTGCATCTATCCTTGTTTTGTTGTTTTCTGTTTTGGTTTTGGTAAACACTGCTCTGTGTCTTGTCTACCCATGTCCTGTCAAGTTTCCCTCCTTTTGTAACTACCTGCGCTGCTCTTATGTGTTTCACCTGTGTCGATTGCCCCACCTGTGTCTCATTATCCTAGTGTGTATATAGTCTGTGTTCCCCCTTTGTGTCTTCCTGGGTTGTAGTATTTATTTTTTTGTCTTCTTTAATTTTTTTCTATTAAGATGAACTTTGCATTTTTGGGTTTTTGGAGTATCAGCTTTTCTTTCAATAAAGCTCACTTTTTGTTAATTCCCTAGATTTTTTCTGCACTTGGGTCCTTATTTTTGTGATACCAGACAGTTTCCTTATCTGTGTTATTAGAGGTGGGTGTGGCAGTCCAATAATATAGAGCCCCCTTCTAGGAGTATGCAGGTCCTCCACTGTCTTCTGCCCCTCACTATTGAAGCAGTGTTTCTGAGGCATTTGAAGAGGATGTCTGGGGCATCCTCTCATCCTGCTGGATGATCCTGGGGTGCTTTACCCTTGGGCCTGCAAAGCTCTGCTGGGGCGTTTTTGAGAGGAGAAGTCGCAACAAGAGGGACCAGGCTCCTAGCAAAGCTCATGCTGTGGAATGAGATGATGCAAAAGGTTTTTCAGGGCAACCGACTACCTCTGCTGTTGTTTGAACTTGTGGGTTATAATTTGTTCGGAGGAGCTTAGTGGAATAATTCAATATTTATGCTCTGTGCAAGTTCAAATTGTGTACTGCAGCTTTAAGTGAATTTACTGTCACATAGTAAACTGAAATGTTTTAATCCTCGCCTCACCATTACTCCAAAGGTATGACATATTGAAAAGTGTCAACACCTTAAACACTCACACCTGAATGATGTTTTTTAACGTCATTTCAGCAAATAAATGTCAGTGTTAATATTTAAAGTAGATCAGTCACTGCTGAGGTTCAAGGTCGCTTTCATTGTTGTCACAGATGTTAGAAATCTGACTCATCTGGGGGTTTTTTTCTTTTTGATCAAGAAGTCAGAGTTAATTATGGAAATTAATTAAATGATGTCCTCTATCTGTATTGAACTCTCTAATGGAACCCTGAATATTTAGCATTAAAAAGGCTGCTGGCTGACATTTTGATATCTCAAGAAAAACCTGATAAGAAATCAATCATGTCCTTGCTAAAAAGCATCAAAATACACTATTTTTCTCCCCTTCTTTCTTTTAAGATCTTCAACTTTTAAAAACTATAGACCTCCTGTATGACTGTCAAGTGTGTGACACCCTCTGCCTTTGTGTGTGTTTGTGGGATTTCATATTATGTCAGACAACTTGCTCTATGGAAACATTGACTTGTAGAACCCAAGTTAGTCCTGAAGGGGGCAGTCGTTTTCCTATAATGCCCGAGGCAGCCTGTTTGTTTAGAGTAACAGGTGAAACATATGAGGCCTTTGTAAAATGTGTTTAATCATTAGGAATCAGTATTTATATAGATAGTGTTATTTCATTTAAAGACAGTATTTAAGTTGTCTTTATCATAATATGTGATTATTTAAGTATTAACATACATTTGTTCCTTAAGTGGGATTTTTATTATTTAGTTAGTGGATTTTATTTTAATGCCTATTTAAGTTATTATATTTTGTATTGAGCGTTTTATTCAGAACTGTTTTATCACCCCAGTATTTTCCGTTTAATTTAATTGAAACAGACTGAATCCTCACGCCAGCATCACGCTTCCAAAACAATATATTGTCTTTGCGTCACGGCGACGCTGGTGGTGACGAAGTGCTCCACTACACTCCTCCTATCCTACCTTTCCTCCCCACTCTTCCTCAACTCTCCCATCAGGACCACAGGGATGTGATACACTGATACACACAAAAGCTGGAGAACAACTTTGTTCAGCAGGCAACCTTATAGGCTATCAGGGAGTGGTTTTGGAAACCCACCGCGGCAGTAACTCCAAACTGAGGGCGGGGAGGGGGGGTGAATTAGTAAAGTGGGTGAGTGTGTTTTTGTTTTCGTTTTTTTTCCCCAAGCATCAAATACAACTCAGCTGCCCTCTCCTGTGTTGTGTTTCCCATATGTCGCGAAAGCAGGTCGACCATGACTATAGCCTCCGGAGTATGAGCAACCTGATGGGCGAGCGGTGGAAGAAAGTGAACGACGGAGGAGAGCGGAGTCTCATCAAGGCTCCGTCCAGCGCCAGCATCAGCAGCCAGGGCGCCTCCGCCGCGGCTTCCACCGCCAGTGCCCCAGCAGCACCCTCCTCTTCCTCAACCGGGGACCTGGAGAGGGCTGCCCGCAAGCAGTTCCAGCAGGATGTCACGCCCGGCTTTGTCTATGTCCTGGCTGCCTTCTCCGCCCTGGGGGGCTTCCTGTTCGGCTATGACACCGGGGTGATCTCCGGGGCCATGCTCCTGCTGAAGAGGGAGCTGGACCTGAGCGCCCTGTGGCAGGAGCTGCTCATATCATGTACTGTAGCCGCGGCCGCGCTGTCTGCCTTGCTGGGCGGCTTCCTCAACGGGCTCTTCGGGCGCAGGGTGTGCATACTGCTGGCCAGCTTCTTCTTCACCGTCGGAGGGATCGTGCTGAGCACCGCCCCCAGCAAGGAGGTTCTCCTGGCGGGGAGGCTCATCGTCGGAGTTGGGCTTGGTAAGATGTGCACAGCACGCCCTCTGTTCCTTCTGTGTCTTTAAGTTGAACTCGTTAACCCTAACCCTTGTTTGAGCATTTCGCCATTTATTTCAGCCAAAGTTAAATTTTTAACCCTACAGTTTAGGGTGGCATCTTGTTTTTTGTCTGAAAGCAAGAAGAAACTGACATGATGAAGCATTTATTTTAGTTGTTAATGACATCTTTTAAACTGTTGCCACAGTACATTAACACTGCCCCTTAGGTAAAGAAAAAAGAGGCTTGTAATCAGAAACCAATGAAATGATCTCACTCACTTGCAATACTAATGATAATGTGATACTTTATTGATTTCTGCCTTAACATCTCCCATGCAATTGCCCTTCATCAAAGAGTTCAGAGGTCAGAATCGGCTTAAGTGCACTTTAAGGTCATAGGTCTTGAAGCCTGCTTTCCTCCACCCACAGTGAATGACTTTGGTTTGTTGCCGTCTCTCATCTCCCTGCCTCAGGCCTCATATCTGTAATTACTCACAGCTTCTAATTGCACAGCGTAGCCCTCTGCCTGCCCAGGCTGCACGCTGCTGGCTGTTAGACAACTTGCTGTCTAAATTATTATCATCAAGATTATTATTAGATTTAGTCCGGTAGCATTAAGTGATAAGGAGAAACTAATTCTGAATAAGAGGTGGTTATTGATCACAGCATGTAAAAAAAAGGAAAGCCAAGATAAACCTACAAAGCACATAACAGACTTTTAGTGTCAATAAGTTGGCCTTCACTGATATCAGAGTTACATTTAATTGATTGGCTGGTCTCATCCCTGCTTTTACCCCTAAAAACACCATTTTGCAAATTCCTTTTCTGCTACTTCCTTCCCTCCATGAATATTTCTCACTCTCTGCTTTCTGCTCTCTTGAATCATCCCTCTCTCTGCCTGTTCATCCCTCTGCTCTCTGCATGCTCTTACATGCGACGCGCCTCTTGATCAGAATTCAATGTAACCCAAATTATTTATAGTGGCTGCTGTTGCTCATGAGTCACATCCTCTGTGGAAAGGGCTTTTAAATCTGACTTATTCCGGCACATTGATGGCACTCGTCCGCTGCCTCCTTTGAGAGTAGTAAGGGCTCTCCTCGGTGATATGTGGAGGAATTGAAGACCATTATCTCTCCTTAGTCAACCTCTGGGGCAGGAGAGGGAGCTTTATTCTTAAATAAACATCCCTGACCAAAGAGTAGAGCTCCATGTTTACTTCTTACACAAGCTGAATCCCTATAGATGCCTTAAGATGCCTTTTAGTACCATTTCTAATGCTTCTCGTGATAATAGGCTCTTATTTAGATTCTTGTTGTGTGATATGTAGATCAACCAAACTATAATTAGCATATTTATTTATCTGGCATCATGAATGTGCATAATAAATGTTTCTTAGTTAGTTTTTCCCACCAGGCGGGAAGGTGTGAGGGTGTCACTGCAGGATGAATGGCTGGAAAACAACAGGAGATAATGATTTGAAGGGAAATGCCTCTAATTTTCTCATTTGCCATAATTTTGTTTCAGTGCATGTTGAATGCTGAACATTGTTTTTGTTTTTGTTTTGACTTTTAAAAGAGACAAAACTGCAAGCCTAGATGTAACAAGAGAGTTTGTTTTGTTTTGGTTGTGGGGGATCAGGTGATTGACAGGAAGTGCTGATATGAAAACTTGCTTTGACTGAACTTTGGCAAAACTTAACTATGGCTTTGTGTTTTTTATGAGAAAATCTATAGCAGTCTGTTTAAAACGTTCCTAAAATACTTTAACAACAAACAACACTGACAAAAACTCTTACTAGCCTTTCCAATCACTGAAACAGGTCTTAAGCAAAGACTATTTGAGCAAAGAAGAGTGCTGTGGCTCCTCTTTTCTCTCTTTTTTGCCATGTACTGTCATTCTTCAAACCTGTTTTCTCTGTGCAACTAATCAGAGCAATTATAGGTAATTAAAAAAAAAACTACTCCTGCCAGAAGAAGGTTTAGGTAGTGACAAACTGCTGACAATTTTTATAAGAAAAATCAGAATGTATTATTTTGAGTTTTTAACATACTAAATTAAACAGATTGTTGGTACTGAAGATAGTAAACTAGACAGCTTTTGAGTAGTCAACATAATAATTTAAACAGATTTTGAGTAGTTAACATCGCAAATTAGACAGATGGCTCTGTCTAATCATAACAATTTTCAAAAACTCTAACACTGAAATGTCAACATAAAATGATCCAACATTTATTTAAATCTGTTCGCACCTTGAACACAATCTATCATGTCTTTTAGCGCTTTTCATCTACCTGAATAAAACCTTATCAAGATTAGTTTACTTGTTACTTCCTCAGCAGGTGCAAAACTGTTGAATAATGTCTCCTGTGGCTCTGGAGGAGCTTTCTGATGTCTGCTAAAGAGTTGCCTTGAGGATGTCTTGAGTGTTATTTTGGACTTGGAGAAGACAAATACATATCAGGAAGCCTGCATTATAAACTGCGTAATTTCAGTTTAAAAGTCATGGCCATTTATAGAGCAGAGAGACTAATAAAGACATGCTTTTAAGATGCATTATAGGAACTGTTGCAGCCTCACCTTGCATGCCTACATGAAGTAAGAAAAATGGTGAGGAACAAAACAAGATACAAAGGAACAATTTTGATTCATCACAGGAAGACTGTAATAGTCAGAATACTTGATAGACAGAGACCAATACATTTTTCATAATTTACTAATAACATACAGTGCCACTTGGGCTCAAAGTTTTTGATTAGCATTTTTCACTACTTTCAAAAATACTTACAGACCAACTGTTGTTGTGAAAATAATGCACAGATTAACTGATTATGAAAAAAGTAGCTACAATTTAATGTTCTTCTGATTACTTAGTCTTGTGGTGCCCTCCCTCTTTATAATATATGCATACCTGTTGCTGGTGGGCATGAAAAGTACTTATTTTCCACCAATGACTTTTTAAAAACTTGAAAATTTCATTTTGAAGTGCACATTGTAGATGGACATGGTCATCATGCACTCATTTTTATGCCAATTTTAATTTTAAATATCAGCTAATAATGCGATGCAGTATAAAAGAATCAGTGCTGTAATGCCATCCCTAACCCCAAGAACCACCAATAATAAAGGATGATGGATTTTTTAAAATAATTTATCATTTTATAACTTCATATAATTGTAAAGATATTTTAAATTTTAATATAAAATAAAATAAATAGTTGCCAGCCAATGAAATTACCATTATGCAATTGAACATGGGAAATGTGGACTGAAAAGGCTGCAGTTTAACAGTATCATTTACACACACAATAGCTCTGATTGCTAATATGGGGAAGAAACTAATCACCCAGGTCATTTCAGCTGTTCCATTATAAGTGGCTGTTTCATTATAAGTAGCCCCTCCCCTTCTGCCATCCCAATCTTTACCCATACAGTCATCTCCCTTGCACAAGCACGCAGGAGCCAGCCCTGATAGATAATGAAACACATTCTGGCACCACAATTAGCTGCATAGAGATATTAATAAGGCAACATTTTTCATTGCATGCAATTATTCCAGCCGTGCCTGTCACCTGCACACTCACATTAACATGTCGTTGGTTCTCAGGAAAGCCAGCTACTTTGCATTTCTGAACTGAAGTCGCCAGAAAGGTCATCAGGGAGAACTGTTTGTCAAACCAGGAAAGGCCATACGCCGACAATCCCTGCATCCCTTTATTCCTACCCAGAAGTTTCTGGTTTGTCTGCTCCTGACTGGTTATTGTTGATCTGACCTTTGCCTATGCACATGGGCTGTTGGGCGATACGAGCTGTTGCTTTTCTGAGTAAACAGACAGTATTGAACCAGACTGTCAGGACTGACAAGGACTTATAACAGGGCAATTTTAATCAAGGTTGTCCCGCTGCGCTACATATTCGTAGGAAGATGTTTCAGTCTTGAAGGGGAAACCTACTCTTGTTAGCTGGATGTGTTATTTGTGATGTGCAGTGAGAGCTACCTTATTACTAAACATAACTTACTCCAACTGGTCCTCTTTGCATATTGTTGGTTAGCAATTTCCTTTATAACGAAAGCAAAAGAGATCTTGACTTAAGGGATAGATGAGCAAGCAAGGCATTTTATATTTGAAAAACAAACCTGTTTCTACTCTCTGCTGTACTTTAAGTCATTTTTTGGCTGATAAAATGTATCTGCAATTGGCTAATACCAGCCAGTATTTTGGGGTGTCTAATTTATTCAGCTGACCAACTTGTTAGCAAACAGTTGTTTTCAAGCTCATCTGGTAAATAGGGAGGAACATTAGCATTTAATTGAAGCCTTGCTCCTGGCAACCTTAAAATTATAGTCTATTTAAATCAATCAGATTTTTATCTGCAATGGTAAATTCTCCACAATTAAAAACAAACAAATCCCATAATCCCATGCTACTTAGCAATGCCATCGAACTATGTTTACTTGTTTCATTGTTTTAAAAGGTTAACTTTAATGGCAGACTTATTATGTGTTTTAACAGCAAATTATGTCCACTTCAAGACAAAACAATACACAAGTCTGCTATGTTGTGCCTCTGTGTTTTAACAATAGCCCAGAAAACTGAAGACCAGAGATAATTGCTCTTTTAGTTGCCACCATTTTTTATCCATACATTCGGTGAGTAGAAGGGTATGCAGCTCACTGTAATCTGCAACCTCACCAGTAGACGCTCTTAAATTCTACATGCTGAGCCTTTAATGAACTGCATCACCACCATTTTGGGGCCTCCAGTCAGAATATCTCAAAGGAGTTGGTGGGAGTTTTTGCTGGGTGACAGACTCACACATTAAACACTACAATTTCTTGGACAAATAAACAAGTAGAAAACAAACAAATGTAGCTTTTCTTTTTTTAAGTAGCCTACTGACCAATGGTCCATCTGTCAGGTGACCCTTGCTCTTTAGTTTTTAGCTCTACTTCAAGACCTTCTCTCTAAAATAATAAATTCTTGTTTGCTCTCTGTGTAAAGACTTTTATATTTAAAAGGTCAAATAGAATCATAAAATGTTTCTATGAAATGTGTTTACTATAATGCCTTCAGCCTTGGTTAAGCATAATTGCCTAACACGTAAACACACAAACACACACACCAAAACACACAGTCATGTATAATCATGTTTTCTGGCTGAAACATCCAGCAGTTGGAAATTTTGTATTGTTTTGTCTTTGGAAACAGTAGATGAAGAGGCAGCATTAAAATAGTGCTGTTAATTACATTGTGATAAAATTAAATTATTACCTGAAGGCTTGATAAATAATTGGTTGGTTTATCTAATTAAGTCACAGTTCTGCTTGTAACTAGGTGAAGCTAAGTGTTGATAAACAAGGAGTTTGTTTATGTACATATTATTGCTGTAATGTGGAAATTGCATCACAAAAATGTCAAATTTTCTTAAAATAAGTTGTTATTAGTTTGACAATTGCAAATTTTGAGTTGCTTTTTTTTCTTGAAATTGGTTTTGGGAGAACATTAAGTAATAGAACTTTGATTCACATGGTAAATTATGCTTTTATTGTGAAATTAGGCATACTTTACAGAATTAAATTAAGGAAGAGGACAACCTCTTCTGCTTTTTACCGCTGTATTTAATCACCACTCACACTTAGCTCTTTGAAAGTAAACAACAGCTTTATCTGGGGGTGTTTTTGCCTCACTCTGCATTTTCAAGGATCCTCCAGCCTGTAATTAGCTTCTCCTATCACAACCAGCTACTTGGTACCTGAAAATGTCCTGCCTGTCTTTTCAATGATGGACAGTGCAGTGAAGTATCTCCCTCGTATTTTGATCAAGCGAGCCAGTCCTGAGCTTTGTACTCCGTGCCCAGAGCCTGCCTTCACAAGACCAGACAGATCCTTTGTTTAAGTGTGCTATGCTGCTTTGAGGCTGAGCCTGACCAGACGATGACTTTGGAGAGTTTGTGTGTGAGTGTGTGGAGGAGGGAGTGCTGGGAGCTGTCCCTGGTGCTGAAAGGAGAGCTCATTAACGAGAGAGGGAACACACAGCGACTGTGTTAGTAAGTGATGCACATTCAAGCAACATAAGATATCTGGTCTATGGTTGATGGAATTGTGCTTGATTTCAGAGCTGTTTTAATGCCAATGAAGAACTCTAGAGGAATATGTATTGTGGAGATGGCTCCACTTTTATCAAAATGACTGGAGATATGTTTTCTGTTTAATGACACTGATTCAAGACAAGAGGGACAAAAGTTAAATTTAGTTTGTTTTTATCTCCTCCCACTGCCTCGATCTTTCTCATACAAATTCAGTTGTACACAGAAAGTGATACATTTTTATTTTTTAGTTTTGTCAAATCATAAGACACCATGATAAAAACAAACACAAAAAAACTTTAGGGAAAATTCAGATCATTGTTAACCAAGGTTGGGGTCAGTTGGGGTCACTTTGACTATTGATCAATGATATTATTGATTATTGATATTATGTAGGTTGGCTAGGCAAATGGGGAGAGATGTTAGTTGCACCTACAAGAGAGTTGGAGGAAAGCTAGATAAATAAAACACTGATTCTGCTTTGATCTGGAGCCATTTGTGATATGAAGGAAAGTTGTTTTTTTTTTAACCTTTGGCATCAAAAAGATGATTTCCCCCCAATCTACCTTATGGAGCATCTACAAAAAAGTCAAAGGGAACATAGAACATTTGAGGTAAACTAAAGCATTTACAGCTTGAAATAGAATAAAGTCTGTATTTTAAAAGCAATGCGAGATAAAATGGCAGTGAAGCTGAACTCTAGAGACTCTTAGCCAGAAACATTTAATTTCACAAGGTCAATGAACGGAAGCAAAAGTACAGCTTTTGACCTTTTTATTAGCCTGTAATGGTATTTGCTCAATGGGCTCTAGCATATTTTCCCTGTCACCACCTGCAGCAGGATGTGAAATGGAAATGATCCATTACTCAGTAAATACATCAAGATCGGCTGTGGTATTTCATAAGTAGGCGTTTGGGCTGTCTGTAGCATCAGGTGGGGCTGGATGAAGACAAGCTGTTGATACATATGGCTAAAATAGATAAAACAAGACCATGGAGGGAAACAAGCAAGAATATAGAAGAGAGAGGAGGAAGAGATGAATACTGATTTAGGCATTACAACCTAGAAGGAGCTCTAGGACTTGTTGAAGTGTGTTATAATATGTACACGGTATCTGTCTGTGTGTGTGCACTTGTGTGTTATGGAAGTCTACAATCATACAGTGCAAACAGGCACAATAACTTTCAGAAAAATGGGAGCATATTACAGGACTTGAAGTGTTTGTTGTCTCTACTGATGATCTGCTCTTTAGATTGATATTAAATCTGTCTGCTGCAATGTCACCTGTTCAATAATTACAGTCAAACTTCATACTTATTTATATAGACCTCTTTTTAAACATCCTATATTGAACTGGTTTGGTATTACAGTCCAATCTTGTTTAACAGAGCTTTCAGTTACACCTTGGGACTCTTGTCAGCAACAGATGTTTTCTAGTCTTGCAGCAGTTATAGGATGGTTGTATTTGATTGGGCTGCACCAAATGTCCTTTTTTACTTCAAAGCTTCAGTTGAGGTTTTCCAATGAAGCTTTGGGTGTCTGTTGTAAGACATTATGATGTTACCACCACCCACCTTACCCTCCTTGTCGACGTAAAGTGCTACCAAAGACAGACTGAAGTGCAGATGAATCGACTTTTTTTTAATTCCAGAGTTCAAAGAATGAACTTTATACATTCCTCCTGCCATAACTGGCTCATATCAAAGAGGAATCCAGTTTTATCACCTTCAAATCTTTTTCTTGTAATCCATTGACTCCTAGCCAATTACCTATTTAATCCTCTTTCCACAGAATTCCATATATTCAAAAACTGAAATGCCCATGATGTCCGTTTCTACCTAAAATTGGAACAGATTTTAAGAGTGTCAGGTATGACAGGTATTTATAGATATGTATGACTGCACATCTACAAGATGCAGGCCTTGTTCAGCAGCAGCAGCAGAGTGTGCTGTTAATGTTTCTTAAGTACAGAGCAGGCAACGATCACTGCAGCTGAATGTTAATTTCAATGTAGAGGTCTCTTAAGACGCAGTTCTTCTACACACTGACCACAAGACGTTTTCAGAAATGCCAGATTGTACTTAGAAACTTCGACACCAGAAAACATTGTAAAAAGGAAAATATTCACAGAGGTTTGGCTTTTCTCGTGTCTGTCTTTCAGCAGCTTCACTAAAAAGCTTTCCATTTCCATCAAATTGGCCTGAACAGACAGACTTCATGCCAAAGAGCAGCTGATTAGATTTTAGAAGCGATCTGGATCTCCAATTTCCGCCATCAGATGATCATCATTTTTAAGCCATAACTAAGATAAAGACTTGCCTTCAAATCCTTTGGGTATGTCTGCACGGTCACGAAATCGATTTGAATAAAAACGTCTGGGAAAAGCCTAACAGCAGGCAGAGGAACTAAAAAGCCTTGTCTGCGAGTGGCTGTCCTCTGATCATTCAACACTGAGCACTAGAGGACAGGCAGAGACTTCATCACAAAGCTTTCAGCCATGCCTGTTAACTTTTCCCATTGTACAGAAGTGTGTTGTGATGATGTGTAACCCTCAAGCAATATAACTGTGCTTTGAAATGTTGATGATGGTGATTTCGTTTCCCCAAAGCGCTTCTCGCTCTTCTGTGGAAGTCTTGGAGAAAAAAAAAAAAGCATAAAAAGAAGTAATCCTCCTTGTTCTCAGTTATCGATTTTCCCTTCCCCTTAGCTGCCACAGTGTGGTGCCCGCTCGGCTGATTTCCCAGCAAGTGGTTGCCATAGCAACCGGTAGCCACGTAGCCAGGGCGGCTGTTGAGGGCAGGGTGGTGTTAGTAGGGAGTGGAGGAAAGTAGAGGGGAGGATAGGGGCATATGGAAAGCAGTGGCAGACTATTAATAGAGCTTATCAGGGGCCAGCTGCAGAAAACTGCACTCATGGCAGCTTGTCAGATACATCACAGACAAACACACACTGTTGTTTCTGTTTGTATGTTACAAGAGTGCTTGTGACTTGACATGTGTGTGCGTATGTGCATGTGTGAGTGTATGAATGGGTGTTTCCCATCAGAGTAGTGCAGAGCCAATTACTGTGATAGACTTTAGTATTTGTTTTTGTCTCTGGGGTTCAACTCATATCCACAGAACATCATCATTGCTGTTGTTGATGTCAGGGTCAATGGTCAAAGTCATCTTTGTTACGTAATTTGTTATAAGCATTTATTATAGTATGGTTAGTGTGCTTTTTACTTTTTTAAACAATTTCTGAAGTTGATTTAATGTAAAATTGTTCTCTTTTACTTCAAAAAGTATGTCAATTTATATCTTTGTCAAAGAAACTATTAAAATGCCATTGAGAGTTGGACTTCTTTGAAATGTAATTAGTGAAAGATCATAAATTACATAGCAAATTTTGTAATTGGTACAATTCATACACTGGTGTATTACCATCAAGTAAAGTTGTACTGGTCAATATGCTAACAAGCAGTTATTAGCCAGCAGACATGGAGTTAGCGTAAGCATTAATTTGAAGTCATGTTACTGGCCAGCTGGTGCAACAAATCTGAACAATATATAACTAAGTCAACTATTTTCTTTCCTTTTAGCTCTGATTTTTTCTCCACCATCTCTTGAGAAAATAAATGGCTCCTTGGCAGCTAATTTCTTCACTGTGTTTAGCAACTAGTATTGTAGTGCACAATGTTTATTTTTCAGAGCTTTTTGCATTTAAAGTAAGTCTGTACTGAGAGTAATTCTGGTCGTCCTCTCTTCTCACTATGCAGGTATTGCCTCCATGACAGTGCCGGTGTATGTTGCTGAGGCCTCTCCACCCCACCTCAGAGGGCAGCTGGTGACGGTCAACACCCTTTTCATCACTGGTGGACAGTTCACTGCCAGCCTCATTGATGGCGCCTTCAGCTACCTGCAGCGCGATGGATGGAGGTCAGACACAGGCAGAGACATGCAACTCACTCATACAGAAGATGTATTAAGCTACATTTTGGATAAAAAAGCAAAAATCTAATCTTATACCCCGGCATGTATATACTTTAAGTACTTTTGAAAGGCTGTAAGGATTCCATCTCCCTTTGTGATTGATGATCATATAGTCAGATATGATATAAGTGTCTTTTCTTTGGGTTTTTATCAAATGTCAGAGAAAGTCGGGCTGGCTTGGACTCTCATTCCAAATGTCACCACATGCACAGGTCAGCCTCTAACATTTGCTGAGAGCAGCTGTAATGTACGTTTGAAAAATACCGTACTGTCTTCACTTTTTCCCTTTTCCATTTCTGTCAAACTCAATGCAAGCTTACAGCCTCCATAGTGTTTGAATGTTGAGCTGAGAGATACCATAGATAAGACTTGTCCTTTTTCCAAGGATTTGCTTCAGCTACAATTTGGATGAAGATGGCTGAGATCGTTAAGAAGCCCATAGATTGGTGTGATTCATACTTGATAATGGCTTTTTTTTTGAGACACGTATTGAGTTTAGACTATGATTGACATCTTTGCCTGTGCAGCAGAAGAAAAGCCCACTTTGGTAAAAGGATATGGATTTCTTTTGGTTGCATAAAACGCAGACCTGCTGCTTCTCCACTTCCTCTACCTTTTTAAGATAATATTTCCTTACACTTTGTCCTTATTACAATCCTTTCCTTCCCCATTCCTCTATTTCATATCCCCTTTGCCATCCTGACACATAATTGCTTAGTTCTGTTTTACGGTTTGTGTTGAGCACTGATCGTGTGCATGAAATAATGCAGAGAGGCAATTTTCCTTATTAATATAACAGCCCAGTGTACCAATGATTTTGTTTGAGTAAATGTATTGTTTCAGAATATCAGAATTTGATGTTTTTTGTTTATATGTGCACTAGTGTTAAAGATTTTCAGATCGGGGTAAAATAAGAGCTTTAAAAATTCCTTATGTGTTTTTAAAAAATTGACTTTTACTATTGTACAATTTACCTCTAGTAGTAGAACTAATGTCTCTAATGACTGTTGTTTTGCTGTGCATATAAACCCACTTATTACAGAACCTTCTCTGTTAAGTTCAGGGTTAAAGTTAAATGCTAAATGTAAATGCTGAGGTTATTTTAAGCTGTGGAATCTGAGTAGAGCCTTGACATTTTCCCCAGTGTTTAATTTTAATGAAGTAAACCACCTGATGCTTGCAAGCAAATAGCTCAACATAAACTGAACTCAGGGTAACCTTTTTGCAACCTATTTGCATAACAAAAGCTTTCTAAAGTTGTGATTAGACAAAGACAAATAAACAGCTGATAAATTGTTTTCCAGTGATCAGAATAACATTCCTCTCTCCTGTATCCCCTCCCCACCTCCATCCTTTTCCCTCCAGGTACATGTTGGGTCTGTCTGTGCTTCCTGCTGTACTCCAGTTTGTTGGATTCCTGTTCCTGCCTGAGAGCCCTCGTTGGTTAATCCAGCGCGGGTTGACTCAGAAGGCCCGCCGCGTGCTCAGTCAGATCCGGGGCAACCAGAACATCGACGAGGAGTACGACAGCATCAAGAACAGTCTGGACGAGGAGGACAGCGGAGGAGGTACTGAAAAGAAAAAGGATTGGGGGGAGAGAGGCAAATTTTGTTGTTTTTTTTAATTTATTCTTGCTATGTTGTTTACATTTGTATTACATGAGTACCTTCACAGGTATCCATGCAGTGGGTGGCAATCTTTTGTTTGATTTAATTGAATATCAGTGTAGAAAAAAATAGGTCAAACACAGATCAAGCCATTAACTTGCTAGTGCACCACACTGGGTGCAATTATCAATGCAGCTCTTGCTTATGCATGGCTCTCAAGGTTAAGGCAAAAAGTAAGTACATTTTAGTCCATCTGATTAAACAGCTAAATCTGGGGTACACTGTGCTGGTGTTGAACTCCAACAACGCTGAAAATTTCATTTGATTGTCAAATAGTCAATAACTTTAGCACAAGTAGCTTTAGCTAAGTTTAATTGTGGTTGAAAAACTGTCACAATTGCTGATAGATTTTACAAAGCAAGATGCAAGGAAAGTTTTGGTAGTTCAATGCCAGATGAGACGAAGCACAAATGAGACTGCATTGCTATTTATTAATGTAATAAAACCTCTTTACACAATCTTTTCAAGGCATTTCAATAATGTAGAAGTGTGATGTAGGTAGAAGTGCGAATGTCTTTCTTATGTACCAGAGTGATTGATTAGCTCCTGCAAATGCATACAGTGCTGTGGGTGTCAAGAGATGATTGGAAACATGTCTGAAAAGGAGCAGCTGATCCTTGGACTCACATTATTAACACCTCACAGCTGATGGAATCACAAGCTTGAGCCTTGAAGGCAGCAGTCTCCTTTTCCAGTCACTTTGGCATCCTCAGTGAGGCTGATTCTACAGTACATGCTTCCCTCCTGTTGTTTCTTATTGAAACAACAGTAAGTCATTCAGTTGCTCTGTTGCGTTCACTTGACTCCTGGGGAGATGATGGTAACCTGCCAGTGAGAGCTGTAACATTGCATCTTTTCTCTCAGTTTTCTGTTGACATGGTTTCCAAGACTTCTTTTGTCCATCTCAAGATGACTTTGTAGATCTTCTGTTTATTCAGGTAAATACACCTGCTGCTGTCAGGAATATAAAGGAAATCATTTTCTGTATAACAGTGAATGTTTCCTCATGGAGAAACTGGTGTTTGGTGCTTTGTAGGTGAAATCATCTGTTGTAAGCCATCCCCTGAAAATGTCACAGATTACCGCTCTGAGTTGAAATATTTTCAGTTTTGACCCCCATTGCCGGAGTTGCTGTTAGTATCATTAAATTGTTTCAGCCTTCAAAAAGGTGAATTAGCTCCGTTGTTTGAAAGGCACCCAAACAGAAAGTGAAGGAGGTTAATGTGACCGAGTATAGAAAATACTCTCTTCTTCATGTTCAATTATTGTTTGAGCTGACCTTTGCTTGCTCACACTGAGGCTGCTGCTGTTATGAGCCATTGCAAGCATGAGCAGACAGTATTGAACTCCGTTGTCAGGATGACGGCCGACTGAGCTTTATTAGCTCATATTGCTGCTTCATAACACGGCTTGTGACAATTATGAAATTAAATTTTTTTTCAAAGGTACATGGTGGTCTGATCTTACAGATCCTTATCTAACACTCTAATCTCTTTTGAATCCCAGTTCAAATCAATCTGAGCAGGGCAGGCTATCTCTTAAAGATAAACGCGCGCACACACACACACACACACACACACAAACACACACTCACTTGTATTTACCCACATTTGGTCATACTGTTTATCTGCCATCTGTTTATGCTTGTGTGTGAGAGAGGGCAGTTCAATTAAGTCCACAAAAGAGAGACATTATGCACATTCACACACACCAAGCATATGGTGTCATAATCACTGCAGTGATGGGAATTTTAATCCAGTCCCAAAAACTGCCTTTTATAACTTTCACTGCTCGCAGCCTGTTTGTTTCTTTTGGGGAATTCTAGGCTGTTTTTAACAGGTATAATGCACACTGATAAAATTCACTGTAAATGTGCTAGTGTTAGCCAAAGGGCAAGTTTCCAACTGTTCTCCCTGGGCCAAATACATTATAACTGAAGTAACAAAAAGGAAAAGGAAAACAAACATAAATTCATACCAGAAGTGCGAAGCAAAACACAAATACAAAGTGAGGGTACATAGCTAATGTAGTGAGGCAACTGTCATGCATTAATGTCTGCATGTGTTTATATTTGTCTTTTAAAGATCAAAAATGCAGTAGCACAAGTATAATATGTGCAAGTTCATTGAATAAACTATTTTTTTATATAGCTTAAGCATAAATTGCAAACAATAGCATGTATAGCTAGCTACATTAGTAAACATGTTTAGGAAAGCACATCAGCTGTGTGCCAATGAAATACTGAATTATTCTGGCTATTGAGGAAGATCACCTTTGTGATCGAGAAAGAAGGGTCGATTGACAGGCATGAGATGACACGTAGGCAAAGACGGAAAGAACTGTGTAAGAAAGGGAAGATGAGCCAAGTCAAGAAGAGTAGAGGGAGAGGAGAGAAAATTGGATTCGTCCTGCGGCTAATCAACCTTGACAACAGAGAACACCATGTCTCAGGAACGAGTGGCATCCATACATCCCCTGGGTCCATGTGGCCTGCAGTGAGAGAGGCCTGTATCACACAAAGAAACATAATCACACACTGATGTAGAAAAGCACTACAGACATTGGAGTGTCTCTCTCCTGGGAAACAGAAGAGGGACACTGTTTGTCTAGTCTAGTGCATGTGTGCCCAGCACTTTCCTTTTCATGTCAGTGTCCCCCCCATACTGTAAATCATCACTGCAGCCAGTGATTAAGACCCCTTTTACTGTGGTTAAAAACCCACTAACATCTGTTTTTTTTCCACTGGAAAAAGTACACGCAGTGAACATGTCTGGATCAAAAGATGCTGCATTAGTCACAGGTATTTTTTAATGTTATGACAACAAAGCTGCATGAGGTGTGAAAAAAAATAAAAATGCAGTAATGTGTAGTAATGTACATGTAACAGGTACAAGCAATAACTTCAGTGAGTGAGTATCAAAGGTGACATACCTTGTAATCATCAGCACCTGGGTTACATGCTTTTTTGTGGGCACATTTGCAATTACCATGAGCTGGTACTTTGGTCCATAGCCACAACCAAGGGAGCAAACCTCTTTTAGTAAACAAAAAGAAGCTGCTTCTGTCTAGCATCTCTCTCTGATGCCCAAGAATGTCACAATAATATTCTGCATTGACAGCCAAACCCTGTGTGTAAAGAAAACCACCAACATGCTCTTGGTAATACTTCTGATCTGACATGTCTTCTTTGGTCTTGGAGACAATAGCTGTGATCATCCTTAGCATGAGTTCTGGGTCATCTAGGGTCTGTTGACAGAGATCCTCACAGATAGTGCATCTTTCATTTTGTTTGGGATGATGATGTAGCTGGAGGGAGTAATTTAAAACTTACCAAATGAACTCCATAATAAAAGTCGCTGTCTAATGAACCCACCAACAAGCCACTTTGTGCTTTGCAATAAAACTTTACTCCAGGTGGTTCTTACTTAACCCTTTGATTTCTACCTTTTATGGCTTCTCTGAAATAGGTAAATGAAAAAGCTTATAAAAGAAAACTATTAGGCCGAAAATGCATAATGCATTAGTGAATTCGTTAGTAGTTAATCAAACAAATTCAAAAATGTCAAGTATGTTCAAAACAAAGCAAAAATTTGAATGCTTAAATCGTTGTGTTTATACAATAGCTGGATCACCTGTGATCAGTGGATGTTAACAGGTTACATCCATGACATATCTTGTGCACTCTGCAGCAGTGTTGCCACATGTTTATACTGTTTGATTATCTAGAATTTCATTAAATGAATTTGCCAACCAAATTCAGAATTGGTTGCTCAATGATTTTTTTAAAATCATTAGCATCAATGAAGCTAGGCATAATTCAGTGTTTTGATATTTTTCTGTACTAGCTTTTTTATATGTGCTCAAAGCTTTTTAATAGCCTTGAGCCAACTTAGAATTAGCAACATGTAAAACAAATTTGAACAAATTTGTCATTTAGTGAATTAATCTCATTGGGTGTCTAGGGTTCAAGAATGTCCTGTCATTCTATTATAACATTTGACACTTTCTAGGACAGTACATTCAAGGAAATACTCAATGCATTAAATGATCAGATATTTTTTTCAAAGAAAAACAATGAAAATTTTTCACAAAATTAATTATTATTAATAAAAGTGAACATTGAGCAACAAAATGCTTAATAATAAATAAATTATCCAAAAAATCTTTTTTTTTCCTTATTGGTATTTGAATACAGTACAAAACAAATTTCTATTGAATTCATATTACAGTGATAAATAAAATAACCTTTATAAACTTTGCAAAAAAAAAATATCTTTCCCTCATTACATACCATTGGGACTGGTTAACTGGTTAAGTTTTGTTTTTTTTTCTGACATTAAAAGAAAAACAATGTTTTTACCCATAATGCACATTATTTACTTTTAATAATAGAAGAAGTTTGTTTTGATCAGGTTGTGATTTTAAAGACCAATCAATTCATAAAATTCTTTAAAAAAACGATTTTTGAGGATTTGCTGCTCACCGTCAAGAAGCATTCAACAAAGATGTCTTATTCAGTTGGATCAGCTTGTTAAGATGAAACAAGTTCTGTACAGAATTTAAATCATATGGATTCAATTAACTAAATTTCTCTTTCTTATGGGACATTTGCTATAAGTACAACATTTCCAAATTGCTTTAGCTTTAATTTTTAAGGCATGAATGCAACCACTGCCTTTGTACCTTTGTTAAAAATCGTGTTACAGATAAGTAAATAATATTACAAATTTGCCTTGTTTTAAACACTGTTGGCATCATTTGGGATTTATCATAAGTAGGCCTACACAGTTCATCGATGTATCAAATAGATCTATTAGTATATCGACAAGCTAATGAGGAAATGTTGTATATGATGCCTTTAAGTCCTGAATATTTAAATCCCAATATAGTGTAATAATTTGTGGAACTTTAACAGATATAACTTCGGAAGAATCGGGCGAAAAGGGCAGCCACTACATGACAGAACATAGTATGACCTTTTAAATTTGCTTCTCCTTTTCAGCAGAGCAGAATTTTCTCATGTCTCTTCCAAATTTAGCATTGTTTTTGTTTTGGTCTTGTAGCTCGGATGTGTTCAAACACTCCGTCTAAGCAGTATTTGGTGTTAAGGAATCTTTTTAATGTGTGACCACCATCTGTGCCACATCATTTCATGCCTGCACCGCTGGTACGTTTGCAATTTACATGCTCTTTTTAGGGCCGACATTCGACCTAGAGACCACCTGTTGCCTAGCAACCAGACAGGTGGATTAAGAGGACATAGAAATTCGTAGACAGACAGATGCAGGAGGAATTAACAAAAAAAAAAAATGCTCTCACGGGTTCAAAACAATTTATTTGGTGACTGAGTCTCCTGATTGGCTTAGTTATGGTCAGGTGACATCAAACATACACCTGATTGATTCTGGGGGGAGAACATTCTTGTAGATAGTAGGATTGAGGTCAGAGGAGCTGTGTGGATGCTATGAATAGTAAAATAGAATATCCTCTTGCTTTAATTTTCTTGATATAAAAAAAAAAACAGATGTCAAGGAATTTTGTTTTAAAATGCAGATATTGGGCCGCTGTTTAGCTCACTTGGTAGCGTGCGCGGCCCATATACGGGAGGCTCAGTCATCCGCGCAGCGGTCGCGAGATCGAATCTTGACCCTTTGCTGCATGTCACTACCCCCTCTCTATCTATCTCCCTGTTTCACCTCTGTCCTGTCAAATGTGGGGCACTGTGGGGGACTAACAGTTAGCCAAGTAGCAGGACTAATAGTTTTGCCATGCTGTTGTCAACTGGTTGTGAGGTGTCAAGCTGTACACCAGAAACAAGGACAAAATTTGTAAAGATGGGGAGCGCTGCTTAAATATAATTCAGGATTCTGTTAGTTTATGTCACCCCATCACTTATTTCTGGCTAGGTGTAGAGCATAGGATTTCAGGACATCTTTGTAGAGTATTGCCGAAATAGACTATAACGCTCATTACTATGTTTTCTTTAGTGTATACTCACTTAATAAATAAGTGCTGTTCTCTTTTCATGTTCTTAGGATGAGCTTTTTAGCTCTACAGAGGGAGTGGTTCCTCATCATCATGTGTCTACTGTAGCCCAGAATGTACAAACCAAACAATGGCTCTGAAGAGGGGCTTTACTTATTTTGCAAATTTTACGATCACTGTAGACTCCCCTACTTGCTTGGTGGGCAAGCTTATGTGCAGTCTGCAACTATACCTCAAGATGGTACTAAATCCTACACACTTTACCTTTACAGTGTTTTCAGAAACATGTTTAAGTGGTCTGCTTAGTGGTGATATGAGAAAGTTTGTGACCCTACCACCATTATGAAGACAGATGAGCCAAAACCAAGCACTGACCTGCAGAATGTCATCCACCTGCTGGAGCTTTCATTGGTAAAGTGCATTCAGTTATATTGGTCATTAGTGATTAGTTAGGGAAAATTGAATCCCTCTCTCCCACAGAAATCACTTAGAGTGAAGGCAGACCAAAGAGAGACACAGAGTGTAACAAACTGACAGTTCTGTCTGATGTCAAGTGAAAAGAAAATCACAAGAAGTGAGGCAAAGACAATCAGAAAGCATGAAGTGACGGTGGTTGTAACTCACACCTGGATTTCTTTTTTATATAATAAAGAATGAACCTTTGGCCCCATTACATGCAAACACACACAAACCACTGGTCACAAAACCTTGTGTAACTCAAGTGCTGATGATTAAGTGGTGTAACTGGGAATACTGACTCAGAAAATTTATGAACTTCATTGCTTGCACCTGCTGCATGCCCACTGCTGTGTAGCACTCATTTTGTGTTTAACAGAAAGTCTCTTAAGCTTTTGATTGTATCTTTGAGTTCCTGCTGTCTTGTGTGATAAGCTTTTTGACTTGCTGGTAGTTCCTCAGCTGGAAGATGGAGCTGTAAAGGTGACAGGTAGAGAGGCGTTTGTCAGAATTTTAAACATACTGTATCTTAATTTTAAACATATCTCAGACATATACTATTTCTTGTTGGTGGTTGTGCAATTATGACTCTTTACACAAATTAATGTTTAGACCTGTAAAAAATATTCCAAGTGTTTTGTCTTTTACACAAAATACAGCTAGATATGAAGCTCAGAAACGGCTGTATTTCTTAAAAAAACTTTAGACAGCAAAATTCCCACACCAAGTTCTTGTCAACTTTACAAAGGAGCAATTGAAAGCATCCTGACTGGAAACATCACAAACTGGCATGGGATGTGCACGGCCCAGGGCAGACTCTGCAATGAGTGATTAAAACTGCCCAAAACATCATTGGTACCCATCTCCCAAGCATCAGTGATATCAGGGAGGTGAGGTGCCTGCATAGAGCAAAAAAGATCCTAAAAGACAACACCCACCCCAGCCACAGCCTCTTCACTCTGCTGCCGTTAGGCAAAAGATACAGAAGTATCCACTGCCATACCACCAGACTACAGAGCAGCTTCTTTCCTCAGGCTGTGAGACTACTTAGTGCACCATCTGCACTCCTCCATGTTTAATAATTTCATTTTTTTTTTTTCTACAATCAATTAATCAATCAAGAGGGAACAACACTTTAATTTCATTATGCAGCCTGTTGTATAATGACCAATAAACTTCCTTGTATCCTTGTAGATACAGAAAGTTGAATGTGAGTGATGGGTTCCTCTACATTGCATTGTATAACCATTCGTTTACAAAGTGACTGTACTAACCACTGATGATTTTACAGGTAGTTTGAAGGCTATGATGTGAGTGTGAAGGACGGGAAGTGTTCCATAAATTTGTCTGCGTTGCCATTTGGAGAACTTAATAAGTCTGCTGTTACACTGCAGCTGAGGATTCTCAAAGGAGAAAACATGTTTTAGTCCTCAGAACCCATGATTAACCTTTTCTCTGAAAGATCTGGTCTACCATTGTAATAAGCCCTTGGCCCTTCTAACCTGTGATCAGTAGCTCTACTCACAGCTTCTGCAAAGATATTGATGTTTACTTGTAGCCTTGTTGAGTACGTGTGTGTGTGTGTGTGTGTGTGTGTGTGTGTGTGTGTGTGTGTGTGCAAGTATTTGTGCACGTGTGTTTTTTCACCTGGAAAAACAAATGCGCACCATGCCCCTTTGCTGACATGTCTGTTACCATGGAAACAACACTTTGCACTTCCCTTTCCTCTCACCTCAGATGTAACAGTCATTATAGTGCACCACACAACCCCCTTATCCCCCTCACCCCCCCTCGTCTTTCTCTTTCTCACACACACACACACACGTACATGCACACTTAACACATCCTGAGTTCCCAAAGGTGTTAAAGGCCCTGTGGTCAAAACCTGATAATGATAGAAGGATTAATATAGAAAGAACATCAGCGCAAGTAGCTATCACCACGCAGCTGTCATCACCTCCTGACAAAGTGTAGTCAGTATCCTATTATAGAAGCATTTTGTATGCAGAACAATTTTCAAGAGTGTGTGTGCCAACATATATTCATAACGTAAATCCACTTTGCAAGAGTATAGCCTTTAAAGAGAACTCCAAAAGTCCTCTAATGTTCCTAAATGAAAGCATTTTTTCTTTTCTTCTTGATATTCTATTATACTAGTTATTAAAGCCAATGCAACTTAGTCAATACTTATGGTAAAATAACTGCTTAATATAAAACTATGGCAGCCTTTGTAAAGGCACAGGGGAATATTTCTATTCTTTGAGTAAAATTTAATTACAAAAATTAAGATAGTCCTCAAGGTTTCTTGTTGATTTGAACATGTGGATCTTATATGATATCTTTGCTCACAAAGGAACATATTGTAGGTATTACTGACTTATATTTTCGCTGCTTTAGCATCAGGCTATTGTGAAAGAGTGAATATAGAAACTTTTGAGTTCCTGCTTCATCTTTTCAAAGATGTGATGATGATGTGTTGTCAGCCTTAAGTCAATGAGCTCTGATTACTGTCTGCTCAGCCTGAGAGGTGGTTGTGGTGGTGGGAGGTTGTTGATGACGAAGAGATAGTGAAGTGGAAAATGGAGGTGTTTGGGCATCAGTTGTGATGGAGAAGCAATACTGTGGCAATATTGCTGGCCAATTCTGTCATCTATTATATTGCCATTTTTCTTGAGAAACTTCATAGTGCACTATATTGAACACATTGATTTCTTCTGAAGGCTTGTTCATAACAATTCTTGGTGCAAGCAATACTGAGCAGACTGATGTAACCTTATGAAAAAAAAGGCCATAAATCGAGACTGAGTAATGGAGGCGGCATCAAGCAGTAGATCACTTTATCTACTGCTACATGACGTATCTGTTTCTTTTTATTTATTTATTTTTTTTAATTTTTTTTAAATTAAAGCAAAAAGCCAACAAAGAAATATTATTGTTGAGAGACTGCTGTGATCAGCTTGAATTTATGTTAATCATAAAGGTATCAAGTTTTGTCAGGCAAAATGTTTAAAACCACTCCAACAAAACTGTCCACCTCTCGGCTGTGTAAAACAATGTCAAGTATGTTTTATGCATGCTATGTCTCAAGTTGTGGCTGAAGCTGGTAAATGCCTCACCTTGTTCACCAGCTAGCAGCTACCCTTGTCTGTCTGCCTTTTGGTGCTAGACAGATAGCGTATAGCGTATAATACACTTAAATGCATTAAAAAGTTGCAGCCCAAGTTGGGTGTTAAACCTCAGTAAGCTTTGTCATTGGGAATTACCTCTTTCACATTACTAGAAGTCAGTCAGGCCATTGTTGATTTAATAATATAAACTAGTACAACTTTGAAGATTTATAGATTTGGGGTTTTAATATTTATTTGAAGAAAGATGCTTTTACCCTGCATACCCTATCCGATCAAATCAGTTTTAATTTAAAAGTAGGGATTAATAAAAAAAAGACTATGTTTAGCACTTTAAGGTAGCACCCTGCAATCACTGCGTTACACTAGACAGTTGGGTGGGCAAACATGCACAACCATTAATTAAGATGAATGAGTTTATTGTGTAAAGATAAATAAGGCTTGATTTGAAAGCTATAAAAGCAGAGAATGCTCAGACTGATTAAAAGCAAAGACTCTCTACTATTACATTTAAAATCACCCAGGAAAAGCTCCAGGAAAATAAATTATTATTATCTAGAGCCTGTTATATTTATTTATTCATATCAGTTTAAAGAAGATTGTTTTAGCCTGTTTTTATTCTGATAGAAAAGTGATCACCTCTTTGAACTGCCGTTCTGTTTGTCCTGTTCTCGTTTATATCCAAGTAATTAAATGGTACACTGTGTGAGCTATCAGTAGAAGCGTGCAGCATTTATGTTCCTGTGGCGTATCTGTAAATTATTAATTTTATGCTATCATTATCAATACTCATTCATATGAACACACAGGCACAAACAGGCTGCATACACACCTGATAGATGTCTGAGGAAGTTTCAGCGTCTGCCACCATTGCACTCCTAATTCTCCCACTGATCATTAATAATTCAGGATATTTGAACATTTTATGAAACTCTACTGCTGCTCTGGGTCTGTTTAAATCCACAAGGAAATCATTATGGTGCCAAGGCTTTGTAGTGAGAGAAAAGTGCTGGGAGTCACCAAGCAACAGTGAGTTAAATTCAAGCATGACCAGTGCGTTTAAAAAGCATGTTTATAGACATAATTATTGTTCAAAGTTAATAACCGTCACTGTCATTAAACTTCTAGTAAATTTAGCTAGTTTCAAAGTAGCTCAAAGTTGTCAGCTCACATTCAAGCATCACTATTTACCGATGTAAGCTGGTTTCACTGCTCCGCTCCCCAGTAATACTTAATTGAATCTAAACATGCTAGAGGCATTGTCTTCTCTGCTAATCTACTTTTCAATAAATATGCTTTCTGCTCCAGTGCTTTTCATTCCCACTTCTTCTTTTACTTCTCGTGCTTTTGTGATAACAAACCCAGATGTGCTGCTTGGCAAATATGTCCTCAAGGGTAATATGAACAAATATTTTGTTATAGGACGATTTAAAATGACACATTTCTGTCCTTGTCGTCATCAGTTTGTAACAACAATGAGCTAATGGTGGGGGGAGCAGGGTTGAGTGCTGAAAAATGAAACCATAGTCCCAAATGGGAAATTATCATGGAGGCTACATTAGTAGAGGATGCAAAGAAAGGCAAGCTGCTTCTGATGAAAGCAAAGAGGGGAGATTAGGGAATTATCTTTCTCTTTACCTCAGTAATTAGCTTCTATCTAGGCCTACTTAGTTCTCCTCAGTCCAAACACAAAAGTAGGAATGCAGCTCTTCTTTTCATCCAGTATTTTATTGCTGTTACAAAGTAGTAAGTGACTGTTAATCAGCCACAGAATTTTATTGATCTTCTTCTAATTAGCAGACATTTTTAGGTGCTCACAGTGTTCTTTACTTTTTTAAAAAAAAATCAATACACTTAATACACACCCAGGAGCATAAGGATTGCTTTTCATGCTTTCAGCAGAAGTACAGAAATACAAATAAGCACACAAATTTGAAAGTCAATACTCAAAAATAACTTGCTGAAAATATGACAAGAATGGATACCTGTGGTAATTGTTTTATTGTAAACAAAACAAAACAAATTCATAAAAGTCATGAACCTGTTTCATCACTATAAGGAAGAAACCTCAATCTCAGTCGGGAAATAAAAACTAATAGGAATAGTTCAACATTTTGTGAGATATACTCAAACTCATTACAGTTAGATATGTAAGAAGATCTGGAGGCCACCACACTCATTATTGTCCATTAAAAAATAGATGAAGCCAGGTAATGGTTAGCTTGGCTTATTATAAAGACTAGACCCAGTTATAAACATCAAGCCTTTCTCTGCTACAAAAAAACCACCTGCCAGCAACTCTAAAGATGTTTCAGATTAAGAGTAAGATTAAGCCTTGGACTAATATGTACAAATAACCAGCATAACACCTGTCAACATTAGCTGTTAGTGAGCTAGCAAGAACATACACTAAGTTAATAAAGCAATTAAGCGTGAAAGGACAGGCTGTGGCTATATGGTTAGCGCGCTAACTTCTGTAGATCTCTCAACACAATAAATAGACATTTTTAAGAAAAGCTCAGCACTGTTGCTTCTCCACCCATATGTTGCACATTGCTCCTCGAAGCAAACTAAGACCTTGTACGTTACTATTTCAGACAGAATATGGGTCATGGAAAACTCATTTATATTGAAGACACTTGCTTAGAATGTGTGTTTATGTCCATATTCAGTCAAAAATGAACTGGAACACATTTCTGTATTTTCAGCGAACTGCGTTTTTTCGGCCTTGAATAACCATTACATTTGTCAACTCACATAGGAGAAACAACAAAGGAGATTTTTAACAGCAAGACTGGAGCTTTTCACTTAATCCAATCGCAGGGCACATTGTAATTGAAATGAAGGCTACCAACATGCATCAGTGTTCCTCTAAAAGTACTTTTCATACATAATAATGAAAATAAACCTGTGACTCATCCAGAGATGCCTTATTCAATTACAGTACACTTACTTGATCGGTATGTTTGGGTACAGAGGCCTCAGTGTGCCCTGAGTGAAATTAACAAGCACAGTTATAGTTATGACTCACATGTTCTGCTCATGATTGTGGGTTTATTGCATCAATAAATCATCTTTTGCAAAATTGTTTTACAAATTGGCTTTGAACATAGATATAAGAAATTTTGATGATATAGAAAACAGTACAGTGTTTTCTGTCTGCCCCTCTGATGGTGTCTGAGTGTACATGTGTCTGTGCGCGTGTGTGTGTGTGTTTGTGTGTGTGTGCATTGGAAAGACCCCAGTCATTTGCAGTAAGGCAGGTGTGCAGCTGGAAAGTCATGAATCTCAATAACTGGATTGATTACCAGCAGACTTCAAATGACTTTAGAGATTTTATTACTGGCCAATGGGATTGGATAGATGGATGAGGTTGTGTCCTTATGTATTAGTGTGTGCATGTGTTTGTGAGTGTGTGCTTGTCTGTCTGTCTGTGACTCACAGGTTTGTGAATGCAGCTATGAAAACTGGAGCAGCCCATTACGGTACATTTACAGCAAAAATGTTCAGCAAAGTTTCTGAGCATTTACTCATTTAGACATGTTTGTTTCACCTGAAAAGAACAAACCAAGGCATCAGAAATGATTTCCTCAATATCTTAAGTAAGCAGCAAGCATTTTCTTGTACCTTATGCATAAACCCATTGGAAATGCCTGTCTTAACCAATGCTGCTGCATCAACTAAACAAAGGTGCAAATCTGCAGAAAAGGTTTTACCAAAGATTGGATTATACAACCTATCAAGATGTACCAAGACTTAAGTAATGGAAGCAGCTTTTGAGTGTCTTCTATTTTTATATACAGGCCTAGAGCATGGTCAAATTGCATTTAAAGAGTAACTGCACCCAGTCTTATAATTCTGCTTGTGCTGACTACTAATAGTGACATGTTGCATCTTTCCTCCTGTTCTTTTTTAATTTGTCAGATTTCCTTATTAGCCTCTTAAAAACACAATTTTTTATCTCCATCCTGACTCCTGATCAGTTCTAGTAGCTAACTTGAAATTTCTCAGAGTCAGGAACATACATTTACATTAAGAGAGAGGTGATACAGCCACAGCTAATGTATTCAGATTACTTATGGTTACTGTCAGATAACTCAATCAGGGTTGTAGCAGTAGCTTGATGTTTTTGTCATGACTTCCTTTTGGAATAATCAGCTTGTTGCAGTAAGAAGCTCAGACAGTGCAGTGAAAAACTAAACTGATCTTGTGTACTGCGTATGGGAGGTAATGAGCCTCAGATATTTAAGAGTATCAGCATGAGCAGATGGGCTTTATAAACTAGTGTGGAGTTATTGTTTAAACCAATTGCGAAAACTGAACAAAGGAAAGTTTTTCCCAATGATTCTAACTTTAAACCAAAGATTTCTGCTCCTTTTCTTTGTATCTGCCTAATGGTGGTTTTCATCACAGCAGCCAGTTTCTCTGATTGCCTTCAGGACACAAATCTTTTTAAGATCTCCCCATCTCTTCAACACACATTTGTTTCTTTCCTCCGCATTTAAAGGCTTCAGGCTCTCTCAAATCACTGAGCCAGCACTTTATAGGAGCGATAAGAAGTTTTAAAGAAGCATTTCATTTACCCTCTATCGCACTGTCATTGTATCTTTCTCTTGAAACTAACTTTTTGGGAGTTTTTTCTTAAGTCTTATCACACTGTTTTTTTCTCCTCATCTGTATGTATTTGCCATCTTGTCTTTTTCCACGGATTGTTGAATGGATCAATCAGACATCGATTTTGTCTACTTATCTTCTTTCAGAGGCCTTGTTTTGTGCCAAGCTGTCTCGGCACATTGTGCACCGCTGCCTCTCCTTTGTGTAGTACATTGTTCATTGCACGTGTTACATAAACCCACTCAGTTTGACTCAAGGCTGTTGAGCAATAGGTGTGAGTGAGTCATGCAGAGGGGAGACAGTGTTTAAAAAGATTTTGACTAGAACAGATGTGACAAGTTCTTTACTACTGAACTCCCATCGCCTCCCTGTAAACTACTGAGATGTTCACTAGGAAGTGCTGCTATGTCACTGACGTAGTGTCTAGAATGAGAAAAGCCACAAATCAAAGTTGTGGGGGTTTTTTTAAAGTTCTAAGCAAACTTTTTCAGAAGTGACACTATTTTTCATCATTATTAATGCCATTTTGAAGGTTCCCTATTGTTGTGCTCTTTAGGCATCAGTACAACAACAGACAAAGAGACTAAATTGGAAGACACAGTTGGAATTAAAACAGCATAAAATGAATTGACAGCTGAAGATTTTTCCATTGCTAGCAAACACAATCGCTGAACCACTTTGGTACAACTCGTCATACAGTTGGTTTACAAAAAGTCAGTCTCACCTTCAAAACTCAATCATGAAAACATGAAACAACATGAAAAAATGATAAATCTTTCTTTTCAAAGGTTTGAAGGATTTTTTATATTAATCGGCATGTCACTTTAGAATAAGAATATTACACATTCATTACTGCAAAAAAAAAAAAATTTAACAAGGACAGATAAAAAATGCAACCATTTTCTTTAATATCTGTTATTCTCTTCTAAATCTTTGAATATAATAATGTATTTGTAAAATACAAAAAGTGAAAAC
>JAPZDV010000015.1:5706796-5762254 GCA_029814665.1 Acanthurus lineatus
TAATGTATTTGTAAAATACAAAAAGTGAAAACTAATTCCGGAATATCTAGCATCTGTCAACAACATGTGCGACGAACTGCTAATGATGCAGTTATAAGGGTATGAAGAGAAAAGATCCACGGAGACACCGACCATGCTTTTCCTTGTGCAAATAGTTGCCAGTGAATAAATAAGAAAAGACTTGGTAGATTTGGAGGATTGCTGTCATTCAATGCATTTTGTATGAAAGCAATATAAAATGATTCACAATGTGGTCCATATAGACTTCTGTATGAGTGACTATTTGAAGAGTTTTGACATTTTCTCTTTTGCCCTGTACGATGTCAGCAATCAAAACGATGTGTTGAACACTGGCAGGTTAAATATGGATGTTGTTTCCAATGACAACTGATCTTTTTCCTCCCTGTGGGTCTTCACTCACCTTTCTTAACTCCCTCTCTTTCCCTCTGTCCTCCTCTCATATAGAAACATACTTTACTAATTAAACAGACTCTGCAGGAGAAGCAGATCAGATTCAGATCACAAGTCATGCCACCCTGCAGGCATGAAGGTCATCTGTGCACCTTTTGAAATGTGGATCACACTTTGCCACCCTGCAGCTTAACAGACTCTTTTACCAATGAGTCTCCCAGAAACGCTGATGTTTGTTGCCAATCACATGTTTCTGTGAGTCATGTTTGGAATTACTTGTCGTCTACACAGATTGCTGCACAGATTGGACCCGCTGTCTGCATTCAAAATATGTGTCTTCTGTTTCATGGTTGACTCTTGACTTAAGTGGAATGACAATAAGCAATCATACCCCCATTTGTAGAACTAACTGTAAGACAACATTTTGACTATTATTTCCCATCTGTTATATTAGTTATATTCTTTATGCAGTTTATTTACATCGAGGTTCAGCATGTAAATTACTCATTTATGAAAGCGTTCTGCATTAAAGTTTGGAATACAAGTATACTAGACATACCAAGTTTCAGACCAAACCCTGTAATACATTATATAAACATTGCTATTTACTAACCTGAAGTGAAGACAGTATACTGCCAGCAACTGGATATTACATTCACTGGATAAAACTCTGTTTTAATTGGCTGAGAAGCTGAGGGAATAATGAAGCCTTGGGGTGGAGGTCAGGCTAAAACAGGCACAGACGAGACTGTCAGATTTGAGATGAGGGTTTCATTCCTTTGTAAAGCTACAAGTGAATATTGATGTATTGTGAGTACATAGTCATTTGAACACAAACCATTATGGGTTCCTGAACAGGTGGTTTTGTTGCTTACACATACCAAACTGTGCGTGTTACCCCTGAGGTTTCTAAGCAAGCTTTATTTTGAAATTCTAACCCAACATTGCATATTTATGAATGCTAACTTGACTGCAGAGGAGACCATGTTGTTTCACTCATAGGGGAAGCAAGCTGTGACACTGAGATGGTGAACCAGCAGCTGTATTACTTGAGGTTACATCAGGTTGCCCTGTGGTTCTCTGACATAAACTGGGATACTGTGGCATGCTAACACCACATCCATTTCTGATCCCTGTCTGCCTCTTTGTGCAGGTGTGGTATCTACTAGAGTTACACAGCAGTCAGGAAAACCAAAACTATAATGGCAAATGATTTAATGATGGTCTACATGCTGAAATCACAGTAATTATGTTGAACAAAGTAATGTTGAGGGTACATTTCGTGCCCTTCCTGGTGATAGGTTGGTGAACCATGGAAACAGGCAGACGAGCCCTGGCAGCCTGTGACTTTACTCAGCTGTTTGGATGCTAAATACTAGGAATCTAGTGTGCATATAAATCTAGCTGTAAGCTGACACATTTTAGTTTGTTTTGTTATATAAAGAGTGATGGAAGGGTTGGTTTAGGTGAGTGTCTGGACTTTTGTGCTCACTGGGAGCCTCCAGATGAGATTGCCTTGCTTTGCTCGATATTTTAAAAAAGGTTTGTAACTTTGAATTAAAAAAAGTACTGTGTGTACTATCCTAGCTCTGCAGATTCAAGTGGTGTCCATGAGCTGCACCTCGGTTAAGAAACTGTGCAATGAAAAACATATTAAATAATAGTTTCCAGTCTTGAGTAGCTGCCTCCACAAAACACGTGTAAGCAGTCTTGTAACTAAAGGATACGTTTGTGTGGGTCACTGTGTTGCAGAATAAGCATAGAGGAAAAAGCAAAAATGACAAATAGAGAACAAAAGAGTTTTTTTCTCAGCTCTCTCTTCCCCTGTAGGGTTTTTTTTTTTTTTGCAGCTTATTAATAATTGAGCAAGAAGAGTTATGCGATGGCAGATCTATCATGATTCCCCCTCCGCGCCTTTCACAATCCCTGCATGGATAGATGGATATTGAAACCCCCTCGTTCACACTCTTAAACACAGCATTTCTGTCTCTGTTGGCTCAGATTGCAGAAGAAAATCCCCTCATGCCAGATAAGACAGAACGTGTGAAAAAAGGAATACAGTATTTGAAGTGTAATTGTGTATTCAGTTCAAAGGCAGTTTTTTTCACAGTAGTGTTTCTTCAACATGTCACAGCTATTAAAAAGCATATCTCCATATTTTTGTGTGTGTGTGTTCAGCAAAATAGTGAAACAATACTGCAGAATTATCAGAAATACAATGGAAAGTGCATCTATGCAAGGATTTCTCTCTGAGTTTCTATTTATGCCTTTTCCCTTGGACCATTAAGATCCCTTGTTTCTCTCTCATACACACACACACTAGCACACTTCTTTCCCTCAGGACTTCACTACCCACCAGTTTTGGGTCAAACTGGCAATAGCTGATTCTTGCATAACGAACATACACAGAAATCTAGATAAGTTGAATTTAAGCATGGTGTTGTCATCTAGAGCCAGGAAATAACTTCTAGTTAAACAATAAAAGATAGCAATCCTTGAACTTTATTTCTGTGTGCATTAATGACAGACAGTGTGTCTGAGAGGAAGGCTGTGTTACTGCTGAATAATAGAAGTCTGGGTTGAAAAAAATCAGATGGAGTTGAAAGATGAATGTGCCTCTGCATGTGTCCTCTCGACTTCAGGTTAGCACTGTCTGCCTGCTGTTATGATCTGAGTCTGACTTACATAACCAGGCAATGACTTTTGAACACTTTTCAAACCAAGATGGGAAAGTTTCACTCTTTGGTTTTATCACAGCTCCTGTTTCTTTTTCTGCCTTGTCCTGTATCCTTCTGCCTGTGTCAAACCCTCTTTGTTTCGCCATGAGGCTACAGAGATTGACAGGCACAACATTACAGACAGGAAAGGCAGCCTCCTGTGCTCTATTGATTAATTCCTTTGATGTTATTAGTTTCAAACTGGAGAGACAGCGGTTTTGTTAAAATGAGATGCTGGCTTATATCAGTAACAAGGAAATACAAAGACATACATTAAAGAGACAACTGATCATAAAAAGATCTGTCTGAAAGTTTTCTGGGAACATTTTGCATTACTTTGATACAGCTAGTTGCTTCATTATCTAGTCTTTTTGGTGTTTAAATTACTTGTGGAAATAAGAATGCCATCAAGAAATTTGGCCATTGTGGAATTGAAGGTGTCATAAATATCAGTAATGAAGGAAGTGTTCTAACTTGTTTGCATGAAAGGTGCTTGCTTAACATATTAACATATTGACAAATTTTAATAGGACCATTATTTCTCTGTGATTTATGTTCTGAAGCAATCACAGTTTGGTTAGGTTAAGGCAACAAAGTTACTTTGTTAAGTTGAGGTTTCACTTTTCATTGTCACATTTTAAACCCTGGCATGCAATACTAGGATACTCTTAGTTCTGTTTTTATTATATTATTTTTAAAATTTTGCCCCCTAACAATGGATTGCAGTAGACATGATCAGATATAACAATAGCTGGTCAAAACTGATACTGTGGAGAAGAGTGTTCAACATCAGGTGCTAAATACGTTTTTATAGGCGTCAATTAAGACTCTTTAGCCTGCCACATCTGCTCAGTATTTTCAATTTCTTTGAACACTTGCTTGGGTCTGAGTAATCAGTGACAATTCTGCTATGCTACCATATGCATACCATATCAGTGACTGTGTGGGTGAGACTCCATTCATTCATCCATCCATCCATCCATCCATCCATCTGTCTGGTGCTCAGCTCCTGGCAACCGCTGGCCCCTCAGTGCCCTTAGATAAACACAGCTGCTCCCCTGCATCTGCAGACAGGACTCTTGGCTACTGACGAGATTTGATCAGCTCCACTTAAAATGCTGTTTCTCTCTGAAGCTACAAGTCCAGAGTGATCCTCAATATCTAAAGATGACCAGGAAATAACCATTAAAGATCCCTTCTCCTCAAAAAACATTGCTTTTAGGTTAAAAAGAGCAGGATACATGTATTCAGTGGCATCTGTATTGTAATTAATACCACATCTGTAATGTTAATGTCCTATCACAGCCTCTTTATACTATTTTCACCTATTCCAGGTGACTTTCTTACCTCAGTCTGACATGAGGATTGCCTCTCTCTCAGGTACTTGGCAGGATCTTGAGCTGATTTGATTTTCATTTCCTTCCTCTAAACATGGCTGTTGATGTCAAGGCGGTCCAACGAACACTGAGACCTGCCAAAGAATCAAATAGTACAGAAATAAAAGCTTCCTCAAGTGCCTCCTTTAAAAAAAATATCTCATCAGTTGAATATATTTCTTCATGTGACAAATTTCCAGGTGAAGTAGTTAAAAATACAGCTGTATTTTATGTTTGTTGGATCTAATTTAATGATTAATAATGAAAATATAACAGTTATATGAAACCATTGTAATATTTCCTAAATTCAAAATGAGCTGCTGTATTGACCTAACGTGATTATTCCTGAGTCAAATGTAATTATATTATGCTGAAAAAATGTGATTTCCCGAAAGTTTACTATAGTTATATTTCATTGAACTAATTACTTTTCAGTTAGCTAAAACATTACTTTGACCCATTACTGTAATTGTATTTTACCATAAACTATATTTACAAAAATTGCATTGCTTGAATGTATTTTCCTCTTGTATTTATGACACTCCAGCATGCTCACGTTGCTGTATTTTGAGTCTATTTGAGTCATAGACTGATTATGAGCAGCTTACGAACAGTGGTTCATGGTGCTTTAACCTGACCATAGCTCATTAAAAACAAGCTGTAAAGAAAACAAAATTCATAGTCTGTTAAAATGAGTTAAATGACTTAAGGGTCCAGTTTAAACCTTTTTATTTACCCAGTGCGCCTGTAATTACATTCCTTCTCAACTGTCCAAAAAATAGCTTTTTTATGTAAACAACCTCAGGCTATGACTGAGAAGTGCTTTCTGTCTAATGAACAGAGTCACTTTAGATGCTGCCTGTTTTTCTCAATGAAAGTGAGGTCGTTGGCATAGTTGCCAATGGAAAATCCACTCTACATTAGGTTGTGTAAATTTTAAACCCAAAGTAGAGCTCAGACAAAGTCTTGCAACACATCAAATGTTAAAAAATTAGGTGGGTTTGGATTGAGCGCTGAGCCAGAGATGCAAGCAGATGCAGAGAGCTGAGCTATCAGCTGTTCAGCAGGAAAGAGAACAAGTGTTTTATCCAAAATGGCAGGCTCTTCCTTTTACATGACAGTATTTTGGCATTGCCTAGTTTAGCTCTAAGGAGAGATTGAGCTTGATTACATGGTGGTTATTTAGTTGTAACATTATCATTTTGGGAAAAGTAGTTTCTATGTAATTTAGGCAAATGGGCTGCACAGTGCTTTCATAAACACCTCAGTGATAGACCTAATTTCTATTCTCCATTAGTCCTGACCTTCTGTTTTGAACTTCTGTGTGTGGAGTACGAGGTGCTGTGATCCTTCTCTGATGAAAAGACAGAAGAGAGGTGAGAAAGGACAGAAGAGGGAAAGTATGTTGAAGGAATAATTAGAGGAAGGATTGGGGTTGAGGCAGGAGGGCTGCAGATTGACTGTCCAGGCTTCAGTCCTTGATTGCAGCCCTCCATCTCATTTTAGTGAAGTCTGCTTTCAGCCACTTACTCCCTGAGCACATGTGTTTGGATGGATAGAGAGAGCATTTGGTGGATTTGCTTCCATCTTTATAAGCTATATTAACTTTCCTCGTGCTTCCATCTAACGCCTCATTGGTCATCTTTGTTTTATTTGATTGGCCATTGTTCAACAAAAGCTTTTTCCCCCTTCGATGCAGTTGACCGTGTATTGAACCATGGATAGAAATACATTTCACTGATCTACAGAGGATTTACAAATCAATAAGGGAAACAGCAGTGAGGATGGATGCCTGAGCATGCTGCTGGAAAGCGAGCTGCCGTCTGACCCTTTATCTCTTCTCCTTTGCAGCCATGCTGTATGCTTCATTAAGTCGACTCTGACACATGTTTGAAGCATGAATATATAGAAACATCTGAAAGGACCAATGGTGCTCTAATTGGCTATTGCGGTTTGTTGTGCAGCAATGAGAGGTGTTTCCCCAAAGCAGGTAGCCAAGGAAGAGAGCTAATTGAAGATTCCTTCAGCAAGGAAGACAAGAAGAAGAAGAGGGAGCTCGTTCTCATTAAAAAAGAAACCTCATGCCTTCTTTGTTCACCATATAAACAACCTATTATGATCTCAGAGTGAGGCTATTAGTATTTGCTGGATCGAATGGTGATAGGATGTAAAGCCAAGGGAAGTCCGTGCAGGTAGCGAAGGATGAAGAATGATCACAGAGCTCTGTGGGAAGATTGACATTAGAAAAGAGAGTCTTCCTTTATAGTGCACTCTTTGTGTGTGTCTCCGTGTGTGTCTCTGTGAGTGTGTTGTGCTTTCCACTTCTGGGTTTTGGACGAGCTCCTCTTTTATCAAAACTTATATATATATCATTGACTTCTTTATGTGCATCCAGCCATCTATACCTGAATGCATCATGCTTAAAGTTCTGCTCATTGCAGTAGAGACTAAATAAAACACAGAAATAAAGGAAACAGAAAGATACAGTTAGAAAGGTTCAGTGTGAAAACTGACTTGCAATTACTGCAGTGCCATGAGATTTAATCACTGTGCTTGTGGCTTGCTGCTAGCTCGCTGACTTGTTTTTCACTGCCATCCTTCTTTCTCAATATCTCCTCTGATTAAATTACAGCTGGGTGGTGTTCAACTGAGGAAATGAAGCTGTGTGTTTTGTGAGCTTCTGTGTGTGTTTATGCATGCATGTAGGACTCGTTTATGGTTGAGGACAGTACAAACAGATTGATTTACATTTTAATTGTAATGTTGTACAAAAATGTGCTGTATTGTTCAGTACACAAGGAGCAAGAGGGGGGAAAGATGGTGCGTCCATTTGATTGATTGAATCTGAGTGTGTTTGTGTGTGTGTTTACGTGCTTGTGTATGTGTTTGGCCAAGTAAATTTAGCTCTCCAGACGGCCATCAGGTCTCTACTCTCTTGATAGTTGACTCTGGCTCATGAATCCTGATTTCCCTGTCGGCTAATCAGATAACAGTAGTCTGCTCCGGTCTCTAGGGATCAACCAATCACACTCCACTAGGTTAACGCCATGGAAATGACTCAACCCATGGAGGCAACACTTCCTCCCCACTGTCTGAGGTTTAGAGCTCTGCTTCAGGGTAAAGCTTGGCTTCAAAAACTAAATCTTAAAAAAACTGTAGATATGTTTAGCAACCACGTCTGACGAAAATACAAAGTACTGTTTTGTTTTGGGTTTTTTTAAATAATATTCTTTAAACTGCGTTTTTTAATAATATTTTTTCCAAATTTTGGTGAGCTCAGTATGCTAGCTAGATGATGCATTTTACCCAACCTCAGCGCAAACTAAGTATCTAAACATAATCAAAAGATGGAAAAAGAATGTAGGGATATTATGACTTATAAAGCTTAAAAAAATGCTTGATCCTTCATATCCCAAAATGTACTTAGATAGTGAATTTAATTAGATGTCCAGTGCCTTATAAATGCTAATATCTTTCAAGCTCTTGTTTTAAGTTCATACCAAAAGAAACTAAAGCCTCAGTCCAATCCAAGATAACCCTTGTGAAATCACAACATCATGATTATTTTCTCAGTCTGTAGAAAACTCCTTTGAGCAACAAAAACAATTGTTTTAAGAGTTTGGGTAGCACTTTTCACCATGGCCTCACTAAACCTCATAGATAAAATCTCTGAGTTTCCCTTTAAAGCTCCTGTTTTGACAGCATGGCCCATTGGCCAAGTGAGTATTTTATTGATATCCAGCTGACAGTGTTGAACTTTGTTTTGGCATTACAACTTGTAGGCTACTGACAAACAGCACTCTTCCCCATTATGCTGAGAACCTCGGGACAGGACAAACACACAAAGTTGGCTGAAGTTGATGCAGCAGATGGATGGATTCAAAGGTCTAAACTCAGGAAACAGGTCCCATAAAACTATGTGAAGTTTTGATGAGTAGTCACAGTAGAGAGTTTGTCAGTAAACAAACTCTCATAGATCAGTTCAATCTGATATGGCGAACTTCATCACCTTTATACTAGAGCCACAATTTCTTCATTATTGCCACAAATACACAAATGTGTGCAGTGGGTGGATAGTAACAAATAAGGTAATGGTTGCTAATGGTGAATATGGTGATATAATAGTATATGATATTATAGCTCATATACATTTAACCGATGTCTGGACATTCATTTGAGAACTCTGGCTTCTATTGAACTCTGTGATGGAAAAATAACTACATCATCTCCGAGGGAAATAAGCAACCCTCTGGTTTGAAGTAATTTTGAAATTTAAATGTCAACTGTGGAATGATTCTGATAATTGATATGGATTTTTTCCTCACTGCCAATTAGTGGAAATGCCTCATATGGAAAAGGAAAAAAACAGTGTTCCTACTGGACAAAATGCTACATATTTGTATCCATGTTAAATTCATATATGCATATAATTATATTTTTTTAAAACCAAGTATGGTAAGTAAATATTTATTGGTTGTTCACTTCCTATGATGACAATTAATTATTGCGTGTGGTGAAGCCGCAACTCATCTTTTTCTCTCACTATTTTACGGTTAATGCTCATTTTAAGATTGTCATCAAAGATGTGGACAATGTGTGTCTCAGTTTAAAGTCATTGGTAGTTGTGTTGTACCTGTCAGCATTATGGATGCACTACTGTACAAATGAACATATAAAACCTGACAGCTAGATATGAGTTTTCACTTCAACTTTGAGAACATAAATTGGGGCTAACTGCAAGATTTTATGAAAAGTGAAACTCAAAAAGTTATGTATTTGACCATGTCTGAGTGTTTTGTGAAAATTGCCTCTCATCTCTTTAAAAGGAGCAGAAGTGGTTTCTGCAGTGAAAATATGGACAAATAGGTGAAAGTTAAAAAGCGTTTTTCAGCATGTCAGACTCAAAAAGAATCGAAGATGATAATGTCTCTCTAAGGAGCCTGACAGGTGGCCGTCAAGAGGAAGGCTTAAGTGTGTTTGTGTGTCAGCAGGGGCCTCCTTTACACAGTTTGGTCGGCTTGTCAAACAGCTAAAAGAGATGTTCGCTGGTCCAGAGTCCTCCTACACACAGCTGCTCCCAAATAATCAGCCTCCATGTGTGTGTCATTTCATATGTGCAAGCTCATGCTTCTTTCTTGGTGGTATGTTTGTATGTGCATGTGTTTGCACAGTCACTTTTGCATCCTGTGCACAGCCCTCCATGATACCTGTGTGTGTGTGTATTCAGACTTGTTTATCTGATCTTTTGGCTCCATGTCTCTTCCTCTTTATCCGACAGCTCCATGCATGTCCACCCGCTCTCTCATCCCATTAAGACCTCTCTTCCCAGAGGATTTGCTCGCCTGTGTGTGCTCAAGATCACAGTCTGACTCTGCTGCCGAGCCAAGTGGGACCTCACGAAGGCCAAAGCTGAGCGTCAAATATTTGCTTCAGCACAAACTGAGATTTGAAAAAGAACAAAAGGCAGCTGCTTTGCTATGCTGATTCTCAAGTGATAATTTTCTTTTTACACTTTTCCAGCCCCATAGGGAGGTCATAGTCAAAGTAACGGGGAAACATCGGTGGAGCAAACAAAGCCTCGGTGTCTTGTGTGAAGAAATGTCAGAAGAGCAGATGGTTGTTGTCACAGAGTCTTGAACCTTAGTCTTCTAATGTGATGACAGTGTGACTTATGAAACCAGCTATAAAGGATTAGTTACAACATTTTGGGAAATTTGCTTATTGTGCTTGTGCCTTGTGCTCAGCAAATTTACCCACCTCTGGCAGTAACATTAGATTCAAAGTACTCGAGTATAGTTCCTTAAATGTCAGCCATTTCTTTGGTGGCCTTGATCTTTCTAGCATTGACGTCAGATATGTAAAATAATGTGTCATGTAATTTATAAAACAAGTACGTCACATCACATTACACAAGAACATTAAATCGTAAAAAAACTTTCAAAGTCATAATTGGAAAATAGGTCAATAAATACTTTGAGGATCTCAAACAGTGACTGACGTCATCCTACAGTCAGATGTCATTATGGAAGCTTTGTTGCAAAACCAATTGTTCACAATTTACGTCAGCCATACTTTTGTGGCATCAGGGATTTTGTTCTTATGATAGTTTGCTTATGTGGGAATGAAATTTTATTAATGCCTGAGTAATTCCAGTCATGCTGTGTTTGAAATTAATGTCTGCTGTGCCTTTGCTTACGTCTCCAGATGGCCCAGTGATCTGGCGGATGCTGACCTACCCCCCTACTCGGCGAGCCCTCCTGGTGGGCTGTGGTCTTCAGATGTTCCAGCAGCTTTCAGGAATCAACACGGTCATGTGAGTGTAACCATCCACCATGATTTTACAATGGGAACAGACCTTGCAAAACTATATATAGTCTTAAATAGTTAGTATAAAATAGGGTATTATGCACCCAGAGCAATCACTGGTAAGTGTGCAGTTGTTTAGGATTAAGATTGACGATTTGATGCCGTGTCTGTTCACATAATTATAGTTTTATACAGTTGACTTACAAAGTGTTTACATTATTTAAAAAGACCATTTGTGTCTGCTGCATGAGACTCATGGAGTTACAGCAATTACTCACATGCAAATGTTTTCCTGTTTAATTTACATTAATTCTAATCCATGCTCATCTAATATCCCTAAGCTGTATGTTTGCCTTTTTTTTCTCTTGCTTCATAGGCGTGTCTTGAAACACAAACATGTTATACAGGGGGAGGTTTAATATGTTTCGGTTTTTTAAAATCAACTCAAGTTTTTCTACACTAATAACACAATACCACTTCCTTTTAAAGTAAAGCTTTAAAGTCCCGCTTTCATATTTGACCAGCTAAATAACTAGCTATGTGTACTGAAACAAAGAAATTCTGAATGTCAAAAGTCAGTGCAGGTGGGGAAATGTTATTGATTGAGGTCACATGTCTGACAAGATTTGAGCTTATTTCTTTAGAAAGAAGTATATGGACACTACATACTCACTGTAGGACAGACTGTGTTGACCTGGACCCAAGTCGGACTCGAGCCATTGAGCTCAGGCAGCAAAACAGTAATACTTCACAATGCTCAACAGAAAATTGCAGATTTACAAACGAAAGTTTCAAAAGTTACTGACAAATGTGCAAAAACTACCAACTAACTTTGGCGTATGACAGTTAAACAGAGATTAAAACTGAAGTCTACATTAAAATTTATTAGTCATACAGTCTAATTTTAGAAATTCAGAAAATGCAAACTGTGGCTGTTAGTCTCCAAATATTTTGCTACAATTCAAGCCAAATAAATATGTTATCACTTACTTTTTAACCTATTGTTGAGATAGTGGAAATAATAAACCATGATAATCTTCCACGATCTTGTCTTGTTATGAAATTCTTTGCAGTGTTTCAGCATTTGATATGCCTTTAAACTCAAGAATCTGTTACTCAAATCCGCCTTCTTGGATATAAATTAATCATTTCACTTGGAGCTGAAGCAGCACACCCACAACAATGCAGTGCTGTTTTCAGTCTGAACACCCAATAATAGATGCCGAACTTTACATATGCATAAAACACTAATTAACTCAAGTACTTAAATATATAGAAACTTAATTTGTACAAATTAATAATAATGAAACTTAATTTGTACAAATGTATACACTGATAACTTAGTGGTTTCTTTAATGAGTGAAATCCCCACAAATGAACATGTGTTACTTGAGTTCGTGAGTTCATCATCTGTACTATGTATCAAACTGGAGAGCCTGTCCTGTTACTACATCATATTGCCATTGAAAAGGAAAAGTTCCAGTGTGTTTTTATCTCTGCATCTGAGCATTTATCAAAACAATGACATACATGACACTCAATCTGTGTGTCACCAGCTATTCCATCCAAAAACAAGATGCAGTTATCAAGACAGATGTGTTTGGTTTAGCAGTATAGTATTACATCACAAATCATTTCTTCTTTTATAACACATCATACACCAGGGGCTGGTAGCCTCATCATATTACACTGCCCACTTGCTTGTGAAGGGACGAAACCGCCTTTCCTCTTTTATTCTTTTTATCTCCTCATCAGAGGAGATTGTGTCATCTGTCTCCGTCTCACCTCCCCCTTTGAGATGAACTATATTACAAGCTCCGTAAACAATCTGTGGCTATGTGCTGTTGCTAAGCAACCGTCTGAGGTGAGAGCAATAGGATAAGTGTAGTGCTGTGTTTGTGTATGTGTGTCCGCACAAATGTGTGATTTAATGTGCAAAATGTGACACTATGGAGTTTGTGGTCTGTGCTCCTACACCTCTGAGACATGTGTTTGTGTGTGTGTGTGATTGTATGGATACGTGTGTGTGTGTTCGCAGTTAAGTGTGTGACTGAAGGTATGGACATTTGCATGCATGTGCTCGTGTGTTGAGATATGAATGGACAAAAAATATGAGGAGAGAGAATGAAAAAGAGAATCAGCTTTGGTTAGCATAGGCGACACGCTAGATCAGTCACAAATCTCTTGAAATATCCATCTCTGCTGCTCTTCACACTGAATGTCTGTCTATTGACTCTCTGCCTCTTCTATTGTATATTCATCTTCATCTCCTGCTAACAGTCTGAACAGCAAAGAAGACAAACTAAATCTGTCATGGCTCTGTCAGTCCTCTGACTTGTGTGTCTGCCAGTCTGGTCTTTCTGAAAAGGTCTGCCTGCTGGTTTATCTGTGTCAACAGTGGCCCATTTACACTTAGCATTGTGTTACATTTGCACCTGTCACAAAAAATGTATCCCTGGTCTAGAGATTGAAATCAGATTGCCCTTTCATGTGCAAAAAATACCCACTGTGGCTCCCCTTAGTGATAATAACATCCATCTAAATTGACGTTAAAGACCTCATCCTGCTGCCAATCAGTTGGCAATAATGTCTCAGTTTGACCTGTTTGCAATTTATCTGTTTTGGGCAATTTCTGGCTCGGAAAAGTTGTATTCAACTCATACAGGTGTACTGGAGACAAATCGGAGAGATGTTAGGAAAATTGCACACATATAAAGTTGTTTTAAATTATTTTGGGTAATTAGATTCAGTCAGGTTGAAGGTGAGCACAGATTTGCTGATAATTACAGGAGACCACCAAAGTCCATACACCGTATAAGAATTTAACTCAAAATTTCTATTAAAAATAACAGTAAAGAGCAGAAATTTTCAAGCGAGCACATTTTTCAGATGCTTAAACAGTGTTAATGGCTCATGTCATAAGGAAATTACTGTAATTCCAAACTTTTACATCAACTTTTAAGTCATAATTGCAGATATAATTATACAGATATGCAGACAAAGTGTTATGCAAGAGAGAGAAAGCTAGACTGTCTTCGTTCAAGTCTATGTTGTGGTTTAACTATCCATGTCTGTACTGTATGCTTAAGTCAGTCTGGACAGGTTTGCAGTTTTTTTTCCAGCATTAATGTCACTCATCCTGGGTGCTTCTTACCTCTATATACTTATCCAGCCTGTCTGTTTACCACCTGCTTTTTTGTTCCCATGCGAAGCTGCCAGGCTCGCCCTATTAGGCAGTGAGATATAAAGGAGGTCTGGGGAGCCGGTAAATCAGCCGGGCTTAGAGACAAGCTCCACTCTCCCTGTCCCCAGCTGCTTTCCCTGATTAAACCACGGGGCTGGCACAGAGAAAGGAGGAAAAGGGCAGAAAAGAGGAGCTGGCAGACTGGTTAAAAAAAATAGGAAAGAAAATGCAAATCACATCACAGAAAAGCACATATTGTCCGCCAGTCTGCTCTCACAGTCCGCTTTCTCAAGTTGGGAGCTCGACAGGAACGGATTGATGAAGTTCACAGTTTTTTTTTTTGGTCAAATATGCTCACTCAAAGGGTTCAAGTGGGTTCTTATTTGCACGTTGTCCTACTTGGAGTCCTCCCTGCGGTTAACCTTTAAGTAAAAGTCCCAGCCAGAGGTGAGACTCTAGTCTTCAGCATGGATAAAAGAGCAAAGAATCAGCTGAAGTAAATCAAACTGCCAGCTCAACCACTGATATAGTTAACTAACATAATCCCCACAGATCTGCCCTTTCAGATCGAACTCACTTGCTGCCTAACAGAGATGTTTGTAAATCTTAATCCTACAAATACCACAGATAATTGGGAAGATTCCTGTTATGTCACCGTGAGCTCAACAAGAATTTTTTGGTCCAGCATTTTTCAATCAAAACAGCAGGGAACACAGACGGCCAGACTCAGCACTGAGCCATGGATGGATTATGAAAACTGGATACAGTATTCAAAGATGATGCTCCATTTGTTCCAGTGAAAGCTGCTAACCCAAGCATACACAAAAACAGACATGACAAAAACATTCCAGTTTCAGTTAATGGTAAATATGGTGCCATGGTTAAGGCATTTGGAAGTTTTTGATTTTGCCGTCATTCCGCATCTACTTCATAGTTATTAAAGTATAGCATATAATTGTGATAAATTATGACATATTTCATATGTATTTCTTTTCGTATATATATATATATATCAAGAGAACCTTGCCTGGGTCAAAAGTTCAATGCATGTTTTTTTGATCCTTCCCCCATTCTCAGGTCAGACATTTTTTAATTGGGTGGCTCAGGTGCACAGGAAAGCAAGACAAGGCACACAGAGGCTGGCGGACTGTCAAATAGAGACAATTGTGACAAAGAGGCTGTGAAGTAGAACAGAGGTGCCATGTAGCCAGCCCAATATGATTGGAGTATCATGGCTTCAGTGGTCACTCATCATACAGAGCACAATGGAGATCCTCTCTTTCTTTTCTTTACTAACAGTCAGTGTAGCTAACATACAGCTAACTAAGTGTTAAGAATAAATCAAATGTCATCAGGTCAAGATGATCAAATTTGTTTTTTTTTCCAACCAGCCCAGTCACCAGAATAAAACGTTGGCATTGTTTGTTTCTTAGAACCACAGATAAATTACATTTGTTCATCTGATATATATTAGCTTTTTTACAACACATGTCAAAGTGACCTTTACATTCCATGTATATGAGCTGACTTCTCATTCAGAACAGGAGGAAGGGCTGTTGGTGGAGGGACAGCTAGACAAGATGGCTGCCAAGCAGGAGACTACTGTTTGAGACCACTTTTAGGCCAATTTTCACATCGTATTTCAACTGACAAATATGAATATTTTCCAAGCATGTTTATAAGCTTTTTAAGCCAAAACATTATTTTTTTCCTTCCCCGAGCCAAATTGTTTTGGTGTCTAAACATGACCAGACTGTCACTACAGCACTGTCTCAATATAAAATTGCAACCCAGTCACCAGAATAAAATGTTAATATTGTACGTATCTGTGGTTTGTGGAAATGTACAATGTCAACATTTACTTTGACAATTAGCTCATTTCCAGCATAAATTCCATATAGCAGTGACTGGCAGCACTTCCCCAAAGACGCTGGTTGGATGATCAGTACTTGTTCAGCTGCACTTGCTTGCTGATTACACTTGGTGCAGGTCGCATCACATACTTGCATGCTAATTAGCTTTCTCAGTGGATACAAACTGTCTAATCACAAATTCAGATGAACATATTCTAGATAAACATGCAACAGCTGAATCCACCAACAGTCAGTATTCATGTGGGACTGGGTAATTATTATTTTACTCAAACTAATGTTGTTTCTATCCATCACACATACTTTATCAGAAATGAAGAGAAAATGTCTCTCTTTAATTTGTTACATGTGCATGTATGCTTGAAGTACATGTTGCCACTTAACAAGGGTGTGCAAAACCAGGTGCATATACTATAAGCATGTCTGGATTTTCTTTTTTTTTTCCATTTTCATCTCTTATTGTGGGTATACAAGCAATCCCTTTAGCCATTAAAGACAGTATTCTTAAATAGTGTAGTGTTATCATTAGACTGAACCTATTATATGAAAAAGTCTTGTTCTGAGTTTTGCAGCTCAGCTTATGGAGCAGTAAAGTACCCATTAACTACTCAACAACGGAAACATTTTTATAAAGTAAATTAAGGTTACACCGCAAGAGAGAAGATGCAATGGTATGTGCACATTTAATGTAAGCAGCAGAAAACAGTAGTTTATCAATCCAATGTTTGATTTATGAGAATCCTTTCTTATGACAGAATAGTTATTTTGATTTCTTGTCCAACTTGGTAGGTTGGGTTCAAGTGTTTTTGGTAGTGCATTGATGATACAGTTCATCACCACTTTAACCAGTGTAGCCCATCTTGAGACATGGTTTCAGCTGGATTTTGCAGGGTATCAAGGTCATTACAAGGGCTTATTTATAGCCATGGTATAGTGACCCTGTGAGGCTGGTAGTTTTAGCTATTTGTTATTATCGACATGGTAAAATCTTCACAATTACAATGACAAACAAGCTGATTAGCAAGTATAATTTCTACAATGTTCACCGCCTTATTTTATCATGTTAGTCTGTTAACATTCGCTTATTAGTAGTAAACACTTTGTAAAGGTAAAGCTGATGAAAATGTTTCATTTGTAAGGGATTGGATTTACCTGTCAATGCCACCAAATGAAAAGTTAAGGGATTATTAGAGTGCATTTAAAATTTCTCAAGAAATCCATAGAGTCATGCAGCTGTCATGGTTTAAAAGGATAAATTAGGATAATCTACTTAGCCTAAAATATAGCTGTTTTACATGATTAATGATAAAATACATACAGACAAAAATCATATATGCCGCTGTAAACTTGTTGTTTACAGCGCATGAAGGGATTTTTTGTGACCACAGACATGGTATGTTCTGAGAACTACAGAATAATATATGGCATGACAGATATGTGTGAACATGCACATGGTCACACACAAACCACCAAGATGATTTAAACTCATATATCAGGCGCACTCTCTCTGGACTCTGGTTGTTAAATAAATAACCTCCCAGCCCTCACACACACACGCACACGCGCGCGCGCTGTGGGCCTGTCAGAGACACCTGTGTGATGACGGATGAGTTTGTCAATAATACATCTCTCAGGAACCAAAGACGTGTCAGGTGGTGTATCTATCTTGCTTGTTTTCTGCCTGCATGAGTTTGTTCTCCGTCTGACTGTCTGCTAAGGTGAAAGGGATGGATGGATATACTGCTTGCATAGATAAATAAATAGTTGGGTACATTAAGTGCAGGCAATGCAGGACTTTCTTTCCTAACTCTTTTTCCTTCTTACTTATCTACCTTTCACTCTCTCTTGTTCAGTCATAAATGCAGAAAAATGTGGTGCAGCTTTGGGGTCAAATTAGATACATTTGCCACTGGATCATTTTGATTCAATTAGCCACATAATCTAGCATGTAAAGGTCACTGTGGGCTGGTGGGGACTGCTGTGTGTGTGTGTGTGTGTGTGTGTGTGTGTTCATATCTTGTCAGGGCGGGTCAGTGGACTGTGTTGACAAAGCGGTGGGAGGAACAGGGGAAAGAAGATGGAGAGAGATGAATTGAGCAGGAGAGGGAAGGAAAATAAGACAGATGAGGTATGAAAGGAGAAGCAGGCGGAGGGAGAGATGACATTGATGGTGATGAGGTGGAGAAAGGCTTGGGGGGGAACAAAGGCAGATGACAGACAGAGGGAGTGCAAGGTAGATTTATAAAGAAAGAAAGAAGAAGGGACAAAACATATTGAGAAAAAAACTGTGTTCTTTCATTTTAGTTTTTGTTGTTCCTTTGATACATTTCATAACAAGCTGTTAGAAAAGGCCTGTGCTCCGGAGTCCACGCTTCTAAAGAAGTAGTATCAGGTGCTTGTAGCGAAGAAAAACAGTACCAAGAAATTGGAAAAATGTCTCAACATAAAACAAGCAGCAGCTTCTCAGATGCAAAAACAGTGTCGATTTATTAAACATCCAAAAAATAATAAAGTGTAAAGAATTTCAATCAGAGAAACAGTAGTTTCTGATTTTTATGTTTTATTTGATGCAGTCAGCTGCTTGTCTGTTGTGTACTTGTGGGCTAAGACTGCTTTTCTTTGTGTGAAGTTGCATCAATAGGGAGGTAAAAGATGAAAAAATTTTTGAAAAGTCTAGGTATGACAAAAATATCCGTGGACCTTTGACAGATTAGTCAACATTACCTTGCCCAGCACTGTAGGAAGTATTTAGAGTAAACTGGTGAGGACGGAGCAGTTATTGATCAGTAAATAACCTATAGAATAAAATACAAAATATCTTCAAAATAAAAAAATGTTGATAATAGTATGGCTGGGTACAGAGAGGGAAAAAATTTAGGTATTTCCTGCGTTAGCTAATAAATACTACAAGCTAAGAGCTGTTGTTTTAAATGTTCTAGACATTGCATACAAAAAGTTAATAAGGCAGATGTTTTCATACCAAGTTGTTTTGCATTGGCCTGTACAAGTTTTCAACTTGTCTAATTTGAAATGGATTTTTGTGCATTTACTTTTTTTACCATCAACATAAGCTAAAGCTAACAGTAAGAAGGTAGGTGGCAAACATTTTATGCTACAGAATGTTTAGAGAAGCAGGTCCAGACGCTGGGAAATACACCAATATCACACAACAGAAGTCCATTTCAGATGCTTTCTTACTGACAATAGTATTTTGTATGGTTATTGCAAGGGGTGGCGTCTTGATATAGGACTCCAAAATCTGTAATGATAACTGTTTTTGTGTTGATATTAATTCAACAAGAAAGAAGCCACATACACCTAAGCGGAAATATAGTATGTGGTTTCCAGACTGTGTGCATCATCAACAAAGTTATCAACATAAAGATATGGTATGTTACTAATTTATCTATAATTTTACAAAGGATCAAAAATGATAAAAGCATATGGCTTGAGCAACCAAACATAACGGTGTTTGATGTATTTATGATATGATATGATATGATATGATATGATATGATATGATATGATATGATATGATATGATATGATATGATATGATGATGACTCTGTGTTGTTGTCAGTGGGCAGTTGGATGTTTTGTCATTGACTCAGGCCAGTTGGCCCTCACAGATGGTCCCACAGACAAATGTCATGTTGGAAATGTCACGAAACGGCCAGTTTTTACATGGTCACTCTGCTGGCAAGCCTGCAAGGAGCTGGCAGAGTCCACACTGTTGTGTGTGTGTGTGTGTGTGTGTGGGTTTTGTGCACATAAAGAGAGATGTGCCCAAATTAGAGTTCTTTTTTAATGTGTTCTTATGTGTACTTGTATGTTTTCAAGCATTTATATGCAGTTAAATCATGCCAACCTTTAATGCCTCCAATGGTGTCATATAAAGATACTCCTTAATGAGAAATACTCTAATTATCTCTCCAATCAAATGTACACAGAAACACATCCTGCTCATACACCTCGCAGCACAAATATTTAAATTGCTTAACTCACAGCAAGATGTTAGTAAAGAACTATGATTACTCTTAAAATAGAATAGCATTTACAATCTGTATTATACAATGATGAATTCCAGAAGTTTATTAAGAGGACATAAATGTCCTAACTATTCCTGTCTCATAACTGTTAGCAAACCATGCCTTTTTTGTAAAGTGGTTTATACCTAAGGGTTAAATAAAAATGGATGGCACAACATTACTTAGATAATAAGGCTTCTTTCATTTCACACTGTCCATCCCTTCATTACCCAAAGGTCAGCGCTGTTAACACAGTGCTGCTGGTTCACAGCATAGATTAGCGTGTCACGTAAAGTTCACCTATATTGAACTCGAGGTGTCCTGACAGGTGCCACAAAACTCAATGAAGGAGATGTCAATCAAAAAGTCCATACGCCCCACTCAGTCTGGAGAAAAGGTTTAATCTGTCACACAAAAAGGAACAAATAGATGGACCTGATCTTAGACAGCATGTAGGCAGGCAGATAAGATCAAAAGTAAGACTCTTTATTGTAAGTAAGATATGCAGGGCACAGACAAACAACGCAGATTAATCCACAAAGACTGGACTGAAAAGTGTACTGAAATACAAACTAAACTGACAAGGGGATGAGAGGCAGGTGGAAACATCAAGCGAGGGAAATGAGATGATAAAACAGGAAGGGGGATGATTTGCTGGAGAAATTACTCGCACCAGGGCAGGTCAAATGAGACTGATGCAGGGCAGCTGTGGAGAGGATGGTGTTCGAACACACTGACAAGGACAGACAGAAAACACAGAGCAAACCCAACAAAAACCAAGAAAACAATAAGACAAAACAGGACTATGACACAATCAGGCAAAATAAACATAAACATCTGTGTGGATGGACCATGGATTTTCAGGTGCTTAAATTTTTGCAACCATGAAATTTAATTAAAAAAATTTTCATCTCATAAGTCTTTATCGAGCTTGATGCACCTCCCGTTTGCAGGGCTCGCTTGTTGGTGCTCATTTTGCCGCTTCTTCAGGGTCAGCCAGGCAAAGCAAACTTTGTTTTCATGCTGTTGCCATGATAAACATCTGCAGATGCAACACTTCATGCTTTTGTGCTTTTGTGTGTGTGTGACTTCCAAATTGCATGGTACCTATTTGGGCTGAACGTTTTTGTTCCAGAGCGTAAATGTAAGGAAGCTCTATGTTCGAATGCATTCATTAGAAAAATAGGCCAGTTCCCATGAGAATCTCCATCTCTCTCTCTCTCTCTCTGTCTCCTACTGTCTCCTCAGCCACATCTTTTCCTGTCTGTCAATTTGTTAATGTTTTCACACTAACATCCTTTGTTTTCTTTTTTCTTTAACCATTCATTCTTCTCGCTTTCCAGTCCTTTTCTCACTTCCTTCCTTCCCTCTCTCTCTCACTCACACACACATGGTCACTCACTCACACACCCAAGCACTCACTTCATTTGCACCCACTCGCTCACTACTTGCCCACTCACACACACTTCCACTTGTTTTCTTGCTTAGTCTCCCTCTGGCTTGCTGTTGCCTTACAGTGGACCTTCCCTCTGTCCCTGACTGTCTCTAAATCCATATTATCAAATTACATTATTAGATCAGTCTTCTGTCAATAAGTAGCACTCTGTTTCGAGCGTTTGTGTCTTATAGATGAAGGAAACCTTACCTGGAGTGCCGTTTCACATCTCACATGCATACGCAGGTTCGTCATCACTCATCATTAACTGCTCAGGCAGCAACATGACCTTCTCTGTCATTCAGGTTGCTTAGAAATAAAGCCTCAGATAGATTTTTAAGCACCATATCAGCAGTAAGTTCTCTACTTAAACAGAACGACCTCAGTTAGGACCTTTATGGCCATTACAAAAATAACAAATATGAGCATTGGCTGGTTTGTCATCTCTATGGTAGATTTATATAAAGGCATCAAAAGCTACTTAGTTAAGGTTGGAGAAAAATCATGGTCAAGGTTGAAATCAGGAAAATTTGTCAACATGAATAAATTTACCTTTGACTCTGTTTAAATGCAGAGATTTTAGGATTGAAGAAGACAAACCACTGAAAGCGTTTTGAATAGAAGAGTCCTCATGCCAGGAATGACACATATCCACCTCCATCTTTTCAAAAGCCAATGGTCATCTTTACAACAGCTGAACTGAGAAGATATCTCATCATTAGTGTGAGCACTCTGGATTGAACCATAAAGGCGTTGGTGTCATGAAACCTTGTGAATGCATAGAAAAAGCCTAACACACGGGGGAAAAAAATGTTTTAAGGAGTTGGAACAGACCTGATAGCGCCGACCTTTGAAAGAAAAGAGAGAAATATTCTAAAATTTAGCAATTTTAAAAAAAGCAGTGACTTAATCTACTATCCAGGGAATAGAGTTGAACTACAAAACACAAAGCCACCAGTGTGGTCCTTTAAGACCTCATGTTGTGTATTTGCTAAAAGTCAACAACTTCTAACAAGACCCAGTAATGTGTCACTAAATGTCAACCATGAGTCAGAGCCTTTCTTTTACCTCCAGGCATGTGAAATGGGTTTAGAACAGTGAGGTGGATCAAATGCAAGAGGAAGAAAGTGCCAAGCAAAACCTATCTGTTATCTGTTTAAATCAGCTTATTACAAACAACAGTCAGGCCTGTGTTACTCTAAAATGTTTTGCTCACCTGCTGTATTTCTGGTTTCAGTTGAAATGTAAAATAGTCACTGACAAAGATTGACAGATTTGTCAGCCAGCATTAGAAACAAGCCAATATTTGGCTGTAGTCTGGTTTCAGGGATTTGATTGATTACACTTTCAGGTGGTGATAGGTGTAAATGAGTACCTGACAAGTTAGTGGCACGCGTTAGATGAACTAAATTGGATGCATAAAGTACTTGTGAAACATGTTGGTGCTATTATATTTTCTCTGTTCCACCTGTCACTCTTTATCCATTTACTCCCTGCTGCTCCCTCTATTGCATTCCCTCCTTCTGCTCCTCTCCTCTTCTTGTGGTCAGTCTCTTTTCCTCCTTCCCACTTCATCTGTCTTTCTTCCTGGCTGATGTTCGTGTCGTCGGTCTCGTTTATGTGCTGAATGAGAGGTTTGGACTCTAAGCTTGACAGGAGGGTGGATCCGTGTTTCCATTTTTAGCCCGGGGTCAGGGCCAGATCACACCTTCTCATGTTTTGCTTCGCACCGACTGAGTCTCTTATGTAAAACACAGTGGGTGTGCTTTTGCGTGAGGGTGTATCTGCGTGTGTTTTTGAGGGGCAAAGAAAGATGACATCTGTGTTGCTCAGTGTGTGTGTGTGTAATATGGAGTGTGAAACTCAACCACAGCCTCTCTAATGTATGCTTTTAATCTGCACAGGGAAAAATGATTATTCTGTGGAGGTCTTACTAATCAAACTAGAATTACTTTAATACAGTCTGATCATTAAAGGTTATTACCATAGGGCTATGGTTCTAGCCTTTAAACATGTTATTACTGGCTGTGTGGAATGATGGGAAGCTAGGATTGGTAGCTTATTCTTTGAGATAAAATGGGCCCCGCTAATAGTTGCACTTATTTAGAGCTTTATCATACAGTGTATAAAATGTAAAATGAGAAATGTGAAAGGCTCATCCTAATGGGGCTATGTGCAGCGGTAACCAAGGGAGCTACATTTCATGCTCCATTCAGTTGTCACATTACAAAGTGGCATTTGCTGTTTCACATGAAATTTAAAGCAGTGACTTCTGGGAGGTTTAGTTGCAGTCTGGCAAGCTAAATGTTAACTGGCTATTAAGTCTATTTTCTCTAAAATGTTCTGTTTACTTCCCCCGGGAATGTATCTATTAAACAAAATTTTGTGTAATAAAATATTATTGAATGAGAAAAATAAAGCTTTAGCATAATAAAAACTATCTTATACCTAATGTTTTCAGTGGTGATTCCATGACTGTGGGAGTTCACAGGAACTCACATGACTAAAAAAGAAAAAAAAATGGAGGCAGCCTGTCATCATCAGCCCGTTAAGCTTGTGTTACTGTGTTTTGCCCTAAAAAAAGGACAGAGAAATAATGTAGATAAAGTCATGGTGGAATTAGCATGTCTCATTTATTTTGTAACACAAACTGCCTCAAACTTGTCTCGGGCAGGCGATTGCTACAAGCTAGCATGTAAGATAAATCCAGCTGGGTACACCTCCCCTTCAACTTGCCTTTTGCATGTAAGCTTAAAATCTGTCACTGCTCCTTTCAAACAAAGTCTTGTTTGTAAGAGAGAGAGAACCTGAGCTCCAAAACTTGAGCTTTAAAATCGAATATCAGTATGTGGCAGGCGGGCAGTGTTGATGTTGTGGCGAATTGCCATGAATGAATGAAACCCTTCATCTTTGTTCAATATGAAAACAAACTTAATCTTGATGGATGTGGTATGAAAAAACTGCCTAGAAAAGAGTTGAGGGAGCCTTTCAGGTAATCCTGAGAACTTAGAGACACAGAATAGTGACATAATGGCACTGTTTTTCCATTTTCATCCCCTCAGTGCAGAGTATGAAATCGCTGCAGGACAACAACAGTTCACTGCAGCTCCCAGTGATCCAGGTAATTGAAGCAAATCCAGTCCTGACTCTTGACTGACCTCTGCCCCACCCCCCCATTGTCTTAAAGCAAGTTTCCACTGTATGAATGTACTGAATTGTCGCCATGAAAATGAAAAGTATAAAAAATATGTTTGTGAACATTTTTATCAGACATCTGAAACTACCTCCAAGCCTTTTTTCATTTAGTTCCTGTTTGACTGCCTGGGACTGTTTCGTGTCACTTTATGATGTGTCTTAATAATTTGACAAGTGGTGGGTGTTTTAGACTTAGTGATGTCACTATCTGTCAGGGTTTTATCAGCGATGTGGCAATCAATTCCAGACAACAAATATAAATCAAGAACTTTTTACCAGTTCATGTCACCACACGTGAAATGTAACTTGCATTATAGCATAGAACACACATCATTATCATTTAGATTGAATCCACTTACAGAATGCAGAAATAAGTTGTCTCATTAAACTGCAATTTTTAACTGGAAAATACAAACAAATACTGAACAACAGTCTGTATCACAGCTCTCTGTTTTCCTATTATAATGATGCATTCTCATCCATGGAAATAGTACCATGAGACTACTAACGTTTGAGCAGCTGCACTTCTTTATACACTGATCTCTTGTCAAAATGTCAGTCTGTGTCAAACGTTTTTTCCCCACTTGCTGTTATGATTAGAGAAAAGGCACACATATACTAAAGTGATGCTCTTAGCGGATCTGCAAGGAGAAACAAGCAATTAGCACAAGCAGAAGTGAAGCTATACACTATAATATTTTCAAGGTGTTGTTTTCTTCTTTCCCGCTAACAGCAGTTCAGTCACCTTTTGCTAAAATAATAAATTAGCACTTTTCGTCGGGAGGTTCATAGTATACAAGGGTGAGGAAGGAGCTTTCAACACCAGACATACTTCTCCACCTTTTTTCTGCAGGTTGTTATTCTTAGAAGTTTTTTAAGTAAGAACGGAGTGTTTCTGTGTGTTTCTGTCTGTGTACAGGTGGGTGGGTTTGTGAGCTGCAATCAGTAAAATGCAGGTCTGGAGATGGAACACAGCAGGCTGCACTGCTGAGAGCAGAAATAGTGTTTTATGTCCCGCTGGTGTTCCAAAACCAGCTCATTTCTTTTGTGTATTTTTTTGAGTGTGTGCGCATGTTTTGGCCTGAATGTGTGTGTGTCTCCCCAGCACATGCAATTGCTCAGTTTTATCTAAGTTTGCAGATGACTCATAATAAAGATGTCTGTAACTTCTATCACCTGCTTAAACTTGTGCAAGTGTAGGTCAGGCTATTAACGTTAGAATTTCACGGTGTCTCATTTCTTGTCCTGCTCTTGTTCTGTCTGACTGGATACCATGGCAGAAAAGTAAAGAGTTATTATGCAAATCCCTCAATTGAATGTCTTTGTTTTGGGGAAGAGAGAGAGAGCAAGAAAAGAGATAATTCTTTTGAAGAGATGAAAAGCAGAATGCTAATTCTGAGTTGCCTATAGAGACACAGCAAGCAAAACAATGCAGGAGACTTTTTTATTTTGGCTTTTTCTTTAATGAGCATTACCTTCTTTGTATTTGTGTTGCATCCTCTATGGGTTTTTGATTGCTGTGTGTGTTTAAATGCATCATGCGTGCGTCTGAGAATATGTTTTCTCTTTTTTTCAAGCACATAATTTCCATAATGACAGCTCAAATGGGGTCTTTGCAGGTGTGTGTGTTTGTGTGGCCATTATATGAGTGCCTGTCAATGTTTTTTCCCTCGATCGCAGTTACATCAAATCATATTAGAAGTGGGAAATGGACCCGATGCAGGTGTTTGTATTGTTGAACGCAGCCTGTTTAGAGCCTTGTTGATGATGATTGGAGGTAATCTGCCTACGTGGAGCTTTGTGCCAGAGTTACAAGTATAATTACACAAGAGAACAGACAGAGAGAGGAGGAGAGGAGATAGAGGGGATGAGCCATTAAAAGTGACTGGTGAAAGACTATTTATAGGTGATAGCTAACTGTCTTTAGATGAGTGGCTGGTACTCAAGCAGAGAGGCTGCGATAGGTGGGCGGGTGGTTTGCTCTCAAGAACAGAGGCTGTGGTTGGTTTGTTGATTTGTCTTGATCATCGCCATAAATAAAGATGGACATTGCATCTTTAAAATACCTAGCCAATATATCCCACTACATACACCAATCTTTTCACCTAACTCTCAGCACAAAAATAAATTCTAATTTAGAGCTTTTTCTTTTTAATAATTAGGCTAACATGTAATTTCTTTGTAACTTGCTGAATAACCTGGCTGCTCTATGTTTCTCCTTTGTACTTAAGTGCTATGTTTTACTTCTCAAGAGTAACTTTTTAACTTTTTAAGAAATTAAAAAGGAGCTGTAATAAATTAGAATTATTCCTTTATTTTGATATGATTTGATGATAACAGGAAATTTTTCTTTGGACTAATCATTTTATGTTATTGTTATGTGTTACTTTTTTTTGCCTTGTGTCACATAGGTACTACAGCGCCACCATTCTACAGATGTCAGGAGTGCGGGACGACAGGCTGGCGATCTGGCTTGCTGGACTCACCACCCTTACCAACTTCCTGTTTACCCTGCTGGGAGTGTGGCTGGTGGAGAGAGTGGGGCGCAGGAAGCTCACCTTGGGCAGTATCATTGGTCAGTCACTGAAAACATCCACATCAGGTCGGATTGTCTACAAATCCTTCTAGTCACTTTTTCATGTTTTGTGTATTATTTTTTTTTTTTGTCAGGTACGTGTTTGAGTTTGAGTCTGCTGGCCATCGGTTTTCTGATATCTGCCCAGCACAGTCCTCCTGTCACCTTCCACCCGTTAGACCCGTCTATGGCCAACTCCACCTGCTCCAAATACCAGTAAGTACACTTTAGTCTCAGACTACAGTGAACCTGCTTCTGCTGGAAAACGGACTCTTCTGCTATGAAACAATGACCCTTCATCATCTCTTTTTATGACCAACCACAAGTAAAACATGTTAGGCAAATGTAGCATATTTATTTCACATACTCTGAAGTAATGACCCAAGTAAGAGCTGGAATGACTCTCACTGTCGACTGACATCCTAAATATATAAAGTAAAAATAGCTTTATAATGTTTATATATTGAATAATTCAGCATTCAGATTGTCCTCTGAGAATTAAGCTCAACAAATTTGAGATGTTTGTGTAATAATTAGTTACTTAATGAGTGTACCAGTGGAAGAGCAGGGGGAATAGACCACTGTCTCTTCAAAAAGTATAATATTTGTTGGTAGGATTGATATATTTTTCACATTTTTCCACATATTCCATAGCCACTATTCACCTTAAAGCACTTCTGTTCTGTGTAAAAGCATTCAATACTTTGAAATATAAGAATATAAATCCATAGTGCAGGAGAACGCACTCACTTGTGGAGAGCTGCAGATGATAAAACCTTTGTAAAAGGATATTTGTGTTTGAAGTTAGTACAGGTTTTCTCACATGCATCATTGAAGCTCTCTGTAATATCAGCACGCAATTCTAGTCCAAACCCACATGAGTATTATACTAATACAGAATTTCTTCCTTCTTCATTCTCAGAAACATCCCATGCAGGCATTGCTTTAAGTTAATGTCCACCCAAATGAAAACCCAACTACCCCATACTGGCAATACTGGCAAATCAGATGCCTGAAAAAAAGCTTTCCCTTAAGGAGCAACTGGAAGTCCAACCAGTTCTTGCTGCCTCTGTTCCTCAGTAAAAGGAAAAAGTGACTGTACGTTTATGTGTAAATATATAAATACCCATGTTAGTGAGGTTTACCCCCCTGCACTATATCTCCTCATCATAAACACAGGCAATAACAAGGCACAGCTTCTGTCAACACAAACTGAAAACTTTTACTGTTCATGTCAACAAGGTCTCAAAATATCTTTGACCCGCCTGGAGTTTATCTTAAGATCCATTTTCAATTACCTTAGCCCTCTTTTTGTGCGGTCGATAGGCTAAAACTCATGGGAAAAGCTCAGCCTTTTAAAAAATCCCTGTGTTGCTCTGGACAAGGTCTCAGACTCAAGGCCAAAATTAGTGTCAGCATGTCAGCTAACAGATTTGAGGAAAAACCAATATAAAATATTTTAGCAAGGATTCAGTACCCTTTTCAGTACACCTTGACATTGATTTGACATGTCTCTGCAACTATGCTAGAGAGACACAACACTGATTTATCAAGAGATGCTCCTTCAATAGGTGTTTTGATGATGGAGGTGGAGAGCGCTGTCTAAACCATTAGTCTGAATTCTCCCAGTGGTTTTGAACTGGGTGGAGATCCAGTGACTGTGAAGGACCTAGCATATGATTCTCATCATTTTCAAACTATCAATCATTCAGTGACCCCTTGTGCCTTAAGGACAAGGACATATTCATCATTTAGGAGACATCTGCTATCAGGATAGAATTGTTTTATTACAGAATAAAGGTGATCACTCAGAAGATTGACTTGCAGTGACCTTTCCAATCATGCCAAACAATAGCCTTAAGATTCTTTGTAATTATTATTTAGCTCTATTAAACTGTTACCCCCAAACCTTAGCACCAAACTCAAGTTCATTTCATTGTCTCCACTGGCGACAAAGGCAAACAGACACAGGAAATCTGAGTGTGTTTTCATGTAAGCCACAGATCAGATGCCTCTGTGTCCCAATTTACTCTCACTTACACAGACACAGGATGAACCTCATGCGTAACGGCGGTCTTTCATCATAACAACAAACAGCGCCTAATGGACTCGCTGTCCAGCACCCACACACACATACACACACACACACACACACACACACACACACACACACACACACAAACCCACACACACACATGCACAGCAGCACAACACGCGCCACCACGAACACAAACAAACACAAACATAGAGGTAATTTTAGGAGATGAGTGCTTTTACCACACTGCAGTGGTTTCATTGAGTTCACTTTACTCTGTATCAGCCCACACACCCCCCTCACCAGAGCCACCAGAGGCCTCTCACACTCACTGTGGATGGGAAGTACATGGATGTGTTCTTAAGGACTCTCCAGCGGGTTTGACTATTGATTACATGCCTGGGAAATGACGCAATCTCTTGGATGTGATACCTTTAAATGAACAAATGGCTGTCATCATTGCTATGCCCGTTGATATAGTTTTCACTCTGCAGGGCATAATCTGAATGTTATAAATATATTATATACATATCTTCTTGGTTTGTGAAGGTTCTTGAACTCCTATGGCCACGTTACAACAAATATTCATGACAAGACGACTTCACACTCACAAATGCTTGCAATGCAACATTATAAAACCTGTCAGTTCACAGCTACATGAGACAGTGTATCATTTCCATTGCAACGACTCTGAACAGAGACACTGAAAGCACAAATCATTCTTTCACAATTATACTTATTAAAGCTATAAAGTCTAGCAAAAAGATAAGCAATGCCGTTAGGGTGAGGTTAGAAACAGCTTTTTCTTACTGTAAGCTAACATTATATCTCCAGATGAAACATGAATAAAAAAAGCACTTACAGTGCTACAAGCTCATTGGCTGTTGCAATAAGTGACGTGCCTTACATTCCAAAACTGGCCTCTGGCGACTTGACAAGCTCAGTTGCAAGCAACACCTTCAGCAGGCTCAAGTCGAGTTTAGACAGACCAGTCTACACCGCTGCAACTTTTCCTGAAACTGTTTCGTAGCATTGCAAATCTTTGATGTAAACTGGCTTTTACCTTGCAAGGAAGCTGCAAGGTTGAAAGATTACGTGAGAATTCATTTACTTTCTCATGTTTTCAGTTTTAGAAAGAAAAAAGTGAAGTCATATAGGCATGCTAGAATTCTTAATTGGTCATATGCAATTTTTCTGAGTACAGTAAGGTGAAATTGGTTCTCTGCACTTAAACCATCCAGACGGAGCAGTGGGCAGCCACCACATGGCGCGAAGGGACCAACTCCAGCTCCAGCCCTGCACACAGGGAGTCTGAAACAAAACATACATTTCATGTACTCCCATCATGCTCAGCAACAACAAACCTGATAACACTGCATGGAAAATGTGTTTTTAAAATTAAATGTCAGTAAATCAGAGCTTTAAACTCTCTTACATGTGGACTGTTAATCAAGTAACTGACTATTGCACATGATAAGATGCACCTATAATAAACAAAGACATGATAAACAGGAAAGGACAGGGGAAGAATGTAATGAGCATGAGTAGTTTTCATTTATGACTTCCTGTATGTGTGAAACAGCCTATGCATTCATTTATTTTGGGAAATGAGGCAAATCTCAGTCTTAATTAGAGAGAATGGGCTGCTTTTGTTGTTGCAATCATGTAATGTGAAGTAGTGCAGGCAGATTCGCATGAGGCACCAATTCAATGCTTTGTTTTTTAAACATGTTCAGTATTATACATTTTGCTCTACAGAAGGCAAAACACAATGACAGGTAAAGGAATGTGACTTAAAGAGCTGTCATGCAGCGTGATTGATTGTGTTCACTGTAATTACAGCTAATGTTTTTTTTGTGTCTGCTGTTTGGCTTGTAGGCTGTGTGAGCCATGCATGCTGGACCCTGGATGTGGTTTCTGTTACCGTGAAAATGGCTCAGCACTCCTCACCTCCTCCTGTGTGCCAGTCAATAAGGCCTCCACTGAGCAAGCAGCATGGGGCAGGTGAGTCACAGGATGCAGAATGTGCGTGTGTTTAGGATGCAGCACAGGGGATCTATGCAATGAGGGAATAGAAGAGATTAGAATATATATTTAGACTTTTGGTCAACTGCTTAAATGTGAAATGACATATTTCACTATGTATTGAGATCCAGTATTAGGAGTGATTAACAAAAGCCAAAGTGTGTGCCTTCCTCTTCCAGATGCTCCAACTCCAGCCTGATGAGAGATCACACCTACTGGGCTTACAACTACTGCCCCACCTCCTTCTCCTGGTTGGTTTTATTGGGTCTGGTGCTCTACCTGGCAGCCTTCGCTCCAGGTAAGAAACTGAAGCGGTCATGTTCATGATCTGAGTTGAGATGGAAGTCATCAGTCTCATCACAAGCTCCATGAAGATTTGATAACGGAGCTATTAATTTAGGAATTTCTAACTTTCCCTCTAGTGCCACCATTAGGTTGACATTTTTGTGTTTGAGTGAAATATCTTCACTATTGTATGGATTTGCATGAAATTTGGGACACTTTTTCTCTTCTCAGCTGGAATTGTAATTACACTGATGGTTACCTCACTTTTGGTTCAAGAATAGATCTTATATGCAAAACTGACATTTTCTTCTTCTGTAGCTGTAGTGTGTGTTTTGTGTTGATGATAAAAAGTAATGCTAATTCAGTAAACAATTGTCAACATGGAGAACATTACACCGGATAAACCAGCATTATATGTGTGCATGCTAATGTGAACACTAAATCAAAGCACTGCTTTGTGCAGCCTGTAGACTCCAGTCTTCTTAACTGTTATTTAAACATTGAAATGTCAGATATTGAAGCTTAAACAAAGGAAACATTAATGTGGACATATGTGAATGTGATCTCAATTTGTTTGAGTAACTCAAGACATGTTATATTGAGCTTTTCTTTCATTCCTCTTCATTTCTTCCTAAAGTAGCCCCTTATTTATCTCTCTCTCAGGGATGGGTCCCATGCCATGGACCATAAACTCAGAGATCTACCCTCTGTGGGCGAGGAGCACAGGAAATGCCTGCGCAGCGGGAGTCAACTGGACCTTCAACATCCTGGTGTCGCTCACCTTCCTCCACCTGGCTCAATACTTCACCTACTATGGTCAGTTTCTAGGCTACAAAATTTTGAGAAAACCTCCCATGGAGCTTTTAATTATTTATTTAAAGTAGAGAAACCATCATGGTTTCCTTTTTTTCTTTTTATCAAACTCATGCATCTCATGCAATTTTAATCACACTCGACTCTCCCATCAGAATCACAACCAGCTATCACTGATGTCCGTTCTCATTCATTTCTGTCAAGCCTAATGCAACTGTGTCAGCAGTTGTTGTGTAACATGCATTCATCCTGACCTTACGTCAAGACCAACAAAGAGGTTACAGCTGACTGACATCCCAAGGTGTTGCCAACCTTTTTTTTCCAACCGTCTTCCATACATCCTCTGTCAATTTGGCTCAACAGCAGGTTTCTCCTCAGACAGGAAGGAAGTGACCTTTCATGGGAGCTGGTGATCGATCCCTCGGGGGTGATTGTGGAAGCATCCAGAGATGCAGCGGGTTAATGATCGATTTGAGTTGTACATCTGGTTTATAAGAATGGCTCACCAAGAATGAAAAACATTATGATGCAGTCATATAAATGGTAATGATATGTAGCATAATGCACACTTGGATGTGGTTTCAAAATGTCATTCTGCTTCGACAAGGAGGAAAAAAAAAGATTACATTGGCTAGGAAATCTTATTAAAGCTCTGTCACTGTTTCTAGGTGTATTAGTATTGCCTTCTTCAGTTAACCCTGTTGTAATAGCATTTTGACAAGGGCATGGGAATTCATTTTTAAATTAGGGTATGATGGCTGACAGCAGCCTGACAGCAATATTTCCATTTGGCCAAACATTTTCATTAGTACACAGACATACTTCTGTGTGGGTATCCAGTACAAAGTGTCATCAAAAACTTCTGAGACTGATGCTGTTGGACATGAAAAGAACAGCTTTAACAGTTTGACCCTGGAGGACGAGTTTACAGTGCACAACATGGGGAAACTTCAAAGAAAATCACCAGGATACTCTTTGTTACACTTCTGATCTGACACGTCTTCTTTAGTGTTGGAGTCTCTTGGAGACTGCTGGTTCTGCAGGTGCAAAATTCTCTTTGGTCTCTGGGTTTAAGCAGTGAACACAACCACAACACACAAACTGAAAACAACTCGTCACATGTGATGATCCTCGAAATGAAGTTTGGCTCATCCAAGGCCCTGTTGACAGAGATCCTCACAGACTCTGACACGAGGCTGCCTCTGCTTCTAGTCATTAAAATTGCAAATGTGCACATACCAGTGGCCACGAAAACACATGGAATTCAGGTGCTGGTGATGATCAAACAATCCAACTTGGAATACCAACTCATGGAAGTTATTGCTTGCACCTTGAACACTATATCCGTTGCCTCGCGATCTGCTGCCTTTACAAGTATTTTCTTTCTCTGTTGAAAATAGAGAAAAAAAATTTTTTTACAGGAAGTAAAATGGCCCTCGAAAGGCTGCACTAGTGTTCCTTGTGTTTGTGGGTGGCTGTCCTCAGTGACAGAGTGCTTTTTTTATTTTGTGTTCCCAGGAGCTTTCTTCCTCTACTCCAGTATGGCTTTGGTGGGCTTCTTCTTCTTCTATGGCTGCCTGCCGGAGACCAAAGCTCGGCGTCTGGAGGAGATTGAGGCGCTGTTTGAAAACCAGCTTTGTTCCTGCGGCGCCTCTGATTCAGACGAGGGACGACAGGTCGAATACATCAGAGTCAAAGGTTCAAACTACCATCTATCGGACAACGATGCATCTGATGTCGACTAGAGAGAGTCTGAGTGTCCTCTGGGTGTTTTGTTTGCTTCAGTGATAACTGAACCAATTACTGAAAAATATTACAGACCCAACCACTGAAAGTAGTTGAGTCTTTAATATTTTTATTTTTCTGTGTGTGTGCTAAGGAGGCACCGCTACCCTCACTTTCAATTCAGTCGATTCAGGAATCCAAAATCAAAGACAGTGCTTTAGCAGTCAGCATGGCAGTGTGTGGTCATTATTCTCTGAATGGTGATTAAACCAAATCAGGAGTTGAACCTATAAATATCTCAATTACAAATAGCTAAAACATTGTCCTTTCCACTTTAAACTGACAATGGTTCAGTGTCTTTTTTCATGGACATTTGGACAGGAAACATGACTGTTTAAAACCCACTGAATGTGCAAAATATAAGGGACACCTCCCTCTACTGAAGTCCACTTATCATGATGTACTTTACAAAAGGGGCTGCAGCTCCACATCAATAAAACGTCCCTAATATTTTGTACATTTGCTGACCCAATATTCTTTGTTATTTCTATGTTGTTGTACAAACAGTATAAAACTTGTAAACATGACAGTCACCTTACAGCATTTTGTCAGTTTCTATTTGGAGCTCCATTTAAAAAGGTACAGTAAACGTGGTCTCAGGTTTGTGTGTCCACAAAACTTCTGTTGTAACTTCTTGTCGATCTATAGTACCATTATGCCTTTCTATATGAAACACATCTCAGTTAAATGTCGTTTAAGCTTGTAGCATAGCGCACTGATGTCAGTTCTGATGACAGTCTTAGGTTGTGGTCGTCCTGATATTTTTCTACTAAAAGCGTACACCAGAGATGTGCAGTATATCGTTCAAGTTTAAAAAACTTGTCATGTCAGTTGGTGCCTAAAAACAACCACCAGTCCAGTAGCACTGAAAGAATATAAGTTCTGTTGCTACAATTTATTTTTTATTAATTCAGTAATCTATTTATTGCCAATTGACTTTATAGAAAATCACCATTTAGCATCCTTTTTTTTTTCATTCTGTTGCTTACCTGACCTCCAAAAGTTGCAGTTTTTAACATAATACTATGGAGAGTGCAGTCTCATGTCATTTTGTCACTAGGTTGTGAAAACCTGAACTATGAATCCTTGTTATGCACCTACATGTTATGAACCATTGTTGATTGCGATTACTGATGCATATTAAGCACGTAATGTCCAGCAAACAAAGCGTTGGACTAAAACCATGTTTTTATGATTGAGACTTTACTTGTATTTCAAGTATTCCATTCTATCTTTAACATAATAGCCTAATATTAGTGCCTGTGTATCGTGAAGGTGCCTAATGGCTGTTTTAGTTCTAATCCCTAAAGTGGATGTCTAATATCATGTTATGACGTTTAGGTCTAAATAGTTTTTTTTTAATTTATATGTACATATCTGCATTTCACCTGTGATTGAATATTATTTTTTTACTAACATTTCATGTGTTTTGATTTCTGTCTTCCTCCATAGCCTTATGTACAAACAGCTGAGCATATCATTTCTGTGGTTCTCGTGTCAAAAGTCGAGGGGTAAGTTTTAGCGTAATTTGCTGATGTTGTTTTGTAAAATTGTAGAGCTGTGTAAGGGTTACACCACGTTAGACTAATACACATAGCTTTCTGTGTAGCAAATACTGTTTGATGTAGACTACCAAGTAATTTTGTGTAATAAAACAGTGTAATTAGACGTAAAGGCTGCGCCATTATTGCGTCCAGTGAATTGGCTTCTCACAGTGGACCATGTCAAGTTAAGGACAGTACACTTTTTGGTACATGGGTTCAGACTCATCATGAATATATGAAATATAATATCTCTTTTTGGTGAACTTTTTGAAGAACTGTTCATCAAATACTGTGGCATAATATAGTGACATTTCCAGTGACCGGCCAAATTTAAATGAGGTATTCACATCAAGTATTGTAATATTTTTGTTGTCGTCAAGATATCATATTTATATATGGATGCCTATGGAAATGGTTGCTATACTTAATATTATATTACTCTCCTAAATGGCACGAGGAAACACTATAACTGTCCTTTAAACAAACTTTTATAACTTAAAGGTGGATTTCCAAAAGCAGCCTTATATCATGTTACCATAATTTAAATCCCATTATTTCCAAATTATTACATATTAAGTAACTGCTGATTATTTTCCAAAGCAAGCAGTATGTTTTACGATAGATTTCTGTTCCCTGGCAAGCATCATTTCTGCTATTGTTGTTAAATGCAAATAAAATTAACTTGTACAGACTGCATCCTTGCTTGAAGTCGGTGTCATTAGCAATGATGCAGCAAAACGAATTCAAATCCCCTTTTGAAAATGATCAGCAACCTATTAAACCATGAATAATTTGTAATTATGGTACTAAAACATGCAAAATCCTCTTGTGAATGGTCCTTAAAGCCAAAAGTCAAGTGAATCAAAGAGCCTGCATAATTTTTTGCAAACCATATTTCCACTGTGACTTGAAGTTAGCTATTAGTTGTTAGGTAAAAGATGACAACTTTGTCCTTCGATTTACTTAAATAGGCTTGTCAACCTTTACACCCAAAGGGAATGTAGTTAAGAAATGGCGAAAAACAGCTCAATTATAATTCAAAATGTGGTATTACTTTATGTGTTAGGTTTCCATGTGGTCACGGACATCTGTCCACAAAAAAATAGTTTTTTACTTAAAGTGTTATTGCAGGTGAAACACACACAAATGAAGCTCCATAACACAAATTGTGTAATGAAACTTGTGTTGACCAAAATATTTAATGTGATTGTTTAAGGCTGCACCTTTGTCAAAGATCCTGTGGTGTTCAGCTGTTAACATCCACTCATGTTAACACTGTCCTCTGGGATATTTACTGTGTACTTATGGTGAAATGGTTGCAGTTTTTTTCAATGTGAACCAATGTGTTTCTACAGTTTATGATAAATTACAAAAATAGGAATAAAAAAAGAGAGTGCTGTATAGTATGTTTGATTAATGTTAAAGCTGTAAATGTTTTGCTAGAGTTTATATTCTATAAAAAATAAATATCCTCATGAAATATTAACACTTGAATATGTATTTGACGAAAGAAATAAACTTATGAATCAGATTAAACATTTGTGACTTTATTTCACTGTCTATCTGAACATGTTGAACCAACACTGTTTTTGTTAAATGTTGTTTAAATGCTTAAGGCAAACTATTAATTATCTTAATTAAAAAAACACACAAAGAACAGGGTTGTTTTTAAAATTTCATGCTGCCTTCATCACTCTGCCTGTCTTCCTTCCTTATAATCCATCCTTTTTCTTCTGCTTGAGCAGGAGCAAAATGTTGGCTACATCCACCTCTTCCCACTGTCTGCTAACTTTGATGGCAGATGTGACCTCCTCGCTCACTTCATTAGAGAGGTCTCTCATCAGACAGCCATTTTCTTGTTGCCCTCCTTCAACTTGACCCTCTCATCAGAAACAAGAGCAGAAAACATGGTTATTCAACAGAATGACTGATCAGTTATTGTCAGTCAGGAATCTGCAGAATTTAAATATGCAAAAATGAATCTTAAGTTTCTCTATTTTAAACAGGAAGTGGCACATTTAGTCTTTAACTTTAATGTTATACCTCTGCCATCAGTCATGCTTAGAGCATCCAGACAGGGGTTTATGGGTCTCTGAGGGATGATTTTGCCATCACTCTTGTCAGCAGTTAATTTGTTTATACTGATGATGCCTGATAGGAAACCAGCTCTGGATTTCTTCTTGCTCCGGGGTATATCATTCCAACCACCCCTTGCCTTGCTTGGTGACGGCATATGTTCCTTTGTCTCTGCAGTAGTATCAGTCTGCCTCCCTGTGGCCGGATGCTGTACTGACATTTCAACAGGTGGTGGGCAGAAGTTCAACCCGCTGGCTTTGGATGCATTGTCTGCAACAAAGCTGCACTGAGCTGAGGCATCACATGTCTCAGCCTTGGGGTTGTCGGCAGTTTGAGTTCCTGCATCTCGAGTTTCACTGGGTGTTTTCTTGCATTTGCACAAGTCTGAGCTCTGAGTTTGAGCCACAGCCTGAGGAGAATCAAACTGACTGAAATTGTGGCTTCCCATCTGTTGGCAGTTACTTCCTGCAGCTTTATCTGGATGGGCCACATTCTGATTATCTCTGATGTTCATTTTTGGTTTTAGGAGTGGAGTGAGCAGCCTGGGCTCAGTGTCTCCTTGTTCTGGATTCCCCTGTAAGCCCAGGTTTGGGCTCAGGCTATCTGCACAACAGCCTTGGTCTGTACATGAAGAGACAGCATGGAGACTAGGCTGACAGCAGTCCTCTTCCTAAAATACAGTTAGAAAAGGGAAATACAACAGTGTTTAGCATTAGATATTGCTAAAGAGAACAGCACTCACTGATGTGTAGTGTGGTCAAATAATAGAAATTAACCAAATGATGTTCTTGGATGTCAAAGTCATCAGAATTTATTCCTGAAGAATCAAGTGTATGATAGGAAAAAAAAGCTTTTAAATTTAAATAATTACTGAATTTTGTGTTAAAAGAAAATGTTACTAAACTTCTTTGTGGCTTAAACTTCTCTAACAATGCCATCGTCCCTCCTGATGATTTTTTATCGTGTGTCTGAGGTGTTACTGTAGTCACCATACAAATGAAAGTAGGACCAAAATATTGAGTGTAACCTACTTACATCATTTGAGTCTGAACTGAGGTAACCTCTGCAACAACAATAACTAGGCGAACAGTCACAGCAAGTCATGAAGCTATTGTTGTGTTCAAGACATGCTGTGGGATTGAAGAAAAAACATCTATTCAGTTTATTGTCTTTTCTCCCTCATATACACAGCGTAGGAAAAGCATGATTTAAAATGTTTTTTGCACTTACAAAAGTTCATGTTGGTGCAGTTGGAAAGCTGTAAAAAAATAGAAACAGGATGTGAAACTGCAACTGCAGGATAAATTTAGAAATACCATAAGGGACACTGTACAACAGAGTTTTGGAATTTACTTTCTTTTTAACTTGCAGTTACAATCTGTACCACATGATGGCAATAAAAGGCTAATTACCAAAAAAAAAAATGTGATCGCTTACCTCCCCACCCATGCCTTGAGAGTCAGGGACAGTTCTGATAGTAAAGAAAAAAGTCCAGTGTAAATAAAATGCAAAAACATATCAATTTTAATAATTGTATGATTTTATCTTATGTATAAAAACTCACTGTGGTGTCAAAGGTTTGACTTGTGTGTCATCTTTGAGATGTATCTTCAACTTTTCTCTCCCTACTTGTGAAGCTGGAATCAAACTCAATGTTAGCCTTCAAGAAAACTTCACTGTTATTGGGCAGAAGATTTAAGCTGTATTCACAATCTCTCTTACATTCTTCAGTACTGAAGCCCCTGAAAACATCTTCCTCAATCTGCTGCTCATTTTCTGATTGGTTGAGGGTGAAGTCCAACACGGGCTCCCTGTCCTCTGGTTGGTTGAGAGTGAAGGTGACCTCATGTCTTGCACGTCCCCTAGTCTCTATGTTACTGAAGTACCACACATTTACATTGAGTGGTCACAAATAACCAGTTGATCTGAGGATAGAAAAGGTACATTCAATTTTTGTGTTGTCCTCACTCTCGCTCTGGACTTCCAAACAGGACTTCAGCTCCTGTGGGTGTTTCCAGTGGGTAGAGGAGTGGGTTTGATCCACAGGACCAAGGGATACAGTCTGTCATACCTCTGGGCTGCGAGAAGGGCTGAAACTAGCAAAATGATAATACCAGAGATTGGACTAGCTTCATATTTGGAAAGATGCCGTCATGTTTTAATACTCTAACCTTCATTGGCGCACATACTTAGCTCTCCGTAGCAATAGCTGCTATAGTCAGTGACTAGTTTAACTCATCAGATGAGGATAGTTGGTATAAACCTGCTACTAGGCAACTATGTCAGCTGGCTTTCTTCTCCAGTTCTGCTATCGTTGTGTTTTATTGTACAGAGATCTGATGTTGCATAGTGGGCTTAGTGCTGCCCAAGATGATTTTGATTAGTCTAAGGAAACATAAAAAAGTCAGCAGATGATAATTGGTGTAGCATGATCTTTCTCCATCGCTGACACACTACTATGGAGATAAAGCTGGCTATGAGAGACTAGTTGATGACTTAAGACTGGTCTACAATATTTCCTGTGATACATCTATTGACATTGTGAAGTAGATCTAGCCATCATCATTTCATTGTTCCCATGATAAGTGTTTAGGATCCATATGAGTTGTTATGTTGCACTTAACAGGGATTTACAAATGTTTCCTCTCTCAGATGTAAATACTACGTAATTCTGTGGGATCACACCAGTTGGCAAATTAGCAAGGTTTAAATAAACATTACTGACAATATTAAAAAAAAACATCTCATATCTCAAGGTGTTTAAACCAAGGCAAATATCACTTTAAGTTAAAATGCAAAGCAGGATTGTAGGAAATTGAGCACTGATATTTTTTTATAGGCAAAATCTTAGATAACCTGTTCAATAACACAGGACAAAAGCTTTTAGAGGCTTTTTGCTTAAGAGGAGGAGACATCTTAATATCTCTGCACTTCATGAAGAGGATCCAGCTTAAGTATGCTCTGTGCACACTGTCCAACATTTTAAATGCATCACGTGCTTACTTTATGCAGACTTAATGTGCACGGTGTCCATGCTGTAACAACTGGTCAGGCTGAGTCCAGGTAAGGCTATAAAGCTACACGTGAAGTTAAATGTTGTGATAACCGCACTTGTAATGATTGTGGACTGTGCTTATTAATTTTAGATATAACTTAAATTCAAATATATACTTCTCGTCTAACTACCTTGGTCTGCTCCAGCCCTGAGGTGTCCCAGTGTGGAGGGGAGCGGTGGGGAGGTAGTTGTGCCTGCATCTGGCCTCTCTGCTGGAGATTCAGGTTATTGGGGAACATTCCTGGGGAGACCATTTGGATTTGGCCCAAACTAACTAATTGTACAAAAAACATACTCATGCAGAGTCAAGCACACAATAACCACTGTTTAATTTAAATTATAAGATTTTTTTTCTATAAGATACTTCGCAATACCACCTTGGCCTGAAGAAGCTGATGAGGTGGAGGAAAAGGGACTGAGAGGGTCGGTTATGGGTGGCACGTAGTCAGAAGCACTGTTGTCAGAGAAAGCTGACTCCTGCACTGGTGAGAGCTAGGAGACAAAAACGTTAGAGGTTTTCTAACCAGAGGGTCCCGTGGTCCTGTGGATTAGTTAATTAATTAACTGATTCATTATCAGAATTTTACAATATGAAAAGGAAGTGACTAACCTGCTGACACCTGAACCCTTGTGAAATAACACTGTTTCTCTTTTTGGTTCCTTGAGCACTAGAAAGTCACAAAGAACAGACATGGTGAGAGTTGTAGTAATGACTGGGGGTGCCATTTGAAAAAACACACTCCAGCTCTACCTGTACTGAGGCTGGCTCTCAACAAATGTCAGCTGTGATGGAGAGCAGGGGCTCATTGGGAGTACAAGGGGCTCATTTCTCTTATGCTTAGATCCTCCTTTACAGCTGCCAAGAACTGCCACTTTTGGGGGATCTGAAAAACACAGTTACTGTTTACTTAAATCATTTGCCATGTTGAAAATTTGATGAGCATAGTTACTGGCGCATGGACAAGTATGTGGTCATATACAGTTTATAAGCTACAGATCATTTATGTTATGTTGGAAAATAACTATTTGATGTTTTAGTATTTGAAACACAGGCATTCTTTATTTTTACATTCTGCATCTTCTGAGTTTAAAACATTTTACTCAAAGACAAACTATAATTTTTTCCTCACTAGCTTTAAGGAGAGGGGAGTTATTCTTCACTATTCTCCTAATGTTGTTTCTTCCTTTTTTAATTTCCGTTACCCAATTTTTTTAACTGCACTATATCAGTTTCTACTAACTGTTATTTCTCACCTGTATTTTCTTTTTTAGAAGCTATCTGGTTGACGATGAACAAGGTCATCAGGTCCACACTACCTGAGCTAGCACTTTGAGGGGGTGAAGGGAGGGCAATTCCCAAGCTTTTCAGTCTCTGTTGCATTTTTCTCTTTTCAAAGAACTCCTGGGAAAATTAGCAACACAAGAACATTTAGCTACACCTTGCGTTATGAAAATATTATGGCTGTTGACTGCCAACCTTACTAGTTTTGAAAAGCCAATGTAAATTTTATTCAGATGTCTAACCCTCTGTCTTTTTGCATCATTCTTCATCACTAACCGGTTCCTGCAACAAGAGTCGTTAAAATGAGGACGTTATCCAGGTCAGCTAACATTTTTATGCTAATGGTAATATTAGCACGTTAGCAATTAACCAAAGCATTGCTCTCTCTCTTACCTTGAACCCCCAACCCAATTCATTTTCGACGGTTGTAACTGTAATCAGCGGAAAAAAAGAAGTAAAGCATGAGTATAGTGAGTGTGAAAATGACAAAGCTATAGCTAAATTGTTTTAAAAGCCCACTAGTAATATAATGTTTTTGCTAGCTAGCTTTTTAACTTTAACTGACTCAAGATGTTGCTGGAAGTATGTGGATGCACGAGAACCAACCACTATCTTTTCACGCGCCACCTAAAGATGATGAGAAGCATGTTTAAATATATTTTAAATACTTTTGTAACAGTTGTAAGTGTTTAATATTGTGTCCAAACTTGTATTTTCCTGGATAAAAAATTACAGTGTGACACTTTTTTGCCAGAACCTAAATTTCAAGAACAGCATAAACAACTGAGATAATTTGTTACGTCAATCACGCAACCAATCGTCTTTGGCAGGGGGCGCGACCAATGAAAAAAGCTATTGTAAAAGCGTAGGGCGGAAATAAAGAGTGTCAAGTTAACAGAACGCGGAAATGTACAAGTCAGGAAGTTGGGTGAGATAACTTGAAAAATAAAACCACAACATTGACGGTGTGGTCTGTCCGGTTTCTAATGTTAGAGGAGTCGGTTTTATTTTGATAACTGTAACCGGAAGTGCGTACAATTTCGTTTGTCGTGCTTTACCGTGATACAGAGAAGAGGAGGATGTAGCGGTACATGAATTAGGCTCGCTTCAAATTAGTCCAGCCATCACAAGTCCTTCTCTTTGAAATATCGACGTGGTGAGTCGGACTTGGGGGGATGGGTGTTGTACGGATTGTCAGCAGAGACAAGTAACGTTTAAAAAATGTCCAACATCCTCGATGCGGCGTCCAAAGTGAGATGGGACCGCACGGCTGCGGCGAAGCGAGCCGTGTTTCTTGCGGCGGCTGCTTACGGTGTCAAAACACTGTACCCCATCATCTGCAAGCAGCTCAGCAAAAACAAGGATCCTAGGAATAATCGCCGGGCTTCAAAGACGGAAAATGGTTCCACTTGTTCGATTAAAACACAAATACAAGCTGCGGATCTTAAGAAGGCATCCCCTGGGGTAAATGCCGAATTTTTCAAGCAGATCCTCGAACTTGGTAAAATCCTCTTCCCCAGGCTTGTGTCTAAAGAGCTCGGTTTGCTCTCCTTGCATTCTGTGGCGCTGATATCCAGGACGTTTCTCTCTATTTACGTGGCCAGCTTGGACGGTAAGATTGTCAAAACGATCGTGGAGAAGAAACCCAAGCGCTTCATCATTCAGCTGATCAAATGGCTCCTCATTGCCATCCCGGCCACGTTCGTCAACAGCGCCATCCGGTACCTAGAGTGCAAACTGGCCCTGGCCTTTCGCACCCGGCTGGTGAATCATGCTTACAGGACCTACTTCACCGATCAGACCTATTACAAAGTCAGCAACATGGACGGGAGGCTCGCCAACCCGGACCAGTCTCTCACTGAAGATGTAATGATGTTTTCCCAGTCTGTGGCCCACCTCTACTCTAACCTAACCAAGCCTATACTGGACGTTATGCTGACCTCCTACACCCTGATACAGACAGCCAGATCCAGGGGGGCCAACGCCTCCGGGCCGACCCTGCTCGCCGGGCTTGTGGTCTTTGTCACGGCCAAAGTCCTGCGGGCTTGCTCGCCCAAATTTGGCAAATTGGTGGCCGAGGAGGCTCATAGGAAAGGCTACCTGCGCTATGTGCACTCAAGGATCATTGCAAACGCTGAGGAAATAGCTTTTTACAGGGGACATAAGGTATGTGGAGCTGAATGAGCTCATATATAAAACATATAGGTTACATTTGTTGTGACAGACATGCTCCAATAACTGAGGGAAAATGTGTATTTATTAAATTATGATTATTGTAAAGTGCAACCACAAAAAGATCCACATTGTCTATGAATAGATGACTAATAGATAATGTGGTTTGTTTCTCAGCATCATTTACAGTCTGAGCCTCCATTATGTCAATTTCTACAGGTGAAATCTAGTTGTAAACAACACGAGACAATTCAGATGATCCTCTTCCACCACATCCTGAAAACAATGTTAACATAGTGTCATAACATGTATACATGAGTGTAATTGGACTGATAATTGCTAATGAACAGGCCAGTGGGTGATAACAACGACTCCAGTCAATGTTCCATCACAGGGATGCAGGAAGTGATTACAGTGCTATGTATTGGATTATATTGTTCACTGCAGGTGGAGATGCGTCAGCTGCAGAAGTGCTACAGGGCTCTGGCTGACCAGATGAACCTGATCCTGTCCAAGCGCCTCTGGTACATCATGATCGAGCAGTTCCTCATGAAGTACGTGTGGAGCAGCTGCGGGCTGGTCATGGTTGCCGTGCCGATCATCACTGCTACTGGCTTTGCTGACAACGGTAAGGAGGCCCCAACTTCTTCTTTTCAAAAGTCCTCTGCTATTTAAGTCTTAGGCCGTTAGAATTATTTTACAGTGTTATTCAGAGAAACTTCATTTGTTTAATCGTATCTGGGTTGTAGTAAACCTATAAGTGCCACTATAATAGTTGTATGTTTAACTCTACTGTGTAAACACATCTCACAGTGCATATGAGGATCATTAGCATTTAAAACCAACAGCTACTGCTTCCTCCTCAAGCAGGGCCTGTTTAGCACGTGTGAAAACAGTAGCTGCCTCCCACACATCCCTGATGACATTTCAGCAGCGTCCAAGCTGTGACTAAGTCCCTTTGCTTGCTTTTCACCACTACTGTAGTGCTAACGCTCCACAGTGTCACCGCTGCTATTTAAATGACTCATTTCCATTCTAATGCTCACAGGTATGAGAGTAAGAATGTGTTGTCAGTCGGATCACAGGAGACGGACGCAGACAATCAGATAACAGAAGCCACATGGAAAGTTTTGTAGCTTGTGGGCATGATATGGAATAATCGTCCCTTACTGTTTGCAAACAAAGTGTTCAAAGATGGATCCTCCTCTTTGCTTTAACTTGTGATGGTCAAGAAAGCTTGAGAGTAAATATAGAGAGGGAGCTGCGTTACTGAGAACAAAGTAGTGAACCAGAGAACAAAAATGTTATTTTCTGATTGTTTCACTGCTGTTGTGATCTAAAGAGAAAGTCTGGAAAACAGACAGAGGCATTTCTGAGAGACCAGACAGACAGCAGTGTGGCCTTATGGCCACTATGTTTTTATGGATCTGCAGCCTTGTGCTGTTATTGACTGAAGGAAGCGCATCACCGCCCAAAGTATGATGGCCAGAAACATCCAGAACACAGCAAAATAAGAATAAAATAAGAAAATACAGATAAAAGGGCAATTTCTTTGCAGGTACAGACACATACCGCAAACTTCTAGCAGGTCGTACATGATGATTTTTGTGTGAGTCAATTTATTGGTTTTTGGTAAAATCCTGACTGTGATTGCTTTACATAAACATGTCTGTAGTGTCAGTTTCTTCAGTCAGCTTTCTCACTCTCTCTCACACGTCTTGTCTCACCTTCTGACCTTTAGAAACAGCAGACGGGCAGACGCAGGTGATGGTGAGTGAGAGGACGGAGGCTTTCACCACCGCTCGGAACCTCTTGGCCTCAGGTGCTGACGCCATCGAGAGGATCATGTCCTCCTACAAAGAGGTGAGGACACCGCTTGGTGAAATTGATGTAGCCTTGCTGAAGTGCAGTATGACAGAACCAGTCTGTCTTAAGTTAATACAAAACATCTCCATCTTTGCAGCAGAATGATTCGCTGCCCGGTCATTTCTCTGATTTTCACTTCAAATTTAGAGTAAAACACTTGAGTGTTTATAGGAAACACCACCAAAAAAAATCTGCAAATGCACCTGATTTAAATATGTAAGCTGGAAAACAAGGTTGATCAGTCAAAACAATTAATTTGAAGACCTCAGCTTGAGCTCTGGGGAACAGCGATATCAATTTATTCAGTTTATAAGAATTTTTTTTTTTATAAACAGTTAAAATAATCAGCTGTTACACAGTAAATTCAGAGATCTATCTCACTTCTGACAGCTGTAATTTGTGAGTGTGATAAATGTGTTTAATGCAACATTATATGCTTGAAATTGTGGTTTTAATGGCATATTTTAGCTCAAATGAAGCTTCATGAAACAAGAGACTTTTTGTTCTTACTTATATTGTAAAGCGGCCCATCTACTAGCTAGCCTTTTGGGAGTGCCTGTAAATATTTCCTATCATAGTTTTAATAGCGTTTTTTTCAAATTGTTTTCTAAAGAATAAGATTGTTCAGGCTACAGTTTTAGATATTTACATAATGTCAGATAGCGATTGGAACGTACAAGTGGTCTGACAGATGGGTGGGTGGATAGACGAACACACAGACTGGAGGAATGATTGGCAGGTGCATGCTGTACAGAACATCCATCTCACTTTACTTGTCCCCATATGAAGCTCACCATGCATGCACAGAAATCCAGAAGAAAGAAAAAATGAATTAAGGCCTTGTTCATTGAGGGCCAAATCCCTGATCTTTCCTTGCTTTTAAATCCAAAAAAAAGCAAGACCCATTCATGCATTCTCTCTCTCTGGCTGCATTTTGAGCTCTATAAGAGGATTTGGCTGCAGCACATTTGTGGCGAAGCTGTATTGCAGTACAGGTGGTTTGTTCATGTCTACTTTTGATCATATGCACACCCATGTTTTTGGGATGTAACTCTGAACTTTCCAGCGTTTGTCATTTCTTAGTGGCATACATAGTAATTTAGTGGGTCAGGTACATTTGAATGGCATGCTTACAGGAAAGAGGAGGAAGCTCTTATGTGCAAGCAGTTTGCTGCGTGAGTCATCTCTGCTCAAAAACCTACCATTGTACCACTTTACACACACCACAAGAGTGTGAACACTTAAGGCCAGACACACACATATACATACACAATCCTGATTGTACAAATACACAGAAGGACCAGCCATGTTGTAATAACACGAGCTGGTGCCAAGTGAATGATTTTATTTCACTTAAATACAAATTTGTCTGTCTGTAACTTAATGTTTCAGGCTCAAAACACTTTCCTGGAGGATACGAGTTTAAGCCTTTCTTGTGTACAGTGTTGTTAGATGTGCAGCAGCAGCAAGTCCCTGCATGCAAGGCCAAGAGACGTGCGAGCGTGTGTGCAATTTAGCAAGCACATTCCTCAGGCAGTATGCCCCGCTCACGCCTCCAAATCTATTTAATATGACAGCATAGACTGTATATAGTCAGATAGCCTGGTAACTTGTCTCAGCTCGTTACTAAGCCAGCTTTGTTTTGTTTTTTCAAAGGCCTGTTTATCCCCTTAAGGAATTGAGCACCCTCTATTAGCTTCATTTAGCTATTGTTTGTTTGCTTTTCTTTTTACGTATAGTTTTAAAGATTGTATATGACAATCCAAGTGTTTCCTCAAGCAACTGCAAAAGGGTCTGAAAATCTAACATAATCAAATATTATTCATATTCATAAAAATATATATATGGATAATAATCTAATTTTAATTCCTATTTGCCATCCCCATCTTTCTCATAACCTGCCAGTCATGAGTCTGCTGGGCTATGCTCCCTAAATTTAGCAATGTAGCTCGCCTGCTAGCATCTAATTAGCTGATGCTGACTCACAAAAATTTTCATTATTTTAAAAAAGTCTTGAGGCGTAGGAACGGCCGAGCTGACAAATGCTCAGCTGCAAAATGTCCAAAGAACTTACAAGAATGGATATGAATGTGATTTTTTTAACATACATTTAAGTATTTTCATTGTTTTTTGGGGATATCTTTTATAAAAGGGTCCCCCTTATAAACTTATTTCATTTTGAGGGCCTTGGCATGCTTCCGTTTAGGAAACCTCAGATTTGATCACATTATATCTGCCAAAAAAAAAGAGAGAAACTCACAAACCATTTATAGGCAATAATTCCTCAAGATTGAATCCACTGGCACTCTGATGTCACTGTAGGTCAGCCAGCAGTAAACTGGTGTTGTGTTTGAGTGTGTGTGTGTGTGTGTGTTGTGTATTGTGTGTGTGTCCAGAGCTCCTTCCCTCAGGGCTTAGCTTAGCTGTGAATAATCCTCCATCTGTTGATCTCTGAGCCTGCACTTCTGCATCTTTTTTTCACTTTCTGTCTCTCTCTTTCTGTCTACCACACCACGTGTCCAAACCCTTTTCATTCAAAAAAGGGAAGTACAATTATTAGATGTTTTGGCAGGAGTTCATGTCTCTAGTGATATATATGCACAGAAAGTACGGCAAGATACACCACCGGATGTGGTGACCTTTTTTAGAGTCCCAATGGCAGAACACAGATTAAAATTTTCTGCTAAATGTTGAAGTTTTTTGCAGTTTTGTCGCTTTTTATAGACACACTTACTCCAACTGGTGGGGTGAGTGTTATAATGCAATATAAGCCTGTGTTTTTGTTTATATTTTGCTGGCAAACCCACTACAAGAAACCCACAAATACAAGTTTAAAGACAGAAGACTTTAGACTTCAGACCTGCTCTTAACTGCATTAAATGTCAGAGACACTGTTTTAAAACAGTTAAAATTAGATTTTCCTCAATCAATTTAAGACTCATTTCCAGTCTTGTCATGTTTGTCCTGACCTTCACGATGGGGAAATTATTGTAATTGTAGAAAATTGTTTTCTTTCAGCACGATGAGCTTTAGTGTGTCTCTTAGTTATTCAAGGAGAGCAGTTCACTGATTTCTGTTACTTTGTTCTATATTTGGACAATAGCCCAGTGAAGTGAAACAGAGCAGTAAACAAAGTGGTGATGGTTTGCAGGAGCTGTTCATCACTCAGCAATCTTTTTTAAGCAACAGGCCTGTAATTATTCACTGCATGTTCTTGCTTTTTTCAGTTCTTTAGGGTTGCAATTTATAGATTAGCCTAAAAGTAACAATAAATTCAATCAACAGAGCCATAAATATATATAAAGGATTCATGATTAATAGCATTCATTAATCATCCATTTCAATGCATAAAGTGAAGTAGTTTTACATATTGAATAATATGATCATTCTGTTGGTTATCAAAGTTGTATTTAGGTGTTCTTGCAGTACCCTGATAGTTCTATTTTCAGTAGCTGTAAAGATGTTTTTGAAGATAAGAAAATATTCTGGATTGTTATTATAAATCCATTCTAAGTAATAGAAGCAGAAAAATACTGTATGTTTCTATATGTGTGTAATCCAAAGGGACTTTTGTCTTGTTGAAGGCTGAGAATTTTAGAGCAACAAATAGATAAATTAGATAGATATAGATAAACAGATAGAAAGATATAGATAAAAAGGCTATTTAATGGTGTCTATCCCCCACTGACAAAACTTTAATTACTTTCAGAATGCTTCAATAAGCTGTCAAAAGTCTTTAAATAGTGAATGTTTTCTTCACCGTTGTACATGAGGAACATCATCCACTCCACTGTTCATATCTACCTCTCCCTCCTCAGACACATTTTATGTTATGTGTCTTTTGGTTTCTTTCTTCACATCTCGGAAGCCCCACATGATTTCCATGATTTCCCAGAATTGGTGTCTGCTGTTTTATATAATCAAGCTGTGTCAGCAGCCTTCATTGTCTCGCTGCAGGGTGCAGCGCTAAAGCCAAAGCAACAGGATGATTTTTCACCCTCATTTGTCCCAGAGTTTCATTACATTTAATGCAAAACAGCCTTGATACTCACTTGTTTTGGCTCCCTTTCCTGTCATATCTTAATGTATTTTATGTTTATCTTCAGTTCACATCATCTGGACTGTTGAAGTCATTACAGTTGCTTTTCTTTATGCTTTGAATTTAAGTAAAAGCATTTCCATCATAGTTTAACGTTTTTATTCATCATTTTTATCATCATAATTATCTAAATTTTTATATACTTTAGTTAATCACCTGTCTCCTAAAGACTATCACACCTCACGAGGCTTTTCAGATCTGTTTGTGTGTATATATAAATGTGCGTGCTCTTTAAAACACACAAACACGGAACATGCAGCCCTGGACATACTGGATATACCTGATCCATGAATGTACTGTTGATTGTATTAAGTAAAGAAAGAAATGTGATGCTAAGATCGTATCCTCTGCAGCAGCCACTCTGCATACAACCCTGATATTTGTTCATTATATGAATTAACACTGTCACATATTGTTGGGCGCACACAAAAGAAACTATTTTATGAGGGGTTTAAAATTAAATAATCCTTTATGTTTCCCAATTATACCTGTTTATCTATTTTTTTTAATATTCCTTCTGTGTATTTTACAATTAAGCTATTCAGATCATTTATCCCTGTCTTTAAGCTAACTTTAAGCTAGCTAATATGTTCCCTTTAGCTAGCAATACCTACTTTAAGATTTTTCATTACATTTAGCTAATTATTTTCAAAAATGTGTTTATTTAGTTACTTATCTCAAACATCTATGTACTACAAAGATGGTTGAGATAACGTTTTAAAGTTTCACATCTTGACTGTCCACTTACGAAGGAAAACTTGAGTTATATATGCCAGGTGTAAACAGGGCAAAAATGTATATTTTAATCACATAGTAATTACTTTTTATTGAATTAGATCATCTTTTCTGCATACACACTGATAACTGCTGGAGTATCCCTGGGTGACAATCAGAAATTTAGCACAAACACACTCACACTGTCAGAATTTTATCAGCATATTGCCATGATAGCAACATGTGGAGTGTGATTCTCCTCTGGGTCACAATAACATGCCTCTGACATTTCCCAATAATGACCATTGACCCCTGTGTGTTTGTCGTGACAGGTCACAGAGCTGGCGGGCTACACTGCACGGGTCCACAACATGTTCGTGGTGTTTGAGGACGTCCAGAAGGGTATTTACAAGCGCTCATCTCTGTCAGCCACGACGGGAGGGGAGAAGAAGAGCAAGCCTGAGATGCATATAGATGGACCACTGGAGATAAAGGGTGGGCTTGTGCTTCTGTTCTCACACACACACACATAAACACACACACCTCTGTCTGTTTTAAAATAAACTGAAAGTGAGAAACAGGCAGTCAGCAGTCTGATAGGCCAGTTCTTAGTTACTGTTGCTGTGTTGTGCAAACTTTTACCACTTCTGCTGTCTGGAGCAAGCATGTGGTTTTGGCTGGCTGGTCCAAATGCATTGTGTGCACTAAAATAAACTCAAATCATGTCAAACAGTAATCAGTGTTACATTTTTCCTTAGATATCCTATAGTCTTCCTTAGATGCATTATAGTCAAATTAACCTTAAAACCAAATGAACAACAAACACAGGCCCTTAGTTAAGGGATAAAATAAGTTACTTTAAAGTACAGTTACATCTTCAGAGTGACTCAACATTGATTTTATGTCGAAATTTCATTTATTTAGAATAACTCTTATCTGGAGTCGCTTGCATTACCAGAATAAATTTCATAGATCACCAGTGTGGCATTACAAGCAATCAGCAGTATCAAGATCAAAGGTCAGATTCATTGCATTAATATCCTGCTGCAAACATCCATTTGACCTCATAATAATTCTCCTGTGGGAGAGCACTATCAAGCTATGAGATAAGTAAAGTAGTAAAGAGAGATTTACTTTCTAAACCCCATAATTCCTGCAATGTCCGTTTTATCCCATCCATATCCACATATATGCCTTGACTCTAATCCACAGTTTCAGCTCCTGTACACTGTCGTTCTTCTCTTCTGATCCTTTCTCTCTTTGTCCTTGTCTCTTTTGTCTCTGTAGGTGTCGTGATTGATGTGGACAACGGCATCGTGTGCGAGAATGTTCCAATTATTACGCCGAATGGGGACGTAGTTGTGTCTTGCCTGAACTTTAAGGTCAGACAGCTCTCAATTCTCCTCTATACAGTTTAGATCTTCTGTGTTTAACTATTTTGCTTCTATCATGCAGCCCTTTTTTTTACCAGTTTGCTAGAATGTGGAAACATGAAAAAGTGCTAGAATGATAATTTAATCTTTTTTCCAGCACCAAACTCTACTCTATATTACCCATTTTTTGATGTTAACTGATGTATTTGCAGTATGAGATGTTCTCTGAACCCCAGTTCACTACATGACTCCCTGAGGGTCTCTCTGTCCTATGTAGTGTTAATTAGCATGTGTGAAGAATCCTGTGTGGTCTCATTAGGAAACAGATATGTCCTTTGGGTGTCAACGTGTTGCTCCCCTCAGGCTGCTGGCTACTGTAATGAGCTGGAGAGGATATAAGGATTAAAAATACAGATCAGTGCTGACTAAACAGTAAATGTAATTTCTTAAATATTTCAGATGTCTTGGGACACTGATATTCCTTCCTGTTCATATATAACACACAGCACTCAGTGTCCGCACTGTCTGCTTCAGATTCCTAATTTTTGCATTTTTGTCCTTTATTTATTTATTTCCCTCTTAAACGTCAGAGAGGCTGAGGGTCTCCTGATCCAAGACCCTGCTCCTCTCATGGGAAAAACTGAGTTAGCTTGATTTCATTGCTGATAATATTTTTCACTTCCTTGAAGCTGGCTTAAAAAAAAGGTTTGTCAGAGCAATATGTCTTTGAGCTTCAACCTGAGAGAGCGCAAGTTTATTCACACAGAGCTGAATTTTTCAAAGCCAGTCAGCTTTGTACTAAGAGGCACCAAAAGAATGTCACTTTAATTATATTTTTATATGAAAACATTAATAAATTCCTGTGAAAACACCACAAATTGATATTATGATTATTACAACTCAGCTTATATAGAAGTAAGAGGATAATTTTAGCTAGTTAATATACTATTAATCCAGATTATATTAACCATGCCGTCACTGAGGCGTAATGTTTGAAGCTTCGGTGGAAGAACAAAACCTCAGTGGTCTCAATTTAAAGGAAAAAAACAGAGACTCTCGTGAGTTTGCTCTAAAATGGCTCCAGCAGCAAACATTCACAGACCTCAGTCGAGTCCGCACAAAGTCCGGCTGTTAACGCCGGTTCAAGGTCACAACCCCCCGCTGACATCGAGCTGTTAGATAGCAGGGTGTTGTGCTGAAGCTGTGCTCGTGCTCCCACAAGTTTAAGACTGACAAGTGACAGTTTCACACGCGGTTGAGTAAAAGTGAAACTGCTACAGAGTGAGCTGAAGATGTAGGTCTAATAATTGCCTAATAAAAAGCAGAGAAGAAGAAAGTAGCTAATCAGTCGGTCAGTTATGTGCTTGTTTTAGATTTAACTAAATGGAGCATATTCACTGTTGAGATAGTCTCATACTCTTGTACATGATGTCTGGACTACCTTACTTCTCAAGGAGTACCTTTGACTAATCAAGCACCCATAGGCCTTAACAGTGTTTAGTTACTAGATCCACCTTTGTTAAGAGCATCACCTTTATGTTAATAATGAGCTGCACACAAATACCTTTGCAGAGGGGATTGTTTGATTAATTCCTTCAACTGCTTCTGCGCTTGTATCACAAATCAATTTTAATAGCACAGAATGATATATATGTTGCAATTACCATACTGGAGCTTTTCATTTGAACTTTGATTGACTTTCTTTTGGTGCAGTGACAGTTAACCTGATGAAATCTTAATCAGGTTATGATAATATGTGATATAATATACAAAAACTTGAGTGTGCTAAAGATATTTTGCAAATTTTATTTACAGCTCTATTGCCCTGTTAGCTGCAAGCAAACTGAAAGCAATGAGCGTTACCTCCAAACAGTTTGATCTGCCTTCTAGTTGTCACCTATAATGACTCAGTTTCAGAAACAAAGAAAATAAACTTAAAAAACAGTGTATTCTGTTAAAAAGCAACAACCTCTGAGGAGGAGATTGCTCTCATTAAGAAAATAAGTCAGAAACGTTTCTACAAACTGTCTCGTCTTCCTGCTGCTGGTCTCTTTAGGTGTCTTCTTCGTTTCGTCTTACTATGGCACTTGAAATCAGTTCAAATCGATCTGGATTGTTGGGGAGGGGAGATTTACAATCTGTACATTTATTTTTTAAAAAAGAGTTTGCTCTCTTGATATCACAGGCTTAAATCAGGACCTTCCAAATCTCACTGTGCAACTTCCACCTAGTAAACATCACTGAATGGAGAATCAGGGTTGTTTCTTCGACTCTGAACGAGCACGATAACACAACACTGACGTGTGATGGTAAACAGAGCTAAAGGGTCCGCCTGTGGCCTCTTTTTAAAAGAATCTGTGGTGAAAAAAAATGTACACATACAGTAGCTTTAAGATGTTTCATCCTCAGTGTCAGCAGAAAAAAATCTGGCAGCGTGCCTTGGTTTGTGGCTGCAGCAACTCTGCTTCCCCTCACGTCATTCGTTTCCCTGTTTCATGGTCAGTTTTGGAGTCATTGGGATTCTCCTTAATCTGCAATTTTGCCACTCTTCCTGTGTTTACTTTTCAGCTGTTCTGTGTGTGATGGCACTCATCATGAGTATTCATAATTATATTGAAGACTGATTTGGCTTACGGGGGATTAACGAGCTCTCTTTCCATTTCAGGTAGAGGAGAGTATGCACCTATTGATCACGGGGCCGAACGGCTGTGGGAAAAGCTCTCTGTTCAGGATCCTCAGCGGCTTGTGGCCCGTCTACGGCGGCCGGCTGCACAAACCCTCCCCCCAACACATGTTCTACATCCCTCAGAGGTATGCACACACACAAAACACACACACACTGCTATCCACATGGCAGTGAGCATCGTACCAGTGAACCTTACCGGTAATCCAATCCATTGTAACAGTACCTGTGTGTGTGTGTGTGTTTGTGGCTGACAAAGAGAAACCAGAGCTCTGGCCAGAGTGAAATATTTACCACCCAGACAAAGCTTGAAATGCTTTTAATTACAATCATTTCTTTATTATACTGCTCTCAATATTGCAGTCAGTTGAGTACCATCAGTGTGACTGAGCAGAGACACCAAATCAGCCATATATTCTTACATTTCATCTTTTAATCGACTGATCTTTGGTAACAGTCTGTGTGTTTAGTGATAAGGGTAACTAGAATTACCCAAAGTGTCACCACTGGTTAAGAATAGAAAGCACTTGATATTTTTATTTATTGATTGATT
>JAPZDV010000015.1:5775892-5791731 GCA_029814665.1 Acanthurus lineatus
TAGATAGATAGATAGATAGATAGATAGATAGATAGATAGATAGATAGATAGATAGATAGATAGATAGATGTGTGTGTATGTGTAAATATACACACACACGCACACACACACACACACACAAAATAAATATATTAAAAAACAAATAAAATAACCTAACAAGTACAAAAAGTTTGAGATTGAAACATTATTTTGTGGTTTATTATTTATATAATTTTACACAACCACCACAGTTTTATTGTTAATATTAAAAAATAATAAATAAAAAATTCGTTAGGGTACCGAGGGATTGTGATTATTATTATTGTTACTATTTTATCACCCTGCATGTACTCTCCTGGGTTGTGGTCCGGGTTGTCCCTTGTCTGGATTGGTCCAGCTCAGGAGGAGGAGTTTGGTTACGTCCTCCGCCTTCAGAGACGCACGTTGAGTGAATAATTACGCGTCCACACATACAAACACTCACGCACACACACTCACCGCACTCTGCACGGGAAGGAGGCTGAGACGATGCCTCTCGAGAGGTGACCACCGGCGGATCCCGCAGCACATTCCCCTCCCCGTCCATGGCAGACAAATGAACCAGCTCATCTGCAGCTGCTCCATCTCATTAAACATGGCTCCATTGATTTCCAGGCGGGCGAGGAGGAGGTGAGAGCGGCGGCGGCGGCGGCGGCGGTGGCAGCTCAAGATAGAAGCGCTTATCTGGGAGGTGTAGGGGAGGGAGGAGGCCTTTCTCTCGTCTAATAAAAGGATCAAGAAGAAAAAAAGGGGGATCAAGCTATTTTTAAGCGGACTGTTGTGGACTGCTCTCCGGTGACACCATGAGCAGCGGGCCGGATGAGAGCTCGGTGCGCGTCGCGCTGAGGTAAGGATGCAGCGGCGGACCCTCCTCTCCGAAGATGCTCCTGTGTCACACCTGCTACAAGCATGCACACATTATCCCTGCTTTTATTCTTGCTTATTCATTGTCCATTTGTCTCGCCAACCTTCCTATAAACAGCCACACAGACAAACTATTGCTTCTCTAATACACCCGGTCTTCCTCTTGTGTCTCTAAATCCCTTCAAAACAATACCCCTCCCTTTGTAAGTGGCTTTATTTTGGTGCTGTTTTGTGTTTTGCAACGTACATGCTCTTAGGTCCATGCCCATGTCAGAGGCTGCAAATATAGACTGGTGGCCCATGATTACATGAGCTTCTTTTGTTAATACCTGCTGTACTGTTTGTGCATGCTGTGCATTGGATTTATGAATGGAGATCTCAGCTCTGAGGGATTAGGCCAAGGAAAAGCCTGTTACTCTTCTCCTCAAAGTGCATCTCCTGTTGTCTGAGCACCTGAGAGAGTGACACTCACATACTCACACACCAGAGTATGTGAATGTATAGATTACACAGTGCTTTTGATAGCCATGGACAGAAGTGTTGGCTGCATTTTATCCATTTGTTTTCAAGCATTTTACATTTGCTTTTGTTCTGTATTGAACGTTGAGTTTTAGGAAGTGAGTGTTTGCTCTATCACACTGATCTGACCCTTGTACCCTTGGCCAGCCCATGCTGTCACTTAAACAGCAGACAAACTGAGACTGTCACCGTCCGGTCACCAGACTATCAGCGTTTCTCAAAAGCAGCATGACTGAACAAAAAAGATTCACAGACACTAAGACACATAAGAGATCAATTAAGATATCAATAAATTGCAGCCAAAGTCTGAGGCAGGTGCTTCTCTGTGTGTGAGTGTGAGTGTATGCGTTTGTGTGTGTGTGTGTGTGTGTGTGTGTGTGTGTGTGTGTGTGTGTGTGTGTGTGTGCTGGAAAGAGAATTTGAAACTTCATGTGAACTGGATCAGTAGAAGACAAAAGACAAAAGCTAGTTCGCTCTCATGTTTCTCTTTCCTCTCTGCTTCACTTGTTATTGTGCATTCAGACTTTGACCCAGAACTCTGCTTACTGAAGCCAACTCATTTTATTTTACTAGCTTGTCTTCCTCCGTCTTTATATTCACACCTTCTTAGTTTGGTGCAACATATTATCAGTAATACAAATAATACTGGCTTTTGTAATAATCAAAATTTGGGCATAGAGTTGCTGTCTTAGGTAACTAAAGACAATTCATCAAGAAGTTTTAAGCTTTGGCTGGAGGCTTCATAACCACACTTACACACATGAGCTGTTAATAATGATAATACAAATCAGGCTATGAAAAGGTCTGTGTGTGTGTGTGTGTGTGTTGTATCTTTGAGTGGGAACTACCTGCTATTGTATCTTTTTAAAAAGCTCAGGCTTCATTAATTATTTGGAGAGTCCTGTCGTCTTGTTTGCTAGTTGAGTTTCCACCTTAAGTCCAATTGAAGGTCAGTTGACTATTCAGTGGTCTATTCTTTCTTTCTTTCTTTCTTTCTTTCTTTCTTTTTTCTTTTTTCTTTCTTTCTTTCTTTCTTTCTTTCTTTCTTTCTTTCTTTCTTTCTTTCTTTCTTTCTTCCTTCCTTTCTTTCTTCTATTATTCTAGTGACTCATTCACTTAATGGGAGCTTTTGAACTTCACAGTAATTGAATACACTCAGTCAGCAGACATGCTTTTGAAATAACTAATGCAAAGATTACGTTCTTCCATCTGAAAAGGTTTGTCTAAGACTTGTATTAATTCAGTAATGGTTGCCTTTTAGTCACTGATTTAAACTAGGCAGGTAAAGTGAGAAGTCGGGGATTGAGATAAGGATTTAGTCAATTAAATGCTACAAAAACTAGAATTCTTCACACCAGAAAAGATCTGAATCTATAGTCAGTGTCTGTAAAACGGTTAGCAGTCCAGCCTCTTCTGAGGTCAGCTGTGGGACTTAAAAATGCCTTGTCACTAATCTCTTTTACTTTCACACTCACATACACGCACACAAGGTTAGCAGATCCACTTCAGGTGAATGAAACTATCCTAACCTTACATGCGACCTTATAGAGCTACTTAATCTTCCCTTTTCTTATTAGGCACCTTCTGCAGCTCAAGGATGACTTCAAGTGTGCTTTATTTCCATGAATGAGTCAACACCTTTATTGAGCAGACATTTAGACTCAAAGCAAGAAAAGCCCAGATGCGTCTCGGAGTAAAACAAATGGGTCCTTTCCATTTTATTAGCAAGCCAGGATGTATAACAGAAGAACTGGAACTGGCAAAACCCTGACATGTCAAAATATGCTTGATATTCTGTACAAAAAAGCCTAATTAATAAAGAAAAGACAGTCAACCAATGAAAGTTAACCAATTTTAATTGATTTATGATCAATAAAGTTAAAAAAAGACGGATTTAAAATATAATTTAATGCTGCAGTAGTCAATGTTCTATAAAAACAGTGGATCAAATGACAACGTGCAAAATGAATGTTGTCACTTAGATATAATAAGCCTTTAACCTGAGTGCAGTCCATTTCAGCTCTATAGAGCTTTATAGCATTTGTTAGCTCATCTGTTAGCCTATCATTTTGGTTTTTATGGTCTTCAGCTCTGCTGTTTTGGTTCACTCTTACTGCTCTGATATGTCATTTTCAACTGCAGTAATAAGCTGTTTTCAGAGAAAAAAACCTCTCCCACGCTAAGCTAACTGCCCAGCGTTAAATGACAGACGAAGTAAACAACTAACTGGTGAGCACAGTAGAGCATTTAGCAGCTAAAGAGTCAAATATATTTCCCTCAGAATTTGATGGATGGACACTGAAACAAAACAAAAATGGAGTTAACATTGGAAATAAATTCATCATGTAGCCAGAAAACGCCTGCAAACTAAAGCTAATGATGCTCCATGTCTGCTGTAAGTAAATGTTTGCTAAGACATTAGCCATAACAATAGTATGTTAATAACAGTGTTGTGTTTACAGCCTGGTCTGCTGTAATCTGCAGGTATTTGTGGATTTTTGTGTACTTACATGCAAGCTAACACTGACTTGAGACCCAGCAGTGATAATGTTTCATACCAACTCTATTAAATCTGTCATTTGAATACTTTTCACATCATGTCACCTGCGTTCCTTAGATTTACAGTAGAAACAACATAAATATGGGGTAGAAAAAACACTGAGACATATTGAATAACCTTTGATTTTACTGTAATAACAAAATTAAGAGAAATAATAACAAGTTTTCACAGTGAACACTTCCTAAATTTGGCAGTGGACACACCCTCTAACACCAACCCTTTTTTTGTTGATTTCTATAATGAATGAAGAAAGATGTAGCCTGCAGACATATGCATCATCATTACCTTAGAGTTTATTTGATTTTCTGTTAATAATCTCTTAAAGCACACCTTTTCATCTGCTATTAAATTACTGATCTGTTCCCTTTCAACACTAAACCACAGTTTCATGTTAGTGTTTTCAGCTCCGTTAATCTCCGAGGCAACATTCTAATTATTCTGAGGCTTTAAAACTGCGGTGAGCCTGATCATTACAACATCTAAAAAAGACAGTGATTGTCAGCCTCTGCCCAGCCTGTAATAGTTTAGTTAGCTCCGTGTTTGTGTGTGTGTGTCTGTCTGTGTGTGTGTGTGTGTTTGTGGTAATAGCTAGCAGGTTGCCAACCAGTACCTGCCCCAGCCTGTGAGGCTCATGCTGTCTGTTAGCGAGTTCCTAATCCCTCATCCCAGCAGGTCCGGAGTGATGAAATGCCTCCTTATCATTTCATTTTTTGAGGTAGCAGAAAAAAAAGAAAGAAAGGTGTCTGGAGCCTAAACAGAGGGATGTTTCAGCGAGTTTTTTTGTCATTTTGATTTATTATGGAAAGATGATGTAACCTAAAAGTCTATTTGCTCTTTAGAATTGTACTTGCCTCTTGATGGATCTTCAGGAAGATTCAGCAAACATTAGGTGTGTGTGCTCTGCTGCCATGTATATTTCCTTTTTTTTTCCCCCTACACGCTTGACAGCATACAGATGGGTCACTCCAGTAGCACATTGTTGGATGATTCAGCAAACACACAAGCACACACGCTTGGTTTTTGCTGGGTTATCCCTTGTGTGAATGCATTCGTGTGTTCTAGATCTCTTTCCTTATGTAACATCCCAACTGTGTGTTTCCTGGCATACCGTATGTTTATCTCGTCCCATTTTCCATGAAAAAAAAATTAGAATAAGTTAACTATTTATCCAAGAGGTAAGTCATGGTACAATCTATGCCTGAAGGAACCAGTCAAGTGACTTATTTGTGTGTCTGTATCCTCTAAGTGCAGCTTTAATAATTCAGTGTATAACCAAAATAAGCAAGCAGTGAGGACTCAGGTTTCATACTTTCATTTTATTATTCCTCTTTAATTAGATGATTTAGAGTGACCATATTAGAAAATAGAAGATCATTTCCAATTCTTGTTTTAGTGTGCACACTGTTCACTTGCACATCTACATGGTATAGCACATTCAGCTGCCTATATCAGGTTCATATGTATATATATAACCTTGTAACGGCAGCTGCTATGAAACCTGTGGCAATTTCTGTGGGGGAGGGAATCAGTCGAATACTTGTTAATCAATAAATAACTGTAAAGAACATTTTCTTTTGGGTAATCTTGTAAACTAAGTACTTGATAAATCAAGGTACCTTTTTGTAAATAAAGCCTTTAAAACTCCAACATCGATCTGCAATGATTTGCAATGATTTCTCAGGCAATGCTGCATAGATTTATTTATTCTATGTCAGCAGGATGATTCTCTCAGTATCAGTTCTGCATCTCAGGGAGTCTTTGGTACAGACATATAAAAAAAGATCATGTTACCTTGGACTGAGTATTATGGCAAAGTGTCACAAAGTTGACACATTTGATGCATTATTTTTCAGAATATTTATTTACATGCTCTTAAACACTTGGTATAATAAGCTCAGACTTATTTAACATCCTCATATCAGACGGTTTTTAATACAAAAATAAAGAAATAACAAGTAGTATTAAAAAATGTTACTACATGCAAATATATTTAAAATTTATTTGTGAAATGCAAAGTAGATCAAGTGAGACCCCAACCATGTCCATTCTTTGACTAAAAGCCATATTGTCAAACTCCCATTGGCTCAACTCAAATGTCTGTCAGACACATGTCCCGCCCTTTTGACCTCTGTGGATTATGTTTGAGGGCAAAGGCTGTGTGCCTGCTGCTAATGCTACAAAAGCTTTGTGTGTGTGCTCATAAGTGTGAGTCCGTCCGTTCAGGCATATTGTGATAAATATTCATGAACCAACTCCAGTGAAGTGAAACACAAAGCAAAGCATGCTGTAAGCCATCTGCCAGCTGCTGTCATGTGATATTGTAGCTGCTGAGATATTCAATAACTTCTGTCTAACTAGCACAGGCCAGAGTTAATTCAATATGGATTTTTTTTTATTAATAAAAGGTTGGAATTTTAATTGCTTTAGCTGTATTTTATCTGCTTTCTTTCATGATTGTATGAATAACATGTTTTTAACTAGTGTGTTATTTTCCCTTGTTTTTCACTGCTTTCATCTAATGTCCCATGCGTGCAATAATTGGACCAAACTGTCCTTGTCAAAAAGGCACGTTTCCATTACGCTGGTATCAGTGCTAGAGGCCAGTGGTGTGTGAGTATGTGTGTGTGCGTGTTTGTGTGTGTGTGTTATCCTTATGTGCCCTGTCTCTGGCTGCCAGTCAGGGTGACAGCCAGCATCCTCTGCCAGCCTGAACCTCTCCGGCCTTCCTGCCAAGTCACCTTTGACCCAGGAAACACTCAGAGCTGTGATCAGTGACCCTGTCAGAAATTACCCAGGGTAGCTTGTTTTAGCTGTCACCATAGTGACTGTGCGTTCCTTTCAAGGCTCGTGGGGCGTATGGAGATGGCCTTGTGAATGGACACAGGTCAGTCAGCCATCTAAACAACAAGAGAGAGGAGGGGGGAAACTGGAACACTGAGTCAGCAGCGCACTCACTGTGTTTTTCCTCTTTCTCGCTCTGTCCCTGCCTCCCTCTCTCTCTCTCTTGACCTCTCTCTTTTTTTTTTTCTGGTGTCATTCCCAAACGCCCTCTGTGACATCGCTGCTTAGCTGTTTTCATACTGGACTCTGAGAGAAAAGACACATCAAGGTCTTTGTCAAATGTCTTTATCTCTTCCTGTGAACTGGTGGAAGTTTGCACACTAACCATAAAATATAAAAGGATGTGTCCTTCTCATAAAATGAAAGGGAATCCACAGCAAGAGCAATCATTTTAAACATGGCAGTTTTTAACTAGTAGATATTTTTATGTCAAATGATATTTAACAGAGAAAAAGCAAGGATTTTTTACAAATAAGATACAAAATGCTTGGATTTTTTTGTACTTGATAAAGGACCTGAATGATTAATTGAAAACAAGTGTAGTTATCTAGTAATTTTTTTTTGATAAGCTCTTTGTATAACACAGAACAAGAGGTGTATTTTTGTACTGACTTCTAATTAGTTGGATGCTTTTTTCATGATTGTGACATTATCAGTAGCTATCAGCAGTAACTGTTTAATGTCAAATTTACAAAATAATCCCTACATAGCCTTTTCTTAATATTTTTTTGACTGTAAAACATCACATGTATTATTTATTTGTCAATAATTTTGTTGTGATCAAAAGAAGATGGATCATTAATCATATCCTTCTGTTCCTGACTTTGATATATGATGATGCTTAAACAATTTTACATACAGGAAGTGAATTATTGTTGATGCTCAGTGGATCAAAGTAGTGCCAGCCATTAGTCAGTTGAAGAATGTTGGAAGATCATGTTGCATTTCACCTTTAAAGATTTATAAAATCACCTCCTGGATGCAACTTTAAATGCAGACATGATACAACCTTCATTTAAATACTCTAAACCATGCACATATGAACTTCTTTGCGCTTGAAATGTAGAGTGTGTCTGCATTAAGCCTCTCACATGTTTATAGACCTGTCTGAGCTTGCTTCCAACAGAATTACACTGATACAATGAATTGGCTCTCAATGCCCAGACCAGCTTCTAGACAATGGAGAGCCTGTTACTGAAGACACAGTCCTGCTGAGATGTAGTGAGTTGAAACAGTAGCTGCTAATTGCTAAGACATTTTTGTCTGTAAGATCTACTTTTACTCTGTTTATTTATGATCTGTTCATCATTTATGTGTCCTCTTGTACATCCCTTTTCTATAGGCAGCTGTTAGACCACAGTCATGGATTATATAGGCTGGTACCCACACAAAAATACACACACACACACACACAGGAATACAAAGACAAGTGCACTTGGGTGGGTGGGGGGTGTAGTGTCTTTGTGTTTGTTTGTTTGTGATTGAAATCAGAGTTTTGCAGTTCTCTTGTCTCAGTAACATAATTATCTTAGGCTCATTAAAACATGTTTGGTTTGGGGTCCTCACAAGTGACTAAAAAAATGTTGGAGCCCCCTAACCCACAACTTACAAAAACAAGAATCTGCACACCTTCATGTGAGTGTGTGTGTGTGTGTAGTGCAGTGTGGCCCTCATTAACCTCTGCTGGATAGCATCACTGTCATCGGTCCGCAGTAATGGCACCTCAGAGGACTACAGTCCACTCATATCCTCATCAAAACACTCGCAGACATTCTTCAGCTGCTTAACCTCACTTGTTATTGAAGCTCTTTACATGGCTCATCCACTACACATTATTAACACTTATATAGAGAAGACTGCTTGTTGTACTCTATGTTTTGACACTCTAGAAAGAGAGAGCTAATTTCTTAAGTGAATACTGAGGAAATAATGCGTGTCACAGACAAGATGTGGATGAAGGAGTGTGTTGAAGATAGATATACTAGTTTTGTGACAAACATGACGTGTATTACTGTGTGTTCACACATAGGGCCAATCAGATTTTTTTCCCTGAGTTATTCGCACATGTTTAAGTGCTGGATTTGTGCACTCTGCTCTCTTTGCTTATCTGTAACTATACAGACAGTGGCTGCAAGCTAGCCAGCAACATACAATTGTACATGCAAGTGTATCTTTGTGTATGTTTCAGCTTAGCCTCTTACTCCTCTCAAAACATTGCAGTTATTTCCCCTGATTTTTTTACGTTTGCTAAACTGACTCATAGAGCTAAAGGATACCAATGAATTTTTCTTTATGATAGTTAATTTTTTTTTTCTTTCTTGTGCAGGCACATCTTTGCCTTTGTTTGCATCACCTTGCATGACTGTATTGATTTCTATGTATTCTCATCACCCTACATTCTGTCTAATCTTAAAACTTGAAACTTAATACTAAACATTAAGGTGATGTCTCTCATATCTTGTATTTTTAGCTCCAAGTGGTTTAATTAGAACGATTTTTGCACATATAAAGGGGCTTTTGCCCATCATTGAACACCAAAAAGTTAATTATTGTAGTCACTGAAATTCATATCTTGAAGCCTGTGACTAGATACTGCAAACAGTACTGGAAAAACTTTTTTCATGTACTTGGTCGAACTAGTCCTTTAAAGTACAAAATAGCCAGAGTTTTGGGAGGTACCAGGTAGCAGCAGATAGCAATAGGAACAAGTCTGGATCTGAACATAAGAAATGTCTTTTTTTTCTGTCACACTTTAAGTAACATCATACTGGTATTAATAATGCCAGTGTTTCTTTTCATTTCTGTGGCCTGCAGCTGAGACAGAAAATTAGGTCATATTTTTTTTAGGTCAAATTTTTACAGTCAAAACAAGTAAAGCACAACAAAGCACAAAATTTCAGCTTCAAATGCTTGTACAAAAATATTATAAATCATTTACATCCTATGCTTTTGAGTTTTGCGAGATCCATAAATATGTGACCGTACATGATGAGGTCAGATGATGAGTCAGTGTGCTGGTAGCAGTGTTAGATGTGGAGAAAAGATTCCTGTTGTCTCCTGTCTTGTGGGCTCGGATGTTCCCCTCTGTTTCTGCTAAATCACTTGGTGCTGACTGTGCCAGCTGTGCACAGTGTTTAAAGAAGGGTGGATTCTGCCTAACATGCTGTATCAGGTGTCTGTAAATATAGAAGTATTATGCACCAATCTGATACCACGTAATTTATCTATTAGTAACAGGACCCTGCTACTTCCAAGCAGCGTCCTGAATGCAACTTAACATTATTTTTATTGCCCATTGAGCTAATATCCATAGATGACAAGCAATTTATGTAACTTATGGTAGATCTGTAATACAAAATCCCCACAGTAGTTGTGTACAACTGTTAAAAAATAGAAAATAATAAATTTTACTGAGACATCTCTCGTTTAAAGTAAACATTTATAGGAAATTTGATTACTAAGAAATTAGATTTTTTGAGAAGAAAGAAGCATTGGGCTTTGTGACGATGCAGGAAGATCGGCTGCTTCTTAAGGGGGTAATTTGATTGGCGGATTGTCATGAGGAGTGATGTCAGCATGTGATTTAATTGGCAATTTTCCAGGAAGGATGAGATCAGAAGCACAGTGATGATAGAGTGACTCATCTGCTTTTTTAAAGGCATCTCCCTATTTCTTTTTCCCTCTCATCCTCTTAAGTCCTCCATAAGGCCAGCAAAGGGATAATACTGAAAAATAATGATCATATTTATCTTTATAGTTGTATCGGTTTTTGTTGCAAAGACCAGAATCCAAACTGTCTCAAAACAAGACACAAGATAGCTTTAAGAAATGGCAGTCATGTCAGTATCACCATTGTTATTGCTAAGTTAGAATGAAGGTGCCAAAATCAAGGTGAAGGCATCTGGTGCATGGGGGGTTTCTCCTGCATGCTTGTGTGAGCATGAGGAGACCTCTGTTTCTCAGGCCGTCACTGTAATCGCAGTAATGAGACTGAGAGCAGGAGCCTAACAGGACTTGTCACATGTGGAGAGGCTGACAAAGCCCCTCTGTGTCTCTCTGTCTGTAATGTAATGTGTGTTAGTGAGTGTGTATTAGACTAAGTAAATGCGTTTATGAATGTTTATGTCTTTATCCCTTTCATCTCTTAGAAGGGCCCAGTGAGGTGGATCCCATCACCCTCAACTTATCACATCACTCAGTGCCAGCCAGGGGCTTTTCTGTACTTATGTTGGAATACACACTGATGTGATTAGTGAATTGCTTTTGAATGTTTTTGTCCACCTGTTCTCAAGTTTTTTTTTCTGAATATTGACAAAAACCCCTATTTTCAGTCATTGTTTTGTCACTTGGGATAAAGAAAATCAACCTAAGCAGCTAAAAAAGTTGTTGAGGTACTTAAAAGGTATTGTTTCTTAAAAAAGAGTTAACCAATTGACATGAAATCACACTATTACCTTTCGAATATCAGTCATTTGTGAGTAACACACAGAAATAATGGACAAGTCTTAAGTACTTAAGCAAAAATAGCAAGCTAACACAATTAGCATTTTCTTTTCCAAACTATTGTGCCCCTCTGGCCACAAACTGACAAGCAATCTCTCGCGTTAAATTTGAAAAATGGAATGTGAATGCACTTTTCTTTTTGAAACTGAACAGAATTTATGTAGTTTTTCATCAATGCTAGTTTGAGATTCAGGGAATTATGTTTAAGTATTTCCATGTCAAGAGTTGGATGAGAGGAAATCTGTATGCTAAATATGACACTTAAGTCTGACAGTTGACTTAGACTGGAAACAAAAGGACACAGCCAGCCTGGATCTGTTGAAAGAGGAAACAATCTTCCTAAAAGCATGTTTAAAGGTACTAAATGAAATGTCAGATCTCATAGTTTAAGAATTCATAAAGTAAAAGAAGTGTGAATGAGAAGTTGCTGCAGTATGGGGGTTTCGTAGAAGGTATTAGCTTTCTGCAATCTTTGGCAGATTTTGTTACCTTGGGACAGAGCCATGCTAGTTGTTTCCCTTCTTGCGATATTAAATTTTTTACTGCCTAAGGTCAAAAGGGTGCAAATAAATAGACCTAAGAAACGGAATGAGAATTCAAAACGACACATTCATTCATTCAGAATAAAAAGAAGAGGAGGCAAAATAAAAGGAAAATTTACCACTCTAACTTAAGCGTTATTGTACATCAGAGACAATATGGGACAAAAAGTAGTTTAATATTCATATCCATATATGCATACCTATACACATATACTTGAACCTTGCAAACACCTCTTATTAAACACTTAAACACTTGCTTATGCATGTCTGTGTACACAGATGCTCCTATACATAAATCTGGTACTTTTTGATTATACAGACAAAATACGTAAAAAATAAATAGCCTAAATAAAATATATAAGTACTTTTAATCAACCTTATTGACTTGCGGTAACAATTCCAACTTCACTCTGACTGTTTTCAGTTTAACTCTGTTTTCTAATCTTAATGCTAAGCTACCCAAAAGGTTGTTGCATATTAGATTGACAGCCTTGAGAGCATCAGGTCTTTCATCTCTTGGCATGTAAGTGAGTAAGGGCAATTCCCAAGATGTCAGCTATTCCTTAAAATAAACTTACCAATATTTAGGCACATAGTTATCAACAGATGCAAGATCTTTGCCTCCTTTTTTTATTGTTAAAACATGTCTTACTATTAACAGAAAATTTCTCAGGGTTCTCATGATAAATACTCTAAAGCTGCCTATGGAAATGTACCTTCTAATCCTCTCCACTCTGGAACGTCTTAGTAGGCCTATTTTTCTTCTCAGTATTCTCTCCAACAAGCTGAAACTGTCATAGCAGATTAATGTGTTGAGTAGTCATTACACAAAGGTTTTCACTTTGCTTGGGGGCCCCTGGTTTGTGTGTGAGTGTGTATATGTGTGTGTGTGTGTACCTGAAAACGGAGGTTTTTACTTGTAATAGTGGTTGAAGAAGTATTTTTTTACTTAAAAATCTTTCTTCAATAGCTGAGACAAACACTCAAAATAAATATACAAAATTAAAAGCACAACTGAAGTTAAAAGTTAGTTTTGAATTTACCTGAGAGATCATCTAGCCAATACACAACGTAGCTGCATAACTTCTGGTGAGATTATATGTACACGAGTATGAAAGTGTTGAGACATGCATTTTTCAGTGCATGTGTGTGACTGTGCTCTTTTGAGAAGTGGCAGAGTGAAATATCCTGGAGAAACAGCCTGTAAGAAGCCTGTGTGTGTCACTCTAGAAGGTGGATTAGTGCTGTAAGTCTCCACAGTGCTGAAGGGCAGCCCGTATTCACCCAGGAGAGGAGTGTTTTGGGTTGAACCACAGAGTGAAGCCTGCCAGATCATAATCACAGCTAAAGTCATTCACGCTAATAATAAGCCAGCAGGACGTGCTTCACACCTAACTTATCCCTCACCTGTTTACAGTTAACTGTGATGTGTGATGTTGGAACTTGTATTAGTTTTGAATACAAAAAAAAATCTCAAAATAGTGCTTCATTGTTCCACAGTGCTGAAACACAATTAATGTAAGACTAAGACACACTTGAACTTTATCTTCTTTTGATCTGTTACATCATCAGTAATCTAAAGATGAACATCGTTATCTGGAGGCAGTAGTTTTGCAGGTTTTAACACATTACATACAAATTGCACATTTGCCATTTGACAAGACATACTATATGTTTTTAGACTCACTTTTTATCCTCGAGGCAACCATTAACTTTTGTTAATCCTAGTGTGCTGTATAAATCTATCTGATGTGCAGTGCTGCAGTGCAAAATTGCTGTCGGATGCAAATGTTTATTGACAGTCTAACATAAAACTAGCATGTCTTTAAGGGAAGGCAAAAATATCACACAATGGAGGTCAAAGTGGTGAGAAGTTATGGCATGTCTGAGTTTCTTCATTAGTTTTGTCCTATGATCAGCAATTAATATTTGTACCCATGTCCACATACACACGCACACGTTCTAAGACAAATCAAGTACTTTAGTTGTCTTATTGCAATTATATCAAAGAGTTTGACGTTTTAGCAAGTACTTAATCTACTTTCTCGTCAAGAGTTAGATGAGAAGATCAATATCACATCCATATCTGTCCAATAATGGCAAATAGTCAAAAGATTGTTAGCTTTGGTAAAGACGGAAAAATTGGAAAAAGTATTTGCTTGGTTTTGTCCGCCTGTGTGCCTTGGGGTTTGTTATTAGCATGTAAGTATGCTAATGTCAGCATTCACTTTGAAACATGGCTGTGTCATAAGTAGAACCTCAGTACCTTAACAATACTGCAGCTAGCGGCCTCAAAAATATAAAGCACTGTCATTAAAAGTAGTATAGAATTTTGCAGAATTGTCAAGTCGTGTGAGTAGATTGCCTTGAGTGCATGAATTAAAAAAAAAAGAAGATAAGCAGTCTTACAATCAATTTGATAATGGTACATCAGAAAGTCTTACAATTGTTCCCTTCCTTGAAGAGTCAAGAAATTAGAGAGGAAAAACATTAGTTTCTAAAGGTTGAATCAGTTCATTGTAATGGTCTCCTGTTAAAAACCATCATTACACAGACAGATAATAGGTCGTTTTGTCTGAATGGAAGCGGCCTCCAAATGCTGATTGTCCTGAGTGTTTTGTCTGGGCTCTAACCATTATGTCTGGTCTGTCTTTTTACATCCTGTCTCTTTCTCTATCTCTATTTAACATTTTCCCAGACATCCATTTTCTTTGTTTACCCACCCTTTTCCCCGTCCTCTATGTATGGGGGACCCTGGGGATGTCACATAACTATACAAAACAAACACTGCAGTATGCTGTGGAGATGTACACAATCAGAAAGAATGGGCATTTATTCTAGATGGGGCTACAGTATTACAGGCATGTTCCCTTCGTCCTCTATAGACTCAGCAACCACTGACTTATTCCATTACACTTTATGAAATGTGACATTTTTTATCACTGACATCTCATATTAAAATCCATATTTCGTTACACTTCTTTCAAGTTGCCGAAGTGAACAATAACCTGGTGACTTGATGCCCTTGCTTTAGGCAGCAGTGAGTGCCTCTATTGTTACACTGGATTACAGTAATGACTCTCTGTCAAGTTTTGGGAAGGTGGCCAAAAGGATTAATGCAGGTTCACTCCTGTAATGCCCTAAACCATCCCACCAGTAAATCAGTCTCCTCAGATGACCTAAACACACATACTGGTAGTTACATCAGTTTTACTTAGAACATCTATCATGTCAATTTAATGAGTGCTCTTTTAAAAGGTACAGCTACATTGATTGATATTTTTATTAACAATGAGTCAGGGGAAGTGAATAATGAAACCACAGAGCATCACAAATTGACTCTGCAGTTCCCTGTAGCTCTTACAAAGTTTGTAAGCATCTTTTATGCTATTTTTTTATTTCTTTGCCTATAATTTTACTGGTCTGGCTAACTCTCAGTACACTCCTTGGCATAATTTCTAGATGCAGCAGGAAACTGTTTTTAGCAATTAAAAGCTCTGAGAAATCACTGTATGGTAGCCAGCTAGCTAGCTTTACACAACAGAGGAGGCTGTTAGCGACTAGCTTGTGGACGGAATAGAGAATTTAGCAGCTAAAGAGCCAGATATTTTCTGCCAGAGTTGGTGGAAAACTAAACAGAAAAAACAGGGGAGTGTATATTCAAATAACATCTACTTCAAATGTATGTTGATGCTAACTTAATGTATATGTCCTTTATTAGTTGGTGTAGACCTAAACAAGGGTAAAGGCAGCACAATGTTAGCTTTAAATGCTAATTGTTATGTGTTTGCTGAATGTGTGAATAGGCAAGTGTTTGTTTGCTTGTAATCCAAAGATTACATTGAGTGGATGAAAAGGTTTTATAAACAAAGGTTCTCTTTATTTCTGAGTATTTCCTGACATAATATTATAATAAATTTCCTTGATTGTAAGTAATCCATTAATTCATAAATTCATAACACATATTATCCCTCAAAGGACAGATTTAAAAT
>JAPZDV010000015.1:5791831-5838109 GCA_029814665.1 Acanthurus lineatus
GTATTTCCTGACATAATATTATAATCAATTTCCTTGACTGTAAGTAATCCATTAATTCATAAATTCATAACACATTTTATCCCTCAAAGGACAGATTTAAATTTAAGTGAAAGCCAGGGGAAATGCTTTGTTTTTTTGTTTTTTTTAAATAATCCTAACCCTACTGATATTATTTTTCCTGTTTTTCTTAGTTTGTCAAATGTTTAATGCTTTAAGTTTTTTTTTTTAGTAAATTACTGATCCCTATTCATAAATGACAACACAATGGCTGTGCACTTCCAAAATACAGGAAAAATGTTTAGCAATGCACACTGTTACCCTTGCACTTTTTGTTATTTTCTAATGAACGCTTGCCAATTTGCTTAATCTCTCTGTCCATATTGTAATGCACAGTAACTAGGCTGTACAGGTGTACAGTTACTGCAGTTTCTCCTCCAGTCAGGGCTCAGCAGTCCCTCCCTGGCTCTGATCTCTTTTCTCATCAGGGCTGTAATCCCAGATAGAGTCTGCTAAATAGCTGGGATCTGGTGACACACACATACAAACACACACAAACTCAACACACACATGCAAGTGCACAGGCACACACACTCTCTGACTGCCCTTTCAGGCCATTCAGAAGTTCTATAGACTCTTCTGTGATGAATGTGAGAGTCTTTTCTTAATGCAAGCACACAAAAAAGTGTACACACAAGTGTTAACACAGAATACAAACTGCATGCCAAGTGCAACATTTTTACACACACACACTTACCCATACACACTCTCACACACACAAGTTAATGCCTGCCAGCAGAGAGCAACAATAGCAGCCATTTATAACGATACTGTTCTGAGATTCTCAGGTGTCTTGGTACTGTGGACTTGGAGAAATTAATTTGGCATCTACAAATGTATCCCAGCAGGAAATTTCAACTTTTTTCAACATTATAACTGGGTATTTCAGGGTTATCTTTGCTGTGTATAGTCTTCAATGTTTTTCTCTCAAAGCAGCAAGTATTTCTGATCTTTTAATGCTCCCAATATGTCCAAATATTTCCTTGGTCTGCCTCCAATATTTCCAAATTATCCTCAGGTGGACAGTGAGTTCAGTGATGAGGAGGATGGGAGGAAATGATGTAATAACAGCATGTTTATTTGCGCTAAAGCAAACAGAGCAATTCCTTAATGAAATCCAGGGTGGGACTGTTTACCCAGAGCTCTCTCTCCCTCTCTCTTTTCTGAACAGTGAAGGCACTGTACTGTGTATGATGTCTGCTGGAGAGCGTGCTGGCACTGCACGGTCCTTCACAGACCCACACTGCACAGTAGCAGCACTCATCTGCTCGCAGCTCAGAAAAAAAAAATCATCTCCCTTCAGTTCAGCTTAAAATCAAATCAATCACTACAAGATGAATTCTTGATCAGGCTTTAGATGCATGTACGGACAGCTCTGCTCACATAAACTTTCACGGACCAAATTGCCAAGGGCTTTACAAAATGCAGTGAAAACTCTGGCTAAATGAGGTATTGACATTGATCTATGAAATGTCTTTCACAGAGTTTGATTTAAAGCCTTTTTGGATTGTAGTTACAGGAATGGCAATGTCATTATATTGATGGCTCAAAATGAAATTTAGTGCAGTCATGTTCCCCTCAGGAGAAACTTTTTTAACTTAGGTGACCTCTAAAGCACCATCACCATTTTGATTTATGACTGAATACCTGTAAATCTAATGACATTCCCATCAGCCTCAGCTATTCTTTGTGGTAACTGCTAATGCACACATGTTATCATGCAAACACATTAATCTCAGATGGTGATGATTGTAAGCATTAGACCAACTTAACATCAACAAGTTAGCATGAATATTGTGAGCATGTTAGCATTTTGCATAAAACACCACTGCGCTTTAGTAGCATAAAGCATCACAGTCTTGCTAGCATGACTTGTTCAATTTATAATTTTAGGGATTTCAGCTCAAAACTGTTTTTGCATAGAAAAAAAAGTGATGGATGTTAGATTTGTTCATGTGTAGGATTTTAGGGTTTTCAGGCAGGGCTGCCAATAATGACATTATCTCATTTTAAAGCGCCAGTCAGATTTGCATAAGAGGGTTAGCGATGCGGCGCCTGCTAGAAAAGATCAGTGGTGGATTTTTCTGTCCCCAACTAAGTCTGGTTTTAAATCTGTCTGTGTTTGTCTCCTTCTGTCTGCCAGGATCCGTCCTCAGTTGGCAAAAGAGAAAATTGAGGGCTGTCACATCTGCACCTTTGTGATGCCTGGGGAGCCACAAGTGGTCCTGGGGAAGGACAAGGCCTTTACCTATGACCATGTGTTTGACATGGACAGCCAGCAGGAAGCCATCTACAAGCACTGCACTGAGAGACTCATTGAAGGCTGCTTTGAGGGCTACAATGCCACAATCTTTGCATATGGACAGGTTGGTTTCTGGGCTTTGCTTTTGCATGTTACCAGATCAGCACAGCGGTACACCAACATTCACACATTCACTTTTGCTGACATTTCAACTCTGCATTGCTCAAGGCGATAGGGGCTGCTTCCAACTTTTCCAAGATTTATAGCAGCATGTGATATGTAGCTGATTTCATTTCATATCATCAGACAAGTAATACAGGAGTAAACAGGCCGCACAGCTGCATCAGCTCTGCCAGGTCACTATCAGCTGACAAGCTCCAACTTGCTCTCACCACCAAAGCTGTGTATTGGCTCTGATAGGTTAGCCTATCTCTCCCTCTTCTCAGAGGCAGAAATAGAAAAGGAGTTTATTACCATATCAGTGCCTCCTCTCTTACATCATACTTGAGCAAGGAACTAAGTCAAAGTCAAAACATGACTGGGGGAAATTACAGAGATGATCCTCATATCTGGTCTCTTACAGCCTTGCAGTTAAAAGGAATAGTTAGCCAGCAGCTGATTAGTTCAAAAATCATGGTTTTGAATGGAGTAAACAAATAAGATTTAACATGGGATTTATTTAGCTTAAAAGGTTCCAGTAGGCAGATTTTGATACCTTTTATGGTGCAGGCTACCTATTTCCCTTTTGCCCTCCAATCTTTATGCTAAGCTAACTAGCTACTTTGACAAAGTCACATTAGATAACATTCTCGTCAGACCAGAATGCAACGCGGCTGAAAAGCATGCTGTATTTAGGGTTAGATATATAAGTTCTGTGTTGATATTACAAAAGAATTCCCTTTTCCTCTTTTATATGTAGTTTACATCACACTATATCACCATTTCTCCTCACTTAACACATCCAACTCATGTCTTTTTAAAGTATTTGGTGTTTCCACTGAGGGTTTTTGAGCTTTCCATGTCTCCAGCTGCAGCTGACAGTCTCTTGTTGAGCCAAAGTGGTTAAACTTTCCCTCTTCTTAATCTCTCTTCACCGTTCTTCCCTCTGTTCATTATTCTCTCCTCACATTGTTCCTGCAGCTCTTGTGTTCCTGTCAAAGAGCCTTTCACAGGGCGCAGCGGAGGCCATACACACACACACACATATACAGACACACACAAACACACACACAGTGTATGTGAATACACTCTAAATAACCACACAGGTGTGGTCTTACAAAATAAATCAGACAAACACACACTGTTCTTTCTTGTTCACACACATTTGCTCTTGCGCAGTGCTTCATCTATCACCTCTCACATGCAGAGTCTCACACACACTTCTGTCAGGGTTGCTTTCAGGGGTTTCAACAGGGAGGAGAAGGGTGACGCGTGAATTTGGGATCAATGTTACATTCCTCTCTTTGTCACCTTGGCGACCAACCCATCCCCTCTGACCCCCCTTAAAGTTCTCAGAGCTGCAACTAAACTAGACCCAGAGAGTGTTAAATGGTTGAAGATACAGCAAAGAAAATTTACAAATATGATGAGATATACATGAAAAAAAACACAAAATCGACATTTTTTCCCCATTTATTAAAATTGCTGATAACTCACTCTTCTTCCCCACGTCTAGACGGGTTCAGGGAAGACCTATACCATGGGAACGGGCTTCGATGTCAACATCGGGGAGGACGAGCTGGGCATCATTCCCCGGGCCGTCAACCACCTGTTCAGAGGGATCGAGGATCGCAGACGGGCTGCCACGGAGCAGGGCAGGCCTGTTCCCGAGTTCAAGATCAACGCGCAGTTCCTAGAGGTGTGTTAGACACAAACAAGCAAAGATAAACCAAAAATGTGACCATTCAGACCCAGAAATCAATGTTTTTATCTCCAATCAAGGTATAAATATCGGCACCAAACTCCAAACATTAAATATCCAGTCTACTTAAGATCAATTAGTGAGATGTTGCTGGAACAGCAAGGGGTCAAAGGTCAGCAGCGGGGGTGGTGATTTTAAGCTGTTCAAGCGTTCAGATGACCCTACAGCCATTAAACTGTCATTAGTCTGTCTCTGTGGTCAGCCCCTGGATTTATATTTAATCACCAACAAGTGGCTGCTAACAGCTGCTGAGGAAGCAGCTGAGGATTCATGTGATAATACTTGTCTTATCTATTTTCTCTCTCCTGTTGTGTATTGATTTATCAAACTCTACAGTTATACAACGAAGAGGTGCTGGACTTGTTTGACACAGCTCGAGACATCGAGGCCAGGAAGCAGAAATCCAACATCAGGATCCATGAAGATGCCAATGGAGGCATCTACACTGTGGGAGTCACAACTCGCACCGTCACCTCTGCAGCCGAGGTCTGATTTGACACCAGCAAATGTCCTGAAAGCATTTTTCTTTGACAACAGGTCCATCCTTGTCAAGCATTTTAGCTGTATGTACTTTGCAGTACACATGACCACAGTTAATATTACTGCTAGCACAACTCTGGCTCTTTCTGTTCACACTGTTAATACTTCTTTATTATAACTGTGACCCAAATGCCCCCCCTGCTGCTAGTGTTTTCAACCATCACTTCCACAGCTCTTATTCCCTTACTTTCCTTATAATACAAGTAATAATTCTGTGTTTTATTATTTTTATTCAAATATTATTATTTGATCAGTGTAATTTAACCCCAATAACCCTTTTTTTGTCGTGAAATGCAAATAAATTAACCAATCTAAACCACCACAACAATTTCAAAGTTTGTTGACTTCAATCAGAAAAAGTAATCATTCTCAACATCTTTAAGCCCTGTCCATGCACATTTAGTAGTTTTGAATGTTTCGAGACTTGTATCTGTGAGATTAATGCCTCCAACCTTCCATTTGTTTGAGGGGATTTGAATTTTATTTGTTGTGCTCAGAGCACTTAAGAATTATATTATTTGTCACAAAAATTTACAAACCACTACCACTGTGACTAGTTTTCTCTGGAACTACTTTCTACTGAAGAAATGGTCCCTTTGTAGCTACTCAGAGCAAAAACTCAGTGCTGTGCTGAGTGACAGGACACTTACAGAGCCGATGAGCACAGGGAAACTTTTAAGGAAGTAAACAAAAAAATATGTCAGCAAAATTTTCCCAAGCAATTCTCTTTGTTCCATTCGTTGCTACCTAATGAACTGGTTCTCTATACACAACAGTTTTTATATTAGTACCATCTTAAATCTCAATGATTTTGTTGTCCTGTATTCCTCCCTTTTTTTTTCCTTGTCTTCCTATGATTTTTTTCCTCCGTGTCCTCTCTAACAGATGATGCAGTGTCTGAAGCTGGGAGCTCTGTCTCGCACCACCGCCAGCACCCAGATGAACGTCCAGAGTTCGCGCTCCCACGCCATCTTCACCATCCACCTGTGCCAAGTTCGAGTCTGCTCTCCAGATAACGATGTACATGCTCTAATACCCAACACAGTGTCTCTGCTTTCACCAAATATAACACAATTGAAAATTTTAAATGCAGCATTTCTTTTAAAATGTATCGTCTTGTGTTTATTGTCCTTTCTGTCTTCTTCGCAGGATAATGCAACAGATAACCGGCTAGCAAACGACTCAGAGATAAATGAGTTTGAGACACTGACAGCTAAGTTCCACTTTGTGGACCTGGCTGGTTCTGAGAGACTGAAGAGGACTGGAGCTACAGGAGACAGAGCTAAGGAGGGCATTTCCATCAACTGTGGACTGGTGAGGGAGCTAAGAGCATGTCTGATCCTGGGGTGGATATTTTATAATGCACAGTGCAGTCACAGGTCATGGTCATTTGTAACTTCTTCTTATATGTTTATAGTGACTTGTTGCTGAGGTGTGTTTTGTTTCTTACCTAGTGTTTTTCAACGTGACTCTATCATTTTACAAATGCTCACCTTCACGTTCATTATTGTCTAGAGATTTTGTAGAGCAACAGACCCTCCAAGTGGTCAGAATGTGAACTGCGCAATTAAATGTCTTGTGTCATTGCCTGTAGATTCACTCAAGTAAAGTCCTGTTTATTTCCTATTTTAGTAAGTCCTAGAAATATTCTAACCCTTAACTAACCAATCATAAGCTTCATAATCTTATTTTTATTTTTTTTAATCTCAGCTCGCTTTGGGAAACGTAATCAGTGCTTTGGGAGACAGGAGCAAGCGCTCCACACATGTGCCTTACAGAGACTCCAAACTGACCAGGCTGTTACAAGATTCACTGGGTGGCAACAGGTTTGTGGGGCTAAATCTTTTAAGAATATAGTGGCATACCTTTAATAATAAAATAAATGCACAAGTCGATGTATCTGCATTGAAATTAGGACAGCTACTGCCAGAACTGCTCCATTAAAGTTGCAGTGGAGCCAAGATAATATAAAAGGCATAAAGGAGCCAGGAAAATTAGTCCTTGCCAAGGTTTTATCAATAATAATCCATGAGGATTAATCACTGTTCTTGGTTTGTGTGTTCTCTAGTCAAACAATGATGATTGCCTGCATCAGCCCATCAGACCGGGACTTCATGGAGACTTTAAACACCCTGAAGTACGCCAACAGAGCTCGAAATATTAAGAACAAGGTGGTGGTGAACCAGGACAGAGCCAGCCAACAGATCAGTGCCCTGAGGACAGAGATAGCACGACTGCAGATGGAGCTGATGGAGTACAAGACGGTAAGAAAGCAAAAGGAAAAGGAGGAGCCCCTGCACATGTAATAGGAGATTTAAAGAGATAATAAAAGTAGCGCAGAAGACAATACTGTAAATATTTCATGATATTTATTGTCCTGCCTGATGCTCAGGGGAAGCGTGTAGTGGGTGAAGATGGCATGGAGGGCATCAATGACTTGGTCCACGAGAACTCCATGCTGCAGACAGAGAACAACAACCTGAGAGTGAGAGTGAAGGCCATGCAGGAGACCATCGACGCCCAGAGAGCAAGACTCACACAGATCCTCAGTGACCAGGCCAACCAGGCACTGGCTAAAACAGGTGGGCTTTGTGAGACCACTGCTTTGCTGAAGAAAAAAAAACATAAAAAGTCTGTTGCTAACTAGCAAGCGACTTTCTCTCAGTGGCTCTTGAAGCTAAATACTAATGGTGAGTATGTTAAAGTGCACAATAACAATGCTACATGCTGAAGTTTAGCAGGTTTGTTTTACATTTTTTACCACAAACAATTAGCTTGTTTTCAATGTAAGTTTTGTTAATTAGCTCCTGACCAGCCGGCACGAATCCATGTGAAATGTTAACCTTACTGTAAAAGCTAAAGTGAGACATCTGCTTATAGGTGATGGAAATGAAGAGATTGGGAACATGATTCAGAACTACATAAAAGAAATCGAGGAACTCAGGTATTTTAGTATTATTATATTTTTATTATATTATATTTGAGTATTATTGTGCAATCAGCATCCATTTCAAAGCACAAACCACTGGCACAACCATTTATCAATGTTTAAGTAAATGTATCTATAACTGTAATGATAAACAAGTCTAGAAAGCAGAAATAATTAATGGATGTAATTAGAAAGTTTTATTGGGATTAAAATCTGTTTTTCATCAATCAAAAACTCCTGTTCATACCGTGCGACAGCAATAACATTTCTTAACCCTCTCAGAGCTAAACTGCTTGAAAGTGAGGCTGTGAGCGAGAACCTCAGAAAGAGTTTGTCTCGGGCCTCCACGCGCTCTTCGCTTTACTGCGGCCCCGGCTCCTTCTCCCCCGCCCTCTTCGCCCCTGAGAAGGGGGCCAGTGATGTCATAGAGATGGCCAAGAAAGACCTGGAGAAGCTCAAGAAGAAGGAGAAGAAGAAAAAGAGGAGGTATAGTGTGTTTTTTGTTTCTTTAAAGACACTGTGTGTATTTTGCGTTTTGTTTTTTTAAATATCAGGATCTGAACCTTGTGATCTTCTTCAAAGACATTGGATTGGATGACAAAGGTGTTCAGAAGATACTAAATAGAGAGAGTCTTCATGTTTGTCTGTTGTCATGGCAAGGGTGTGTGGCCTGGTGTGTTGTGGGTAATTATCTCCTGGCTCCTGGCATTAGCAGTTTATGCCCTGATGTTTCCTTAATGGAATGAAGGCTGGATTTAGCCAGGATGATAATGACAGCTATAAATGATGATGGCTGCTTTTGCACTCTGCTGCACAGTGGTCATTTATCTTTGGAGTGTTTGCATTATGAGTCTGTGTACTTTTTACACGTGCAAGGACCATCTTCAGACCTGCACATTAGAAGCGAGGGATTTCATTTGTTGTCTGGTCTCCATAAACTGTATTCTTTATTTGAACACACTGTGCTTGTGACCTGTTTTTCTCTTGCTGCTCTCTCACTTTCTCTGTGTTTCTTCCATCTTGTAATATTCCTTCACTTGCCCCAACTTCTGATGCCTGTCTGGCCCCCACCCACCCACCCACCTCCTAACCTTCACACTTCACCCCCATCCATCCCATCCCTTCTCTCTCTGAAGACTGAGGCGATATGAAGAGAATCACCACCACACACCAGTTGAACACGCCAGGTTTGCTACATCCCATCAAGGATTGGGTCAAATCTGAAACTGGTTCAATTTCCAGTGGTGCAAATCATATCTTCTTGTGTTTTGATTGAAAAGCACCAAGGGATTGACAGAATTTCAGTTAATTGTTGACCCATGTCCAAAAACCAAATCTCTCTTTCCAATCCCCAAAGTAACTAATCTCTAACTTCTTCTGCACCTACAGGCGGTTTACACTCCTGGAAGGAAGCAGATGTCTTAACCAGCTCTTACCTCTTCCTCTTTACCTTTTAATTTGTCTCTTTTTCCCTTTTTCCCTCCCCACTGCACACAGAAAAGATGTTGATCAGTTCTCACTATCATCTCAAACAAAAAAAATAATGGAGTCAGAGTTGAGAAAAATCTCTGTATAGTGCAAAAAACATCATGGTTGATGTTCAAAAAATCAAATTTTTAATATGATGTTTTTAAGAATTTGGTCAACAAATCTTTGTAGTGTGTGGGGGCCCTTCTGAAATTGAAATCTGTTTGTAATGTGGATGGTAATAACTGTTAATTGTGGTCAGTCATTCATTCTGTCTTTTACAGTGCATCGCTACTGTTTTTCCCCTCATGCAAACACAGTGAAATCATCCATTAATCAACACTGATTCCACATCTGCTCCTGATCTGACCAAGTGTTTAATCATTTGCATGTACATTTTACCCATCCTTACTGTAATGTGATCTTCTGCTAGCTCCAAATTTGAACCACAGTATAAATATTGTGGCTAACAGTCTGTTTCTGTTTCAGTGTCATCAAAGAAGAAGGTCCAGACAATGAGCAGGAGCGAGGCAACGAGGAGGCGGAGGTGGTAAGCAGAGACTAATTAAATAAATCTTATAGATTCCTGTTGATAGATATTTGTTGCACTTTTCCTGGTGTGTATTCTCGTCCTCATGTGTGTGCTTATATGTCGCCAGGAGGGCAGCGACCACGAAGAGGGCGAGGACGCAGATGGAGAGGAAGAAGACTTTGACATGGCAGGAGAGGAGACATCAGACGAGTCTGACTCTGAAGAACTGGAGGAAAAAGGTACAATTAATCACAACAAGGCTAGCCACTTATGTACAGCCTCTTTTTTTTGAAGTCAGAGACATCTGATGGTGTGTTTTTGCTACAGAAAACGTCCAGGCTGACCTGGCCAACATCACCTGTGAGATCGCCATCAAGCAGAAGCTGATAGATGAGCTGGAGAACAGCCAGCGGCGTCTGCACACTCTCAAGCAGCAGTATGAGCAGAAGCTGATGATGCTGCAGAACAAGATCAAAGACACACAGCTGGAGAGGGACAAGGTGCTGCATAACATGGGTGAGACACACGTGATTTTCTACCTCTGACAGAGGTCATTTTAAGTTTCTAACTTTAAGTTGCCTAGTAAAATTATACTTGTTTGTTGTTATTGTGGTGGTTAATTGGTCATTTCTGAAGTGCTTTGGGGGGTATACAGCAGGGGTTCTGTTCAGTTGTGTATTGTTTACAATGTGATTACACTCTGCTGTTATTAATAAAGAAAGCAAATAAGTCTGAATGAGCATTTATTGTATTTAACAAGGACAAAAAAATAGTATTTGAACAATAAAACAAAAGAAAACAAAAAAAAGGCTATTCGCTCAATACATTTTTATATGTTTATCACCAGGTTCAGTGGAGTCGGGAACAGAGGAGAAGGCCAAGAGGATCAAAGCAGAGTATGAGCGGAAGCTGAGCTCAATGAACAAAGAGCTGCAAAAGCTCCAGTCGGCTCAGAAGGAGCACGCCCGCCTGCTGAAGAACCAGTCACAGTACGAGAAGCAGCTGAAGAAACTCCAGCTGGATGTGACAGAGATGAAGAAGACCAAGGTGAGGGGAAAGGTCTTCTTCTTGTACTTCCTCCGTGGCACTACTCAAGTTGCAGTGCTGATTTGCTCCTGCTGTGTTGTATTTTATCCACCAGGTGGCGTTAATGCGTCAGATGAAGGAACAGCAGGAGAGGAACAGAGCCACAGAGTGCAGGAGAAACAGGGAGATCGCCTCTCTGAAAAAAGAGCAGCGCAGGGCGGAGGTGAGAGCCATGGCCACACTCCCACAGAGCTACTCTTTTCTTTATTGACATACACTCTGTCTAAGTAGTTTTAATTTTATTAATTTTATAGAAAAGCAAAGATTAAACCCACGTTTACTCAAGATTTTTTAGCCTGATGGCAAAGAAATATTTATCAAAAATGAATATAAGTTGATTGTGTTTCACGAATAAATGTCTGCTTTTTTTCACAAATATAATACGCATTTTTCTATATTCTCAGCTCATTTGTATCATAGCATTATGTTGATTTTTTTCTTACAGCACCAACTGAAGCAGATGGAGGCCCAGAAAAGGCAACAGGAGTTGATTCTTCGCAGGAAGAATGAAGAGGTGAGACTTTGACACCTTCACAAAGGGGAGAGTGTAGACTTTATCACAAGATTTCTCTCTATTATGAAAAATGAATGCCTGTTTTTTTAAAAAATACATCAGGTGACAGCTCTGAGGCGGCAGGTGAGGCCCGTGTCTGGTAAAGTGAGCAGGAAGGTGAGTTTGCCTGAACCTCTCCAGGAGCCGTCGCATAGAGCCACGCCTGGAAGGATGCAAACCTCTGGATCGTCCCCATCCAATGGAGCCAGGTACCGCATTGGTGCATTGTTGTGTGTGTTTTTGTTACAGAAGTGTTTTTAAAATTCTAAGAGAGCCCCTTCTCTCTCCTCAGGAGTTCCCCAGTGAGGATGGGAACTACATACTTCAGCAGGACGGCCAGGGCCAAATGGCAGTCTCTGGAGAGGCGTGTCTCTGACATCATTATGCAGAGGATGACCATCTCTAACATGGAGACGGATATGAATAGACTGTTAAAGGTAACACCTCATGTCATCACTTTAACAAAAATAAAGCAAAAGGATAGGTTATTATGGTTTTTCAGTCCTTGAAATAAAGTTTAAAAATTGTATTTGTCTGTAAAATGTTTGTAATATAAACCTTTTTATGTAGATATGCCTTTGCGATTGCATTATATGTAATTACATTTTAATTATGGATTCAAAATCACAAAGTTAAAATTAGGGTTGACAAATGTAAAATATGTTAAAACCTATATGAATTGTCTTTATTCTTCCCTCAAATCCTTCTCCCTAAACTCCACCTCCACTCTAGCAACGGGAGGAGCTGACCAGGCGGAGGGAGCGAGTGTCCAGAAAGAGAGAAAAGATGGCGGTGGAGGGTGCAGATGCTGACCGCTCCTTGGCCTCCCTGAATGAGGAGCTCGAGTCCTTGAGCGCCAACATCGACTATATTAACGACAGCATCGCGGACTGCCAGGCCAACATCATGCAGATGGAGGAGGCCAAGGTGAGGTGGTGGAGAAACCCAGGAATCTTACGCTGATGTAGTCATGATGCTTTTGGTCACTTAATAAATGATCGTAAAACAGATAAAAGGATGGATTCTTTACACGGAAATTATACCATAGTTGCTCCATAAATATATTTACTATTAAAGCACAGTTAACCCCAACAGGCCTACACACTGCTCTGTCTCACTGCCTTGTAAGCTGGTATGTGCTAGTACAGCCCTCAAGCAATAGGGAATAGCCTAATGATGCACAATGAACAGCAGTTAATGAAAGCAATTTTACAAGTGTTTTTAAAGAGCATTTGCTCTGTAAAGCCTCAAAGGTTCATGTGGCTTGTTAATTCTTTTAAAACCTCATGGTGCTTTATGCTATTTTTAGGCAAGCCGGCTAAACTGGTGAAAGCCCTGTATTTAGTAGGCAGACTCAAGGGTCGCATCAGTCTTTTCATTTAAATCTCCCCTATGAGGACATTATAGTCTGAAATTCATTGTCTAAATACATTTCTTTCTTCTTCTTGTGCTTATTGACTGCAGGAGGACACAGTGGATGTGACCACAGTGATCAGCTCCTGTAATTTATCAGAGGCCCGCTTCCTTCTGGATCATTTCATGAATATGGCCATCAACAAGGTACTTACCTTTGCCCTGGCTGATTTAATATGATACCAATTGAAATATCAAGTATGAGTGTGTCTTTGATTGCTTTCATGTAGTAAAAACAGTTCAAATCAGGTTTGTGTATCATTCTGAAAGCAACCTATTCAACCTGATAAACCCTTTGCTTTTACCTCTCAGTTAGAAGATAACATAAGAACTCATTATTTGAATTATGTGTATATTCCATGTGATGTTTAAAATAAATAAATAAACCGTGTGAAACTGATTACATTGTGATTGCAGGTGTATGCTCTCAGGTTTTTGTGGTATCACCTGCTTGTTGTTGCTAACAATGTGCCTGCTCATCGTGATCTTGTTTCCGTAGCCATGACTCCATTATGAAATTCAATTCAACAAGACTTTAAATAGAGCAACTTAATTGAATTAAGTTTCGATTAGATTAGATAAGATTAGATTTGATGAAACTTAATTGGTCCAGAGAGGAAATGTGTTCAGCAAAGAACAAATCCTGAAGTGAAAGTAATTACCACAACATAGACTGTAAAAGGTGAACACACAAATGAGTCATTAGGTTTGCCTGTTTGAAAAGTAACATACACTAACAATTTGAAAAAAACATAATGCTACATCTCCTGTGTTAACCTGTCTGCTGTGTGTGGTCATCATCAGGGTCTGCAGGCATCTCAGAAGGATTCTCAGCTGAAGGTGATGGAGGGCAGATTGAAGCAAACAGAGATCAACAGCGCCACCCAGAACCAGCTGCTGTTCCACATGCTGAAGGAGAAAGCTGAGATCAACCCGGAGCTGGACGCTCTGCTGGGCAGCGCTCTGCAAGGTGGGAAAACACCGACGAGTTAACGCTGGTCTGAGCATGTCTAGCACACTCACTTTTTTAATCATCACATCTTTTATCATGCAGCTATATTTTATTTTGAAGGCCTCTGTTTTCTTTGTAGATATGATTATTTGTAATGAACATATGCATAACGAAAGAAAACATGTCAGTTTTTTATTAAATTGTCTGTTAAGCTAAAAGAAGGCCTGCAAAATAAAGAGTAGCCCTTTTCTCACCTTTGGGTTGATTTTGATTTGATTGTCTCTTTTGTTTGTTGTGTTGGTGTGAACTCAGAGTTAGGTTACCTGTCGCCAGGTGAGTGATATGTATGATATGTATAGCCATGTGACTGTTTGAGAGAGCGTGGCACATGCACACAACAAGTTTTCCATAATGTTACCAAAAATTGAAAGGAAAATATGTATTTTAAATTAAATTTTATAGCTTAGTTTAGTTTTTGTCTTTTATTTTGACAAAAACTTTATACAAAGTTAGTTGATCCCTCTCCTTATTTATTCACCTTAGAATTTACATATAAACCTATAACATGTTCCAGTTGTTAAATAGTGGTGTACTGATTGATATACCCAAGATGACGTTGACCTTTTTTCATTATTTGATTAATTAAATGTGTTTATGATAACGATTTTTTAAAATTGATTCAGAAATCTTGTGGTGTGCAGCAACCATCAATCCTCCTTAAAAAAACTAACCAATAGAAGTAACTGTGCCCATCACGTGCATGTTGTGTTAAGTTACTCCACCTGCAGTAGTAGCAAGTCCCACTGTCTCATAGCTCCTTGTTGCTCAAACTAAACAGCAGTAAAAATCCACGTCGCAGCAGGACTCAAAGCTAAAGTCTTGTCGTTTGTGTCTTTGCATTTCTGTTTGTATCCCCTTGTCTGTCCTTCTTTCTCCATTGTTCCTTTACACAGGACAAATGATCCAACACTGTAGCTTCTATTCACATTAAACTAATGACACCCGATTGTTGCCCTTTATGTAAAACTAAACCTGGTGACCCCTGACCTTATTATGATTTGCTGAAGCTATAAACATTAATGCAGTGTAATATGTTATTTTTAGCTTTCTTACAAGATGCTAAAAAGCAGTTTGTTAGCAGATTTTTTTTGCACCATTAAGGAAAAAAACATGCATATGCTTTGCAAATTAAATGAGAAATGATGTTTTTTTTCACAATGTGTTTTAATGTGTATATGTTTTATGGTACAGAGAATGGAGATGACAGCAGCAGTGATGAGTCCACCCCAAGTCCAGCCACAGAGGGCAGGTGAATACAGACACACACTGTTCATTACTTTATGGGTTAACAGTTCAACAGCTACTTTCACATTCACACTGTTATTGTATGTGCAGAAAAACAGATAGTTTATATGTTCACGCTGAATAAGCTCTTTTTTTATGCCATTGTGGAAAAGGCACTGGTGTAAATGATCACACTGATTATTGCTGCACTCCATTTGGACGTGTCACTTCCGGTGTCTTGGCATTATGTATGCTGGCTCACACTTTAGCAAGCCATCGTTTTTAATGACCTGTGCTGCAAAAAAAGGGCTAATTATACTTCCACTCAGGTTGAAGGTTGGTAGGGCTGGGATTTACTTGAATACCAAAATACACACACTACAACAGATAATAAAAATACATACATAAAGACAGAGAGCGTGTGAAACAAAACAAACAGAGGAGAGGGAGGAGAAATCAATCAAACACAGTCCATTCTAATCAGGCTGGTAAGTGAAAACACCTGTATGTGTGTGGACGACACAGGTGTGTAAGGCTGTTAGAGAGCTCACACTCAGATCATAGCCTGTTAAACAGAGGGGTGTTAATACTGGCATTTATCAGCAGTGTTAGTGCATGTCGACATTAATACATCAACTACAAATATGACAAAAATACCCATCTTTGCTCTAAACTACTTTGCCTGTTTATTGTTGTCGTTAATTACAGTTCAGTTTTTAGTTCATTTGTGCAATTTAAATATAACTGAGACTTGATGATGGAGCTAAGATATGTACTTGTAAGACAATAATGCAAGAGAGTTATAGACAGACCTTACTGAAAAAAAGATATATAAAACAGTATAAATACCAAATAATTATACAAATAACTGACAGTATTTATGAACAAATACTTACAATCACATTTCATAACATAAGACTTTATTGTAAAAAATATTTTGTGTTTAGTTCTTGTTAGCAAATGTTAGCATGATAAACAACTAAAGTAAACATGACCAAACATGGCAAACATATCTGCTTAACATTACCATATATCTGGCTTTGTTTCAGCTCACTCGCATCAGATCTAATGAAGTTATGTGGTGAATCCAGACCGAGAAACAAGGTACTGTACTGAGCATCTGAGACACTGTAAAAAAGCTTCTGAGTCATGTACATTACGTAGGCTTTAGTAACAGTAAAAGTGAAACCAAACTTTTTTATGCATGTTGTACATCTATGTTACCTTCTATATTCTCCTATTCCATTACACAGTAGTTATTTATAGCACTTGGTATAATCACTAGCTAGTTCATTGACCTGTAAGTCAGCTGAATATTGGGACAAACTTTTCTGGTCCCTCAGGCTCGCAGGCGGACCACCACTCAGATGGAGCTGCTGTATGCCAGCAGCGGGGATCCGGCCTGTGAATCCCCCACCGGAGACTTCACGGCCCCTCTGCCGCCCCTTACAGAGCGTCTGGAGGGACCAGCAGACATGCAGGGTCATGCTCTTGTTCCAACCCCTGACCGTGAGCAAACTGTTTCCCCATCTGCACTGTCGGCCAGGCCAGCTGCCGTGTAAGTGTTTAATTACATCATTTCTCAAATATCCTAAGATATTCTTCTCTATTTGGGATGTTCAATCTTTATTTTGGTGTAGAGATTGTTACCAGCAGTTCATTTTTCGGTGCCGATTATCTCTAAAATAGTGAAGAATGTTGGTTAAGATTCAGTCCACACTTCCATGCTGCTGAAATGTTAAGTATTACTGTCAAAACTCTTGTTCTTTCTGCAGTTCTGGATCCAGGTCACCCACAGGGACTGAGAGGAGGCAACTGGAGCGATCACCCCTCACCAGACGGAAAATGCAAGAGAAAGGACCGACAGCGACACACATCCCAGCACCCACAAACACAACACAGCTTAGCCCAGCAGATACTAAAACTAAAGGGAGTGACTACAAATCACTGTAAGCAAGCAGTGCTTTTAAAAATATGCTCTTCATGTATTCTTTACACTATTTTTTTTCACATTATTTCATTTTCTTACTCAGGTTGGAGGAGTCACCTGTATTTGAAGGTCACAGGTAAAGTTCATCCCCTAATTAATCTCTAAAATCTGCTTTTGAAATAAGATTCTGTTGGTGGTATTATTTTAAAAGACATACCTAAAGGTATCTTTCTTGTTATATTTTGTGTGTTACAGAGGTGTGATCAACCCTGTGACGGCCCCTAAGAACAGCCGTGGGGCCAAACTTCAGTGTGTTTATGTAGCAGAGGGGCACACAAAACCTGTTCTCTGTGTGGATGCTACGGATGATCTGCTCTTCACCGGATCCAAAGGTTAAAAATGAAATTCTGACTCTGTCGGTCTGAAAAAGGCAGTTTTTGTCTGTTTTCTAACAAGAGCTTCTTGTGCATGGTTTCTTTTTTGTGTGTGTATCTTTTTCAGACCGTTCATGTAAAGTCTGGAACTTGGTAACTGGTCAGGAGATCATGTCTCTAGCTGATCATCCCAGCAGCGTCGTCTCAGTCAGGTACCAGCACAAAGAAATAGCACAGGATACAGAGTAATTTAGCGGTCCAAAGTGAGATTAAATAGTTTTTTCTGTTTTTGTTGTGCTTGTTGTTGTTTTACAGGTACACTTCTAGTCTTGTCTTCACTGTTTCCTCTGCTTACATCAAAGTCTGGGACATACGAGACTCTGCCAAGTGTATTCGCTCACTAACGTGAGTAACACCATTTCTTCTCTTGACATCTTTGCAGCTTAATATCGTCTAAATAGACAATGAACCATATTTTTGTTGGTTTCAGGTCATCAGGACAGGTGGGTTCAGGGGACGTGTGTTCCACTGTCAGGAGTTTATCCATCCCACCAGGAGAGAGTCAGATCAACCAGATTGCCCTCAATCCTTCAGGGTCCTTCCTGTATGCCGCCGCTGGCAACGCTGTGCGCATGTGGGACCTCCGCAAGTAAGTTCAAACACAGATTACAGTTTTAGACTTGCAAACACATCAGATAAGACAGTCTCAATCTCCTCTTCTTTCTGTTACCAGGTTTGTGTCAACGGGGAAGCTAACTGGTCATTTAGGACCTGTCATGTGTCTGACTGTTGATAAATTAGGCCATGGACAGGATGTTGTCCTCACTGGCTCCAAAGATCATCATGTTAAAGTAAGGAGAGACAGACACACACATTTCACTGTGATTTTATTTCCATTTTTGTGTCCAAATTGTGTTCAGGAAAAGTGCTGCGGCTCGCTGTGATGTGGCACGTGTTCAGTGAGAGGAATAAAAACTACACATGGGTCTTTACTGACATTTATGTAGGTAGTTTAACACTACATTGATACCCTAACAGAGGTTTCACTACACAGCTTAAAACTAGCTTTATATCACTTAGGGTGATAGAAGCACAGCACTCACCAGTCTGAGTCCATTACATGATTGGTTGCCTGAAGGGGCACTCTCACCTTTCTGAAAAGTTGAGAGTTTTCAACTTGAGGCGTTAAGAGTGGCTGCACAAAAACGGCAGAGCTTTCTGAAAAAAAGGCTTGAAGCACTTTTCTCCAGGCAGCAAAAAGCTGCCACTTACACCCATATCTCACTGGGAGCAGTTAAAAACAAATCCTGACATTCCTACAACAAATGCTACTATACCATGTACTTTATATACCTTCTGTCTTGGATGCAATATACTATTTTTGTTTTTCCAGATGTTTGAGGTGGCAGAAGGTGCTCAGGGTAGCATTAGCTGCAGCCATACTTTTGATCCCGCTCATCAGGATGGCGTGGAGTCTCTGGCCATGCACGGAGATGTTTTCTACAGCGGCTCCAGAGACTACCACATCAAGAAATGGGACTTAGCTAGTAAACAACTTTTACAGGTACGCCAATATCTTAGCAGCATAGTATTTATTCAGCAGCATAGTATTTGTTCAGCAGCCTGAAGCTTTTCTTTCCTTAGAAATTTAAACGATATCAACTGAAAAACAAAAACTTAACTTAATAGTATGATCTGAGATAGAGAATAAATTCTGGTTATTTCCTCTGGCAGTCTGTCAGCGCTGAGACTGACTGGGTTAGCGCCCTAGGGGTGGTGCCAGGCTCTCCGGTGCTGCTCAGCGGATGCAGAGGAGGGCTGCTGCGCCTCTGGCACGCCGACTCCCTTGCGCCTCTTGGTGAGGTCAGGGGACATGACAGTCCCATCAACTGCCTGGCCACCAACAGCAACCAACTATTCACTGCCTCAGAGTGAGTCTCAAGAGATCGTAATTTTCCTCTAAAATGTTTTTTCTTTAATTACAGCCTGTAGTGATATCATGATATCATGATCTGTTTTTGTGAAATGTTTTCCAATGTGTATGTGTTTTGTCAGTGACCGCACAGTAAAGATTTGGGAAGCCAAAGGATGCCTGGAGGAAGGAGTCCACTGACAACTTTCTCCTCATAATCATCAAACACACCTGAACTCGAGGACACTCTACTGGCCTTTACCGAATCAAAATGAATCCTGTGTGAGGAACCCCTGTCAGCCATGACTTGTGCTGGATGGGAGCCCAAAGTAGGTCTGAGGCTTGAAAGTGTGTGTCCCAGCCTGAAAATAACCTATAAACAACACTGACCCTTAACTCTGCAGGGATCAGTTTCAGGGAAGTCTAATTAGATGTGACTGCTCTCAGTCTTTCTCTGAGAGTACTTACTGATATCTTAGGTCAAGATGCATCACAGCAGAGCTGGATGAGGCTCTGGAGAGCTGCTGTGATGGACAGCAACTTTCATAACTGTGACAGAAAACAATAAAATTAAAAGTAAAAAAAAAAAAAGATCAACAGATATCTGTCAATTGATCCCTTGCTTTCTACATTCCTCTACTCAGTTCAGCACTAGACAACATGGATACCTTTTTGCATATGGTGAATTTTGCCAGAGCGGCTGAGAAAAGAAATAATTTTGGTAAATTGCTTTGCTTCCTTACACCACATTGTTGCTCATCAATTATTATCAACTAAGATCAACGAAAGAGTCTGTGTTCCAAGTCAAGACATGGAGATCTACTCACCAGCAATAACTGTGAGTCCATCCTGTGTGTTCACATGATGTGTTGTGTCTTTGCTTTGCAGGTTGTTTTGTGTGTGTCAGTGCACGTCAGCATTTATGTTCTCCATAACCAAGGACCAAATAACATCTGTAACTATATGGTCTTCTTCAGCTGTTACTGCCAAACCCTCCAATGGGACATGAGAGGCCTCTAAATTATACACGCTGCGTTTCTCTAAAAGAGTTCTTCCCATTCCTCTTCAAATTTCTGTATTTCTATTATTTTGTCAGTGCTTTAGTCAGTTTTCATTAAATTATCTGCTCATGACAAAATGTCTTTCTTACAGCTTAATAATATTCCTACACACTGAATTTTGTCAGCTACATAATCAAGCAGCACAACAAGTTAATTGCCATAACTGCAACCAAAATGTTCCCTTTAGCTTTGATGTCAGTTTGCACTGATAAAATATACTAATTAATGAAACTGTTACATATTAAAATTTATGCTTAAAAGGTAGCTTAACTACATCAAATCATGTAAATATCTCTCAACAGCTAGGAGTTGAACAGCAGCGACTGCTACTCTACAAAACTAGGCTAGCTATCTATTAGCACAAATATAACTGGTGTGGCTTTTTCTTTCTCATAATCCAATCAAGCTACTGTCTTGTTAATTTGGTTTTACAAACACTGTTGCTAAGATCCTAATTGCAGGATAGAAATAATTAAAAAACAGAAAAGAAATGGGCAAATAGCTTTCACCAGTTAGCCTTAACTAGCTAGCATGCTGTCACTGCAGCTGTTTTTCAAATTAAATACTGTTTATCGTGAGCTGGATGGTATAATGACTTGATCAACTTTAAAACTGATGTCAAAAATTGATTGTGGTTTTGATTTTGTAGGACAGTTCAGTTGTCAAAACCTTTAAGAAAAAAGTTAAGCCTGCTTTTTTCTGCAAATCCTCTTTTTAGCACCAGGCTAAATAGTTGTTTCATCTAGATCAGAATATACAGATATCACAATGTTTTCCAAATAGCTACAATGTTTTAGTCAGTGATGTGTTACCAGCAGTCAGAAATAGCTTCTGAGTGTCTGGTCTCAGTATTGTCTGGTCACTGAAAGTTTCCTCCACTAAATGGTTTTATGTCTTAGCATGCTCTGTTTTTTCTGACCTGCTTCTCTAAGGTTTCCATTAAACATTCTCTCACTTTCTTACAATGAAATCATTACCCACTGAGCGTTTGCTTTCTCCACCTGTGCGACTTTTCTAATGTTGAAGTAGGACTCAGGCGGCAAGTGCTTTTAGAAAGCCTTTATTCGAGTCATATAGCTGTGTGATGTTAATCATTCATGCTGATGGAATCAAGCACCTTGTAATTCCTCTAGAAAGTTGTGGAATATGCCATGCATGTTTTCTCAGAGCATTTGTTTCCAGAGAGAGGAATGTACTGTATCGGTTTTTCAATCCAGATGTTGTAAAAAGTTCTCATTCTGTTGTCCATGTACAGTGCTGTTTACCTCTGCTGTCTTAGTGTCTGCAAACTGCACACATGCTGCAGTTAAACATATCAAACATCATTCATCTTGTAAATGAGTCTGAGATGTTATTTATTTATTTTTCTTTGATTTTTTTACTTTGCTGTTGTGTCCTCCATATCAATAAGATTTTGAATTGTTTTCCATGTAATGCCTCTGATATCTGAGCATCATAGACGATGGACTGCAAAGAATATGTGGGATTAATTTCTCCAAAATCAGTGATGTATTTCAGTGCCTGGGATAAATCCTCATCTTTATGTACTAACATGTTTAGTGTAAATCACAACCTAACATATGTGGACTATCTCTTAGGTAACCATTTTATCAGTATCTTCTGAATGGTGTGAGTATTGGAAGTAGACATTGTTCACAATGCTATTGTCAGTGGGACTAGAATAATTGCACTGAAAACTCAATTTTTTACAACTTAAATCTGTTTTTTCCCCATTAATGCATAACAAAGTTAAGTTTTGGTCCCATTGACTGGCATTTGTCTTGTTAAATAAATAATCTCCATAAGAAACAATAGGGGCCGTAAGTATTCTTAATTAAAATCAGATGCTGCTAAAAATCTTGATTATCCTTCTAATTGTAGTTGTATCTTATTTTGAAATTTGATGATAAACCTGCTCTTTTGTGTATACAACTGTTGTTTTTCCTGCTGACTCTCTTTTAAATGAAAATACCCGACGGAGTGTGAAAATTAAAAAAAAGGATAAAGTTTGACAAGTGTTATGTTTTTATTTATTTAAATCATGTATTAATGTGTTATGGCCACTTGGTGGTAGTACTGTATAATGACAGGTGATGTGCTGGATGAGCGCTTATATTGATTATAGATTTATTTTAACTCAAGGTTTTCTCTGACAAAAAATTTATATCTGCATAGTTAAGGAAAACAGCTGCTGGCAGTGTATTTATAAAATTTTATTATTGTTATTTGTAATGATTTATTTGGAAATGGTGTGCCCCAAATACTTATTTTATGCAGGGGATATTAGTATACTGTTATAAGAGAAATCATAACAGCCTACTATGGATAAATAACTTGTATTACTTCAAAAAGTTGAATCATCTCTAGATCCTTTTTGCCCTCAATGAATTATCATTTGTCTGCAGATGATTTCATTCTTCCTTTAATTACAACTTCAGGCAGTAATGATATATATTGATATGATTTACAGAGACAGAGAGAGGTGAGAAAAGGGAAGAAACTCCCCCTGAAGACACAAATGAATGTGAACAGTGATGGAAGGATCAATATTTAATGTTTAGCTGTACTGAGAGCAGCAGAGTGTTAATTAGTCTCTCAGGAGCAGAGTGTTGACTTGTGATTTCCTCACACCCTTCAACAGCTTTACCTGTTGAGCCTCTTTTCTGTTGTAATTTAAGCTGTTCTAATGAGTTCTTTGAGATGACATAACATAATATAACAACTCAATTTTTTTCCCCTGAAATATAATGTTTTTTGACAGGAAACTTATTATTTCTCATTGTGAGGCAATGGAAAATTACAGATTTTACCGTCTAGCTAATCAAAAAACCTTCTTGGTATGTTGTATGATATAATTTTAGAGTATTGATACTTAACTGTCAGGGAACAGATGGGTGTTGAGCATTGTCTTTGGTGTATCTCCAATGACTAATGCTAAAAATTTGGTCTTGAAACATTTGACATTTTTGGTAATACATTCACTTTCTTCTTAAAGTCAGAACACAATATCAGTCTCAGTATCGTTATCATTACTGTACACTAAATATGAAACTCGAGACAGTGGCAGGTTAGCCTAGCTTAGTGTAAAGACAAAAAGCCCCAACCTGTCCAAAGGTAAGAAAGTTTACTTACTGGCACATTTTATCTCCATCATTAAATCTGTACAAGCAGAAATGTTAAGAGAGGACGATATGGTTTACTGGAATTAATAAGCTGAAACTACTTCTGTCCAAAAGAAGTGACTTTTACTGTGAAGTTACCAGGGCAACAAGTTGTCTTTTTATATTTCATTTTGTGTGCGTTGTACCAGCAAGCCTAGTCCAGAAAGCCTATATGTGCACCTTATTTTCTATATCTCAGCAAGGAGATGAAAAAGTTAATGTTTGCAAAATATTTAAGTATTACCTTCACATGACCATTTCTACTGTCTGTCCTACAATTAACCCTGCTCCAGATGCTATCTAGATATAACATCCTTATGAGTATTACCTGAAACTGTACTTGCATTTTTTGAGATATTTGCTAAGTGCTCCAAACACTGCCATACAATTTAGTATGTATGGAGACTTGGTATGTTCTAATGCAAAACAGGCCTCTCTCAGCCTGAGTATGTCCTACAGCATTAGTTTGGATGCACATCACGCTTTTCTGGCTGTTCTGACCCACAATCCTCTGCAATCCTCCATGAGACCTCACATCCAATGAGCCTCTTTGAGCAGAGTTTGCACAAAGACTCAAATTCAATACAATGGATGTATAAGCAAGAGGTTGAGTTGAATTTGCAATGCCATGACAAAGTAGGGAATGTCAGTTGTTTGCATAGTGCATACTTTGTAAGAGCAGGTGTAGTACTGGATTTAAAGCACATACAGACCACAATGGACTACAGTTTGACCTTGTGTAAGAGTCTGCCTCTATTTGCTGACTTCTACTATGCAGGCTGATAACAGGAGAGGTTGTGTCACAATAAATCTTAATAGGGAAACAAGTTCTTGGAAAACACCTGCATGTACTCCTAAAATAACTTTCATATTTGATCACCATGTCTCTGTCCTTCCAACCTCTCATGGCATTTCCGGTCTGCAGGGGCGGAATGAAACTCATATTCCCAGCACTCTAGTGTACAAGCGAGATTATCAAGTTTCACCACGATCAATAAATACTTCTTTGGGCTTTGAGTTTCACTTTCACTTTAATTGTAGAATAATATGATGAGTGCAGATAATACATCCTTCAGTGACCACACTGATTGGTGATGTTGCAGGCCCCACCGGATACTCTTGTTTTACAGTTAAATCTGTTTGAATAATGTGATTTGTACAGCTGCAGGGGCTTTGTATTTACAAGGGAATTGAAATCAATACAGGTTAATTTCTATGTGAAATGGCCTGGGATGAGAATTAGCACTGTTTGTGTGAGAGCCAAGCTCCCTTTAGGATGTGTGCTAATAAATTACATAAAAACAGTGAGAAAAATACTTTTATTCAAAGTATATATGTATTCCTTACTTTGGATAATTTTTTTTCCAGTGTTACTGTTTGATTATTAGTTTGTGCATTAAAGGTTTTTACTTGCGTTTCACTGTTTTACCTTTGGATAAACTCATATAATCTATGGGCATCAAGAATGTTTTTTAGACATTCAGCTTACACAGTTTATATTAAAAATAGCAATAATAATTTGCATTTTGTTTGTTTGATAGCCATAAGGAAGGGAACAAAGACAAAATAGGTGGGAGAAGATGCAGCTGAGATAGAGACAGATATGAGGAAAGAGAGAAAGTGTGGGGAAAACAGGCAGAGACGGCCAAGTGGTAGTTAAGAACGTTTATCTGAGCGGCAATGAGGCTCAGGAGGACAGGGTCAATATTCACCACCCAGACTCCTATCTCTGAGCGTCCACGGAGTGAATCCTCCGGCTAAAAATACCAGCGCTGCTGCTTTATGACCAGAACTGATGAGCCGTGATACTGCTGCTCGCTCTTTTAATGCCGCTACAGAAATCAACCTTGTCCCCTTTTGGCGGATCTCAGTTATCAAGCAAAACAGATTGGAAAGAACAACATTTTTAATATGCCACAGAAAGCGTTTCAGCATGAAATTAGAGGGCAAGGCCTTTTGAAGATGTAAAATCTGTGATTCATTTACAGAGTCGGCTTGAGTTTTTGTGTCTCAACCAAAAGAGCAGTATTAACTGGTGGAGGTGGAGATTTTCAAATGCTATGGAAGATAAACACCAACTTAGAGAGAGTGTGTGTATATGAGGAGGGGGAGATACGATAAGAAATACAGCTTATAGTAGCAGCTATATGAGCAGCTCCAGTGTGTGAGTTTGTATACATTGGACAGAGGGAAGCACTTCCTGTATAAATACAGGTAAGTTTTAACTGTGTCAGTGACTATTAAACCCAAAGAACTCTCACAGTCACTACTAAATCACAACTAATCACAACTAATCAAGACTCCAGTGGCTTTGAAGAGGGATGAAAAGGATGCTCTCTTTTCAGACCCCATCTGCTGCAGTTTCCTGTTAAAAATGGTTGTCTGATAGCAAGTTAAAGAGCAAAAAATATTTTAAATATAGCATACACTTGCATACACTAACTGATATTGATTTTGAGTGGCAAAAATGTGTTTTGCTGCTGTCCCCATCCACAGCAGTTTATTGCTTAACTCCCAGCATCACTGCTCCTGCTGCCTCTCCAAACTGGATACATGGTCACCATCTACAGTAGATAATGATGGAGTATGAATAGGTCCCTTGTAGAGAACCTCCTCCATTTCTGAAAAACCAGAAAAATCCTTTTAACAAATTAGTCACGACTGAACTGAATTAAAAAGACAAAAAGACATTTTTGAAAAGTTTCCCCTTTTTTCACCTTGCTGTCAAATTTACTGTTTCAATTGGAAATATCTGAAACCAAAATGATGATATTCATTATTAGATTTAGTCGTATTTTCTGTTTGATTTAGCACAGTTAGCATGTGTTAGTGTTACACACTAAGCTAAAATCGTCAACATGTCGAATACTACCTTTTAAACATCAAGTGCAGCTTTAGTTAGAGTGACACAGTGACGTGTTTGTCCAAATCACCTACTCAACATTTAGAGAGGACATTTTTGTTATTGCAATGGCTGATTCAATCAAAAATCAGCCTTTAACCAACTTCAAAAAAAAATCTTTGAACTCAAAATTCCAGAATATCTGTAGTGAGATTTTTCTCTCAGCTAAAATGTATGCTATTAAAGACAGAATCATTCGCCTAGATTTGCTAAAAAATGTGTATTATTGGTTCTCAAGTTAGATAATCAGTGTAATGTGTAGAAACACCATGGTATAACGGGGCAATTCACGTGGCAGTGTACCCAATGGTTCTTTTGTGTGCCAAACCTGTCCAAAACCCTCTAAAATGGTACAAAAGAGGTTTCTCATATTAAAAAAGAAATAACTTCTCATTGAATGGATAATATCTTAGACCTCATGTCAAACATATTTTCAAGTGCTTACAACTTTAATTTGCCACTGAAAAAATAAATAGGTAGCTTAATCCAACAATTCACCCAAAATGTATCCAAACCTGTGATGTTACGTTTTCTCAAACAGCTTCTGTCTTTCTGTCTGTACCCTCTATAAATTTGTGTGAGTGTATGTCTCAGCGTGTGTCTAATAATTTATGCCCCAGTGTGTGTATGAACCCGTCCACCCCCCATCTACCCATGCGGTCATGTAGCGGCAGTATGATGTTTGCCCAAAGGTGCCTTAATGGTTTTTGCCACCATGCCACACATCCAGCAAAGGGCGGGTCAGTGCGTGTGTGTCTGTAAGAAAGCTATATTTAGAGATGAGGTTTGCCAGTAAACACACTGAGTAATGCTGAGATGCGTCATTTTAAAATCATATGACTCGTATCATCTAAACATCATATGAATACACACACACACACACATGCTAATGCTAAAGAGTACAGTATCAGCTGTTTTGATGGCACACGCATGCTTTTTGACAAAAACAAACACATGAAGGAATTTTTTTATACACTGTAAGTCTCTTTTTGAGCAGCACACACTCATAAACACAATGTCCTCATAATGTGACTCTCCTTCCTATCCCCTCACATTCATCATGCTGTCATTCTATTCTCTGCCAGCGGAGGGTCTCCCTTTCAGTTAATTAAATCAGATGCTTATCTTCTTCGAATGGAAAAAGAGGGAAGAGAGAGAGGGAGAGGAAATAGAGAGAGACTCTTATTAGTGTTTCTACACACACACTAATAATTATATAATATCCTTACAGACTACTGGGAGCTGAAAAGTGTGCGGTAGATGGACTGAATGTGCTGCACACATACTCCACCGTCCAGATGCACATGCACACACACACACTCAAAGACTTGCTTACCAACAGGGGCCATAATGGGCAACTCAACTGCTCTTTATTATTCTTTTAATGGGTAATTTGTGTAGGGGCACACATCAGTGGAGTAAGACTTTTAAAGGTGCACCTCAGTAATTTAGTAAAGTTGAGGGACTTACAAGAGGCAGATCAGCAAAACAAAAAAAAGTAAGAACTAATGCAGCAGAGGTTGAGATATATTAACCTTTATTCAACGAAAGATAAGCTTGTAAAACACTACATGTCCCAGGATGCAAATCAGTTGTGCCTTTAATTCTACTCCTCCTGCAAGATCACTCAACACCTGCTGTTTGTAGCACCAGCTGTCATAAATATATAGTTTTTTTAGATCAATCTGGAAAAACCTTATCAGGGGCCAAACGGCACATTTTTGCCCTGGGCCCTCTAACAGGTTAATCTGGCTGTGCAAGGGGGAGCGAGGTGTGTTTTGCTGGGAACCCAGTGAACTAAACCGAAGTAAACTGAACTGAACTCATGTGAATAAGAGTATTGAGGACAGGGGAAATGTGCTCTTGCTTCCACACTCACATACACACACGGAAAGAGAGACACACACGTCTGTACTTCTGTACTTGTGAGGACCGTCATTGAAATAACACATTTGTTAGCTCCATTCACCTAACCCTCTCAAGTCTGATCTCTCAAACAGCCCATGAAGGCTTTTCCAAAAATGATGAGCAGCCAAATTGTCCTCACTTTTCAATATGTCGTCAATCTCAAGGTTCAAAACTCAAAGTGGTTCTCATAAGGATAGATGTACAAGAGCAAACACACCCACACCCACACATACACATGCACATGTACACACAGGAAAGACTTTTCATGACAAAATTCTCCTATTTTCTTGATGATTGTATCATTGTCATTACTTCCATGCCAGTAAATCTGAAGCACTGAATTTTAAATGAACTGAACCAAAGTCAACTGAACTGCACTGAATTGAAAGAGTGAGGGACAGACAGAAAGAGGGGAAGGAGATGGCAGAGAGGCATAAAGAAAGAGGGGAAGGAAAAGAGTGAAATGCACACACAGAAGCTCACAGAGGAGGAGAAAGAGAGAGGTGACATCACATCTCCCAGCCTCTCTCTCCCTCTCTCTTGCACCTTTGCTCCACTTCTCGCCGGGGAGGCGCGCACACAGTTTTTTTTTTCACTGTCCTCCTTCCTCGCTCATTAAAAGGGGTTGGACCACAGAAAACGGGAAAAGGAAAGGAAAACAATTTTTTGACAGGATGAACAACAGTTTTTTAAACATGGCGTCGATAGGCGACTTCGACCCGCTCAACGCATCTATTCCGGCCACTAAAGTTGAAATCACAGTGTCCTGCAGGTAGGGGAATGTGTCTTTGTAACCTGGTTTTAGTCTGACAGGGTGACGGAAAAACACCGAGCTGTGAACGCAGCTGGAAGTCACCTGCACTTAAACTCCGTCCAAGTTTATGTTTAGTTGTAGTTTAGCTTATTTTACAACGACTACTGTACCAAAAAATACCGTGAAAAATGCCATATTTAAAAAAGCGAGTAGACGTAAAATGGCTAAGTATTACATGTGATGCTAGTTTGTCACTTCAGCGCTGTTTAAGGGCAATAGTAACTATTTTATACAGTTAACACATGCGCAGGACTATTACAGCCTATTATACTGTACATGACTATTCTGTACAGTAATACTGTAAACAAAAAATGTAAACTCACTTACAAGTACCAGAGACGTTTAGCTCCACGTTACTGTAACGACATGACATTAACGAGACACAGGTTAGCATGTTTACAGTGGCACCAGAAGGGGAAAACTGTGTTTTAGTGATATTACAACAACAGTTTTTGTATATAGTCATACTTTAAGTGTATTATTTTGAAACTAGATTAATGGAAGCAGCACAGGGTCTAGCCTTGTCTGGTTATTTGATATAAAATACACTGTGTGTTTGTGTAGGATTCACGCTATTGTGATTGCAAAGCGCACGAGCAGGCTAATGAGTTGAAGTCAAATATTTGAGACATTTCATACTAAAGGCTATCTGTGGTGCCCCTTTTAAGTGTTTTTTCTTGTTTTGTTTTATAATGTAACAGCTGACAGTTTTGTTTTTATATCTAGTCGGTCACCTGCCAAGGTGGAGGCAATGTTTTGGCTTATCAAAAGCATATAAATGCGTTTAAGTCATTACACGCAGTTATGGTGTGTGGTCATGCGAGAGAGCGCGTGTTATCTGACGTGATAGAAACGGACAGAGAAAGCAGGGAACGGGGCTGGTATGTGTTTAACCCTCTTTGAAAGAGGTCTTTCTCTCTTATTCAGGAGGGATTTTCCTCTTTGTTTTTAAACAGGGTGGGAAATGCCGATTGTGGTTTTAGTCTGGCGGACTGTTGAACCACAGCAGGCTGCAAACTGTATGCTTCACAGGTCTGCCACATGTTCTCCACCCCCCTCCCCTGAAAGGGAATCCAATAAAATGTGTCACCCCAGTCAGATGAAATAGGTCACTTTACATGCTAGTTATGTGTTTTACTACAAAGAGGTTTTTAATAGATTTTAAAATAAATAGGATTAAAATTATACAAAGATCAAGTTGTTCAAGAAGGAACAGTTGAAAATGTATTTTATATTTAAGAGTGTCATACCCTTGATGCTGCGTTGTTGTAAAAAAGAAAAAAAAAGGTTACATGTTTCTTTTTCACAGTCTTTCTCTACATAAATATGGCGTTAGAATGCTCAAATGCCCAGTCAGAGGAATCGTGTTGGAGTTCTTATATATTGCTATAAAAGAGCTACAGGGGTGACATATTTTCTGTAGGCCAACCCCGGAAGTTTCCATAGAATCACCCTGGTTCCCACCAAAGCTGTTTGGATTTTATCTCTGGATTTTGGACTATGGCAGAAAATTAACTCTGGAGCTAACAAAGATTTTGGAGTACTTATACATTTTGTTCTACAAGATGGTTTCCAAAATAAACACAACTGTTATGATTCTTTGGATGTAAATGTTATCATTAGAAGTAATCAATCTATGCCACAGTTGCATGACATAAGTTTCACCACCACTAAGCTTCCCACTTGAACACATTTTGATTTGATGAGTCAACAAGGTGGAAAGTTTGAGTGAGAATAGTTAGTAATAGTGAGAGTAAACAAAATGAGGCTGTAATCACAGTCTAAGGAGGAGCTTAGTTACATTGTTGCTGTGTTCGTTTTTGTGGCTAACCATCAGTACATATTTGTGACTTTGAGTTTTCTTTTCTTTTTCCATAAACATATTGCTGCTTGACAAATTTTGTTGATAGTTAATGAGCTGAGACATTTTGACCTTGTGTGTTGTAATAAATTTTACTCAGTACTGCAAAAATCCATCATAGTGTTAAATGTGAAATATTTGGGCAGTAAAAGTGGAACTGACTTTAAAAATACCTCATAAATGCATATTTCATTTCAGTTTCTAGAGTGCTACACACTTAGGCCGTAAATCAAACTACAGTGCTCTATTTGATTTAACTTTAATGCAAGCATCCTTTTAGACACTGTTTTTTTAAAAACTGTAGAAATGACATAAGCCATGTGTCCATCAAGGTACTTTAATGCACATTTTTAAGTATTGCATTAAGAAAGGTTAAAGGAAACAGCCAGAATTCAAAAAATCCTCTCTCAATGTAACAGAAAAAGTGTTAAGGCTTGAGTTATTAATGGACACCTAACTTATATGATTAATCAGCTGTTTCTGCCCTTGATTTTTCTTTAAAAGATGGCCATAGCAGTTGTTTTTGTTTCTTCTTCTTCTTCTTCTTCTTCTTCTTCTTCTTCTTCTTCTTCTTCTTCTTCTTCTTCTTCTCTGCAACTGCTGGCAAAACTAAGCTTTGCTTCGCCAAGTTTATTCCAAAAAATTAAATGACTTAATCATCATTAATCATCTGACAAAACCTTTTTTTGTTTGTTTTTACCTATTCTGCAATATTTTTGCTTTTCAAATATCAAACTTAATGACTCTGCATAATATTACTGCAACACTGTTAGCCCTGGAGAAGTGGCCTGAAACAGTTTCCCACCCTGTAGGAGTCTCTCCAGTACTGTAGTTACTCCATCTCTGGAAGGTTTGAGTAACATCTCCTTAGTAACAGAGAGATCATGCTTTCTCGAAGCAGATATATGAACATGTTTGGTAGAGTTTTCAAACGTCTGAGTCACACTGCTCCTTAGCCCCATGGGAGGGCTGTGTGTTTTGTGTAGGGGCCCTCCCACTTCTAACCTGAGGTAGAGAGGGAATGCCATGGTTGCAGTCAGGTGTGTATGTGTGTTTGCTCTTACAGGTTTGTGTAAACATATACTGTTTGTGCAAGTTTCATTGTTTTTTGTAAGGACACTCGATGGGCAGTTCACAGTATCACCATGGTTACAACTTTTATTAACATGTCTGAGGGTTGTACAAGTAAGAAAACAAGAAATGTCTCTGAGAAGAGGAGACAAAAGCTTACAAAAGAGCAATATGAATGAGTGGTCACTTTTTTAGCAAATTTAGATCATGAAATGTGTAATATGGCTGCAGTCATAGTCACTGTCATTCATTACTGTCCAAAGTTATATGTTTAAGTACATCTTATGGAAATAAGTGCAAAATTTGCAATCAGGTTGTTAATTATGCTTACTCTAACTGCAAATCAATGTGTACATTCTGGTTTAAATTTTGTCACGCATTTTAGGAAAATCAAAACAGGCAATTTCCCAGCAACTGACACATTGCCTTCTTGCTTTCACATTGAATTTGATGTTTGTACTTCTTTAGCTCCTTTGAGACAAGAAATTTAAAATGGAGATTTTTGAAAAGAGGTAAAGTGAGAGAGAAGAAAGCAAGAAAAGGAATAGAGATTGAGAGATTTCAAGCAGATTTGAAGTAGCTTTCCTCATCTATTTGTTGTATGGTTACTGGCATAACTGTTGCAGAAGTATTGACATATCCCCTTAGTCTGCATCTCCATCTAATTCAGATAATGCTCTGGTGCCATGGGGCTATGAGGTAAGAGCTTGGCTTAGACTCAGCAGTGAGCTGCAGACATTTTGTTGATCGATGGGAGAGCCCAAGGTATCAGCTGGGATCAATATGCTACAAACTCTACCCTACTGCGTCAAACAAAAGCACACATGCATAAAAGTATATTCACACATACTGTAAACTGTAGGGACTGCACATATATGAATGACCACACTCAAACCATTCCTCACTCCAACAGTCACAGAAGAATAAATTACTCCCTTGTGCACTTAAGGGTTTCCAGGGGACTCTGCTGTGAATGGCCTTAAGCCCAAATATTCCATTATGGTCATCGATCAGGCCAGCACACAGGCTGTTACCTGTTTTTTTTACACTCGAATGCTCACACACACACACAGAAGCAAAAGAAATACTTAAAATAAATAGCTTGATATCCATGGTCAGATTTGTGGTCTTGTGCATTTTTTTGATTCATTAGATATAGAAATCATATTTAAATGATATTTTTTCCAAATTTAAATTTTTCTTGAATGTGAAGCATCAAATATTGATATAGTAAACTAAGGTATTGCATAATCTCAAGTTAGTCAGTTTCCTATAAGCTTGATAGGAAAGAGAAAAATAACACACAAATAGGCCCGTGGTACTGAAGACTGATCCTAAGAGGGATATAAAGGTACTGACTTTTGAGGAGAATCCGAACATTTTTACCCCAGATGTCTCTTAGACTGCTTGAAACTTCTTTCTCTGTCTGTCTGAGTCTCTCTCAGTTTGTCTCTCTCTCTCTTTCTCTCTCTCTCTCTCTGTCTGTGTCTTCCCATGCTTTTAAGCTCTGTCAGCAAACACTGAAACTGTTGACACTAAAAACTCCTAGATTCTGTTCTGTTATGTCTACTTGCTCTCTGCTGCTAGGAACAATTAAAAAGGGCATTTCTTTCCAGTATCCACTGTTGCCACAACATATTGGTTGTGGCTTAAATGAAAAATTAAAAGCCAGTTTTTTAAATAGTAAGGGCTGGCTTTTCCTGCATGTGTGCAGAGTGAAACCATGGTTGATAGAAATAGTATTTCCTCAAATAAGACAGCTCAAAATTCTACAAAGCTAAACAGCAATGGGTTGCAGTAAATTTCATGGATATCCAAAATAAGTCCATATGTTTACAAATTGTTCGTGACTGATTTCAATAAAGGCTTGTTAGGAAAAAAGAGGCCAGATTTGAAAAATGAGGTCATATTTTTGCAGGCCTAAAGGCTGGGACACACGACTGCTGTGATCCTAATGGATTCACTCAAAAATGTGTCATCGTATCAGCTTCAAGCCACAAGAAGTCCTGCGGCTTCAGGTATTTCTTGTCATGCCAAATATGAGTTAAAGAGACCCATTGCATAATAGTAGTTAAGGCTAATCTCTTGGTTCGACAAAATGTTTTTTCTCATTGATTGTTTACTGTTTTCTGTGTTGATTTCCATGGAGTAAACGAAATGCTAAAAGAAAAAGTTTACAGTCTGCTGTGTCCTGAGGTCTCAAGAGAGGGCCCATGCTGATTTTGAATCATGTATCTATTATTTAAGCGTGCCTCAGGAAACCACAGGTGAGAGTCTACTCACCAATGCAACTAATCTAAACTCTTGCACAAAAGCTGGAACGCTGCAGAGTGAATTTAGTACATACAACCGAGTGTTGGAATCAGCTGGATGTGAAGGCAAGGTAATCATACACTCCTCATGGTGTTTGAGAGGTCGCTTATGTTCTTTCCTCTTGGTGGAAAACCCGGCCTTTGTCTGATTTTTGAATGGGCTCATTTGGCAGCATGGTTGTCAGTGTGTGTTGGCAGGAACACACTGAGGGTCTGAAATTGGAGGGACTCCCGTTGACATGTAACATCTCGTTCCCTCTCACAGTCCTCAGTTCCTCCAAAAGCACTTCTGTTGCATTAACGCCGAATGCTGCATGACCACAAGCACATTAACAGACCTTTTAGATCGGTTTAACATTTGCATATGATTTCCCGCTACCAGCTGCATTAGTACTCTCAAATCCATATTAATATCCCTGATGGATGATTCATGTCATTGAGATAAAAAATTTAGAACTCAACACAACTACAACATTGGTCTTTTGAGGTTATGACATGTGATAGGACAAAGTGCTAACTTATTGAAGTTAGCACTTTGTATTTGTATTTCTTGAAATTTCTTTTTTTGTATTTCTACTGCTTGAAAAATAAGATTTGGGGAAAAACTGGTGATCTTGTGTTGGTTTAAAAACTCTGAGTTTGCTTTGTGGTCCAAACAGGCAAAAACTGGTGATTTTGGAAAGAATAATGCAGACACCCATGTTCCCTTCTTGATCATCAGTGATTTTTACTGCCATGGCTGCCATGTGTGTTTCTTTTGTATCATTGGTTCTTGCAAAGAAAATCTCTGGTTTTCTTTTTTCTCATTGCTGTACTTTCTCCAATTTTTTTTTCTGCAGCAACCAACCCCCTGTTTCCATTTTACATCAGCACACAAATGGTCATGTGATGCAAGTTTTCCTGTGTGTTGATCCAGACACAAGTGATTTAAATATATTTTGAATAGAGATTATTTCATTTCAAGACAGTGCTTAAAAATGTAAATGTACTGTGAATGCAGCCTTTGTTTATTTGAGTTGCTACATTTTCAACTTGGATCCTTTTATCACAATTTTAAATAGCTTTGTTTGCCAAAAGAGGTTGGCAATCTCACCTTGATTTCACCTTATTCTCACCTCTCTGAAATCAGTTGTTCTTTGTTTTTGTTAACACAAACAAGTCTGTCTAAGCCACTGATGGATGTATGTAAACACCTTATCTTTGAATGTGCGTATCAGACTAAAGTCTAAAATTCTTTTCACATAATCTGAAAAACAATTTTACTTCCCCATTGACTGCTGTGCATTTCAGTCTCCATGTTGACTCTGGAGCAAAGTTCCCATGGTCAGTGTTCAAGTTAGGAGTTAGAGAGAGCACTAACAACCACACTGTAAATACCATAAAGAAGATTTTCCAATATGAACATTATTTTGGTTGAATCTCATCCTGTGAAGCAGATAGAGGGAAGACGCTTCAGGTTATTGGGCCACAGCCAGATGAAAAGTAGGCTGGATAAATGTAGGTTGTGTAATGCTGGATCTCACAAAAACAGACTTTGGACAGTTGAGACAAAAAAAAAAGCTTATCAGTGCAGGTATTATTGGAATGCAAGGCCATTGGTGTAATCACCAGCTGCCTTAATAAGGACTAAAAACATTCAGATTTTAAGTTTAAACATAAGTTTAAGGTTTTTGTATGCAGAGTTTATTAAAATTGCTGTAATATTCAACACAGTTGCTCTTATTTATCATTAACTGCATGAGGCCTGAGTGGAGCTACTTTATGTGGGCACTCGATCTGAATGCCATTTGAATGCTATATTTTGGAGGTTTTCTCAAGAAGTTCAATTGGTTGAAGGCCCTGAGGTGGACTCAGATCAAGCTGTAGTTATTGTACATTTCTTCCAGCTTGAGACTTCTAAGAAGTAAATGAAAACATTGCAAGGACTTCTGAAATATCTGACTTAGCCTGCTGTCAGCCAGCGCTTGGATGGGCATCTGAAAATGGGTGGATGCATGAGTCAGTGCTGTCAGTGGAGCATTTAGTGTCAAGGTATTCTCCTAAAAGATAAGTAAAGCTAGTGTTGTTTTTTTCCCCTCAAAATATGACGCTCCAGTTGTGCACATTGCTTCTTATAGATGTCATTGATGTAGATTGTATTGATTCATATTTTTAAAGTTGTTGCTATCTTTCTTGTAAAGCAGCATCTGACAATCTTTCACCACACAGCCACTTATTTTGCTCTGAGCGTAGGTTTGAACCACTTACCTTGCAACCCCGCCCTTTAACGCCACGAGTCATCCCTGACCCGCTATCTATTCAGGTCACTCACTCCCACTCTGTCTATGGGAAGTGATTGCATTGACCTTTGTGGCCCCATAGAGCTCTCATAATGGTTCTTTTATTGAAGGCGCCACTGACAACCATCACTTTGAAGAGAAGACTGGGTTTCCTGCTGCGAGCCGGTTCAATGCCAGCCAAAAGCACAAAAGGGATCTGTGCACGACTGTGCATGATGACAACAGACGCTAACTTTCTGTCTGTTTACATGTGGTTTTTTAACAGCAGGGAGTGCAAATGATTTTGGTTGAGAGCACAGTGGTGCAGGCAATCAGTTGGACAAAGCTATATTGAAAAAACCCTGTCTGAGCTGCCACAAATTGATGCCATTGTCTTGTCTGTCTTACACTAACTGTTTCTGTGTGAGATGGAGTGTTTTTTGACTGCTTTCAGAGTGTGTTTATATGCATCTGTGAAAGTTTTTATGTGTGTGTTAAGGGCGATAGTCCTACCGTGTAAACAGGTTTGGGCTTTTTTTTTTCTAGTCAGGACCGTAAAGATTGATGCACTCGATGGAAATTACTGCACTCAGAGGGAATTACTATTGAACCCCTTCCACTGTTATTCTCTCACTGCAGGTGGCTTTCTACATAAGTTGCTAGATGACTTGTTCACAGTGTCACAACATGAATGTGTCCCTGTGTTTTTAAATGCACTGCAACTTGCACGCAAACCACACACTGATACAGTCTCAACATTAAAGTGTCCCAATACATCAATGAAAAAATAAATACCACAATAAAAACTCTACTATGAGAAGAAGTTCTCTAATCAAAATATACATTAAAATTTTAAAAGTAGCATTTTATTGTTGTTGCTTAATCTAGTTTTAGCTATTTTATTTACAATTAGGTAGTTAAATCCAGTTGCTCCCAGCAAAGAGTTTGGTTACAGATCACATACAATGCCTCTGCTCTATATATCAAGTTGTATAGCTGCCTGGAGAAAATGGATTGATAATGATCTGACTTGTAGGTAGAGCAAGTCATTGGCAAAGGTCAAGGCATATACCATCACACACACATACACACACATATCAGTTGTGTACCAGTCTGCTTCTACATACTAAAGGAATTGGTTGAGGGGTAATAGGTGTACATGCTGACCTTGAAGGTTAGACATGTGAGGTGTTATTTTAAATGCAGGTGATAAAGCATGGACTCAAGGACACACACATATACACACAAACCCACATACACACACTCCCTTTTAATAAGCAACAGAGGCAAGCTAACGTGTCAAAGAAGGATGGTTGCAGTCATAACATATTACTTTCTGCATTCTCTTTAACTGCCATTCATGAAAAGTTACTGTGAACGAATTAATTACAGAACATCTCAGCTTTGTATTCTTTTTTGTTTGTTTTTCTATATGATTTGGCTTGTAAGAGATGATTTTGTCGCAAGTGTCTAGCAGAAAACATTCCAGGGTATTTTTAGATTATTACTATTGACCTCAGGGTCAAACAGACATTGAAGGCTCTACTCAATAGGTTATCCCAGAATGTGCCAAAGTCCAAATAGCTAATGAATTCATCAATAACTATCAAGATGTACAGCTGGAAGCCTTAGGGAACAATTAAGCTGGAGGACTGCATACAGGCTGACACATAGTACACAAACACAATACACACAGCATGTGAATACATGCATTAACAAGCATTTTAACACTCTTACATACACACACTCTGAGATATCTGTGCTGCTGTGCCTCCTATCAGTCAGACAGCTGATGACATTTTCAGTGCAAGTGACACAAACATAAAATACGATCGCATTTAATGCTCTGACATTTTCTATTCGCTCTGATGTAGATCTCCTCTCATGGGGCTTAAAGCTGTAATAAAACAAATCAAAAAATCTTCTTTAAATTCTATCAGCCCAGTTAGATTTTTCCTAGATAATTTGAGTTTGATATCTAGTTAGAAATCAGCTTTATCCGTTAATGATTTTTTCATCTGCTGTTTCACAAAAGACAGGCACATCTTTGCACACTGAGCTGTCAGATTGTCAGTGCAACACAGATTTAGACAATTTGACATGTAAGATTTTTTGACGTACAGTAAATCACCCTCACAGCCCTATTTACAGCCAGAGAGAGACAGAGACAGACGGGGGCGAGAGAGAAACTGGCTGGCCTAATGAAGTCATCTCCATCCCGGTCACATAGCACAGAGGCTGTTTGAATTCCTCCAGGGATGCTGCCTCCCCTTCTGTCTATCTCCCCCCCCTCTCATGTAGAGGCCCCTGGCTTCGACCAAGTATTTCTCTCTATTTCTCTCACATGCACATACAGACATTTGATGTCCTCCTGTTAACATTACAGAAAAGCTACAACAAACGTAAAGAAAACCAGATATCAATGATTGTACTGTATAAGTGGAGTAAAAAGAGGAATTCTTCCATCCTCTTCCCTCTCTTTTCCTGTGGTAGCTTACTAAAACAGCTACACACACAGGCGCATTGCTGCACACTCACACTGTCCAGCATTCAGCAACACAAGTCTTCACACAGACAGACAGACATGTGCAGACACAACAACTAACCACCCGGAGACACACACCTCACATAGCCAAAACACATTTTTATACACATGCATTGCTGTCGGTGGCATTTACACACAGTTTGGCTGCTTGACAGATATCGTCAGAGAGTGCCCCATTTTTTGCTGTTGACGCTGACATTGCTGTGTAAGAATACACTTTAAGACCAAGCATTAAATCATAGAAATACTTTCATGTTTGTGACAAATAAAACATATTATTGGCATTATCTCAAGATTAAGATTTTAAGTAAAGCAGTAGAGATAGTTGGCAGGCGTCCACACTAAGCATATAGAGGCAAATGGAAGCCAATGACGTGTTGATTGAGGAAACTATAGGCTAGTTGGACTAAACTGCACTGAGAGGGGTGACAAAGGCAATTAAGGTAAAATGCCACAAGCAAAGATGTGTGGCCGTGTTTGTCCATGACTGATGTGTATTTTTCTGCACATGTCTGTGTGTAAATGGATAGTGGCGTGGCATATTTCAGCATGTGTGTGTAAGTCTGTGCGTGTGTGTGTGTGCGCAAGTGTGTGTGTGTGTGTGCGCGCTGAGATGTTCTCTTGGCTCTCCCAGCCCTTGTCAAGAAGAATTAGGGCAGCCCTCTTCGAGAAGCAGAGAGAGAATACAAGCTGCTGATGCTCCCCTTCAGTGTGTGTCTGTGTGTATGTGTGTGTATGTATGTGTGTGTGAGAGAGAAAGAGAAATTGCGAGGTTTGTGCAAGCATGTGTTTTTCTTCATGCTCTGTAATAAACGATCATCACCAGCAAATTGAGAGATCAGTGAAAATGCAGTGGGAAAGAAGTAAAGAGACAACATGAGAGAAGAGGGGGGAAAAGAAGGGATGCAGGTACCTGTAGCACTGTGCTCAGCGACCTGTTGAGAACATCTGAGCATGCTCAGTTGTTTCCTCTCGCTCCACATGTTTCCAAGAATATTCCTGGTCTGTTGCTAAGCATGGCTTCACACACACACACACACACACACACACACACTCATACGCACACACTCAGTGAACAGTTCTGCCATGGTGGATGTTGACAAGTATTGCGTGAAAGGCCAGGAGAGGAGGACCTCCATATAAAAGAAAATGCAATCTGAAACCATATGGATTTTTGATAAAAGCAGCATGTTCAAAATACTGACTGAAAAACATCATCATCTTGACATTTAAGTGATGAGATTCATCATCACAGCATTTTCTCCTTTCTGAACCAACAGTCCTGTTGCTGTTAATTTGTCCTCTTCAGTCTGTCTGAATAATGCATATAGTGTGTCAGACCTGCATAACAAGCTCTTAAAGCTGCATTAAACAGTATTTTTGGTATTAACATTTAATGAGAGGACTTCCAGCGAGGTGAAAGGGTTGCTTGTACTAGCTGCCCCCTTCAGCATTGGCAGTCTCCCAAAATCACGTTCTCTTTGCCTCCTAAAAAAAAAGGCTGACCTGTAGGAGAAAGTAGCATTAGGTGGATACTAGATGTTGATTCTTTTTGAACAGCTTACTGACTTCCCCTTGAATATCTTGACTTTCTGTGCAGTACCAGAGTTGTTATGATTTTAGATGGCTGGCTGCTCAAAGTAGGACAAATGATCCAGGTTGTTGTTTCCTGTCTTGTTTATGTTGTACAGTTTAGCTTTAGCAGTAGTTAAAACAAAAAGTAAACTTTATGTTGGGAAATTCAGCACAAAGATAAAATTTGCATTTGGCTCCTGCTTTTTAATGTGCAGAGACAACTGACAGCATATTCTTAAGGTTTTAACTTCTTTTTTCACTCCTTTCATTGTGTTTTATGGAATTCACTTACAATATACTCAGTAATTCTAGTCAATTGTATAAGTAATTTCAAGTGAATTGCATCTTCATCAAGGTGTCTGTCTGCCTTTTTTCTTTTGCAAGTGCAGAGAGTCTCACATGGACTCTAATTTCAGATTAGTCACCACAGCAAAAATAGCTCCTTTGTTTTTCACCCAGCCATATCTTTAGGTTTGCTGTTCTACCTGTGAGTGGCTTAAATGCATTCAAGGTTTATTAGATCTGGAATACTGTACCGACATATACCATGAAGCATGACTGCTCCAACAGTCGGTTCTAGTTTGTTTTGTGTGTGTCACATGATGGACTTCCAAGTTTGTTGCAGGAAAATCATACACAGGTACCTCCATGTGGTTTTCTGTGTGTATGTACATGTGTGTGGCAGAATCTAGTTCAGTGAGATGGTGTAGTCTCCACAGAGCCTATTCAGGTCACGGTCAAACTGAGAGAAAGACAGACAAATAGAAAGAAAGAGAGAAAGAAAGAGAGAGAGAAAAAAGAGAGAAATAAAGAGACAGACTGAAAGAAAGAGAGGTAGAGGGATTTAGAGAAAGATTTGAAAGAAGAAATGAGACAGAACAGGAATAAATGCTCAGGGCTCTCACTGAGAAAACCCCTTTTCCCCTGAGAGGAGGACAGTGAAGGAGACAGGAGAGGAGAAAGGACTCTAAAAAACAGAACAGTGTAAAGGAGAGTAATGATGTAAAAGAAGTGGGGAATAATTAAAGGCTTATGAAGAAGAAATGTGATGTAAAGACAGCACAGTATGAATGGAACTTGAGAGCAGCAAGATTCTGTTATGAAACATCTGTAGGAGGAGAGCAGGGATGGTTGGGAAATTACCAGAGTTTCCACACAAGAGTGAGGCGTGTCTACATCATACACATAACTGATAAGAAAAAGAACAGACATTAAAATAAACATCAGCTCACAAATGACACCTCTTATCAAAACAAGTCAGATGACCTGAATCTGAACAGACAGAATGACTCTATTATCATCTTTCTTTTCATCAACACAAAGAAACTGTTTTTGTAAATTATTAAGCCCTTAGAGGGTTTTCCATTGTAAACAATGTGCAAGCTTTGTTTATAAGCTATAAGCCCCCCAAAAAAAATGTCAGAGATGTAACAGAATCAATAAAGACTGTTTTAATTAGATTTTTAGTCATTCAAAAGTTTACTGAATTAGAAAAGTAACTTTGACTATTATTCAGTATTTCTCTCCTAGATGTTGTGAATGATCGGTATAAAGTTGCATAAAAATTAAAAAAATACTTAAGTGCAATTCCCCAAGTTCAGATCAAAATGTAAAGAAAAGTTTTGTTTACTGCTTTGCCTATGAGTCACTAACAACATTTATAGAAACATATTTTATTATACTCTTTGTTATACAAGATTGTTTGTTTATCGGCCTGCAGCCATTTTGCTTCCAGTTTTAGAATAGACGTGCCAAAACCAAACGAAGGCGCTCACAGTAGGTCACCCACCAATAGGAGCATTAATTGGTCTGGTAGAGCACAGTGCATGACACAATTCCACAAAAAAAAAAAAAATGAATGAAAAGAAATGTTACTTTTTTTTAAACTTGTTCGGTACATTTATGCACAGGAGGATAATGATAAAGGCAAACGTTTCAAAACACCCTCAGAATAAAAAAACAAAAGAACGAATAAATAAAAGGTGGTTAAAAATGTGAGATGACGTCATCCATTGAACTGAACTTGGCAGATTTTCATTTGCATTATTTAATTAATTACATTCATCGCTACAACAATTAATCTTGGTCAGTATTTAAACTGGAAAAAGCACTGGTTTTAGCCACAGCCTCTGTGCTCGTCACCTCTGTGTTATGTACCTTTTTTAGCCTCCTCCTCTTTGACTCTCTCCCTCTCAACTTTCTTGCTGTGCATAGTTTAGCCTGGACTTCAAATTAAGTCCATAACAACAGAAACATAGCAGCTTAGGAAACAGAGAAGCCCCCGCTTGGTGCTCTTGCAGAGTTTTGGATGGCTAATTAGACCGCTCGCTTCTCTTCTCTCTCAATAACTCTGACTCAACACCTGTACTTTTTTCTTACTCTCAACCCTGTGATTTTACAGTGTTGCTCTTTTTTCATTTCTCCCTTTCTCTTTCCTTTTTTCTCTACCTCTCTTACTCTTCAATAATACTTTCACCACTCTCTTTTCCTCTATGTGGGCTAAAAACCCAATTCATATCTGAAGCAAGAGGGTTGTTAGGGTCCAGAAGGGGGTGACTGTTGTGTAGTCAAGGTAACAGTATCAGGGACATGAACTCTCAAGCTAGGCCAGAAGGCACGGTGGATGTATTCATTAATTTAAAAATAGAGGTGAGAGAAAACAGGGACTGGAAAAAAGAATAAAGAGGAGATGAGGGAGAAGGGAAGGGAAAAGAGGAAAATAAATTTAAAAATGAAGAAAGTGGCTAAAAGGATAAAGCTAGAGGGAAGAGGAAAACTGGGGATAGGTGAGCGTCACAAATTCCACAGCACTGATGGCACCTCTTGCTCATCGAGTCGAGTAGAAAAACAGCACAAAACTGTCAGTCAAGTGACCCCGATTGGCCGTCAGTTGTTTCCATGGTTACTGTCCCCATACTGCCGTTATTGTGTGGCTCTTCCCCGTGAGAAAAGGCAGAGATGTGTCTCCAGCTTGTGTATGAATGTGCAAATGTGGGAGGAAAGGAGAGACAACCCCGTATCTTTGACCCCACGTTGAAGCTCCCCCTTGCTTTCATGTAATGAGAGAGTTTTCTCAGCAGTTGAAGATGTTGCCTTTCTATATGCCTTTCTTCTCTTTCCCCTACTTCTTCTCTCCCTATATCAACTCTGTCCGAAGATGGAGAAGACAAATTACAATAAGGAGCATATGTGTGTGTGTGGTGTCCATGTTTCCTGCCCATCTGGTTTCATATTTCACTTCCTGCTGCTGTAATTGACAGCTGTCAGAGGAGACATGTTATTCACGATGACAGTAAACTGTACTGGTATAGTTTACCCCCAGGGCAGGAAAAAGCATGATTTGATGGCAAGTAGACGCTTAAATCAGATCTGAGTTCAGCACTGGCAAACCCAGCAATGACTTAGTGTATTGGTGAAGCTGAAGGTGTATTTTGCTTGATTGATGTTTTGTGAGGTTGATGCATTTGCCTTCAACTTTGACACCTTGGTTTAGTATAAAGTGCATTTAAACGTTTTGTTGTTCTCATCTTTATTTACCTTACCAACCTGGTTTGGTTGTCCATCCTCTCAGTTATTGTTGTTTGAATTTTTCATTATTTTAAGAAAAAAGAGGGACTTTTTCAGACTATAAAGAAAACTTTAATTTGTCTTAAAAAAACCAAACCTCTAACTTGGGGGAAAAAAAGCTTTTTATTAAACAGTTTTGCCATGCATTAACCCTAAAGATGATGCTGTATGATAGCTTAGGTGATACCAGTGGTGACTCATGATGAAATTGATTTTATAATAAAGATACACCTTCACATTTTTTAATTAAATGTGTAATATCTACTGTTGCACAGCCACATGTACTGTGTGAGAAATTAATTAGAAAATGAAAAGCTCATCCCTGCAACTGCCACCTTAAATAAACCAACTTGGTAAAACTTGAATGCATTCATGTTTTATTAGAGGCAGAGGTAAAACTTTAACATATTTTTCAGAGTGGTCTTTAGTTAGACATGGTGACAAATTGGAAGAGAGGAAGAGAGAGGGATAAATACTATCGATTGAAGATCAAATGGCAAGTGCATTACATAGAGAGGATGCACTGAGAATGTCTGGTTGTGTGAATGAACATGCACACAACAGCAGAGAAAGTGAATGCCAGCAGAAAAGTCAAAGGCGATGTTTTTGTGTGGAAGAATGGAAGGAAAAAAAAGCCAGATCTTAGCAGGCCAAAGCTGAAAGCTCTAGCAAAATCTATTGGAGAAATCAATATTGTTTTGAAACAAATGAATTCTTTACTTTGCCTTTAAATGTAGTATTTCTTTTTTAAAAATCATAATAGAAAAATACTCAATTGATTTTTCTTCTCAATCGCTCTGTGAGTAGATTGATTTTACTTTCTTTTATTTGACCAAAAAAGGAATAAAAATCCAAATCAGACATCAGTAGTATGAGATTATAATGTTTGTAGGAAACACTCTTCTAAAAATACTAATACTATTTTAGTGTGGTACCTTTATTTCAGCAGACCCCTCTCTGACGCGGATCGCAGCTTTTAGCTTTCCGCTGCCTGCCTCTGGATGAAAAGAGGGAAGGAGGGAGAGAAAGAGAGAGAGCCATGACTCATTCACATTATCCTCTGAAGTGGAAATCCTGAAAACGTGTCTTACTCACACACAGACACACAAAACAACACTCATGCGCACACTTACACACACAACACGCACGCAGGGGGAGCCCAGCAGCCCATTTGGAGTGCCACCATGTGTGATGTGCTTTGAGCAGCAGCCAGTCAGCAGAGTGTAGAGCCTCAAATTGTTTCTCAAAGGGGGAAAGTGTATTTTAACTTGTGTCCCTAACTGTACCCCTTACTCAGAGTGGGAAATGACGCCCAGCCACCAACCAAATGGTGCCACATTATGCAGGAGTGTTTGTATTTTCTAGCATGTAGGCGTGCATTGATGTTTAATATCCAGGTTTACTCACAGATGGTTTTTCGATGGTGAAAGTGGTGTGATATATTTGCTCACCTTCACTCCCTCCATACTGACAACAGATGGGCTGAAAAGATTCTTTATTGTTGTGTACACAAGTTAAAGGGATAGCTACATGTTGAAGAAACTCATGTAAAATGCATACATTTTGGAATTTCCCACAGTCTATTCACAAAGTGAGTCATTTAATATGGTATATTAAGCAGCGCCAGAGTTTGCTTAGTTCTGATTGGTTAGATTTATTTGTTATTTGCTCTTATTGTGCCTCATGTCCACATAAGGGCACACTTAAATGTGTAGACTGGTTAATTATTACGTACTCTCCTTGTTCTCCAAATCCCCAAGACAAAAATCCACATCTCTTTGCTCAGTATCTTAATTCATTGATTCCTTCTGAGGACATACATCTTAACAAAAACGCAAAAATTAATACTTTTCTTAATTTCTCTTAGAAGCAAAATATAGGCCTTGAAGATTAAGCAAACTTTACCCAAACAGTTAAAAGCTGCAATGAAAATTAGTTTGTGAACAGAAAGCTAATCTACAGCTTCTAAAAATATTGATTAAACTTTTTCTTAAAATTGTAAACTTATTATCTTTGTTTTCTGAATTTTTGGTTGGATGAAAAAAGACACA
>JAPZDV010000015.1:5842297-5876527 GCA_029814665.1 Acanthurus lineatus
TGTTTATATGCCCCCAAGTATCTTGTGTGTCTGTGTTTGGGTTTGTACATGCACACTATAACACGTAGCCTTCTGTCACATGTGTTAAAAGAACATCAAAGGCCTCCAAAAATGAAGTGTACTATAAGTGTGCTTCGTAATTCGCCTTTTAGTGAGTTGTCTTGTTTTCGGAAATTGCTTAATGACCTGAAATGATGTCTTTCACCATCTGAAGATGGGAATATAATATATATGGTGGGCTTCATGAATAAAACTTCACGTACTTTGATGTTGTTTTCTTCCTCTTTTTTCTTTTTTTTTTAACAAATATGTGAATTTATTGTTTATTAGTGCAATGATGGATCCAGTGCCATTGCATTTAAGTTTTTCTGTTTGTTTTGTAGAGAAATTAATATTTCTCTTTTCTCTGTAGCCACTGGTATGATTGTAAACAGAACTCCTTTTAGACAATGATCAAGTAGTTTTAAGGTCCAATATATCAATAATTGAGAAAAAGTAGAGGTAAAAGCCTGCGCTGCAGTTGTTATGGATATAAGCATGGGTTTTAGCATGTTAAGACTAATGCTATTTAATGCAATGTAATTATGTTATGTGTCTCTGTTTTTCACAGTATGTGTTCTCTACACGCAAGGCATGGGCAACAGGGAATGGAGAGAGGTGAGTGTGTATCTGTGAATCTTTAAATACACAAAGTAGAAACAAGCATCAAAACATTCAAAGAGACTTCTCAATCTGGTCCTTTTGCATGATCCATTTTACTACACTCTTAATATATACTTAATATGTTTAGTCATTTATGTGGCTAGAGATGAAAAACAAGAGTCAGCAGCTATGTGAGCAGCTCTAATTGTATACAGTGGTGATAAAAGCTACATGCTTAATATCAATATGCTATCATGCTCCATAACCATGACCATAACAATGCTAGTCTGACTCACAGGATGTAGACTGTGGGTAAAAGCCTGCCATTGGGGGACAATTTTTGACTTCATTTTGCTTCCTTTGTGCTATTTGTGTGTTACTCTTTTCAGAATCTTGGCTTAGTGCTGCCTGACACTATTTTAATTAGCTTTAAGAAATGCAAACAATCTAGAGCATTTATTTACTTATTTTTTCCCCAGTAGCAAATTGATAGTGAGTGCAGCCAGACCTCCTTCTGCAGCGCTGTCAAAGCACAAAGCAGGGCTGGCTATGCAAGACTATATGACAATGCTTAGTTTGCTAATGTTCAACAGGAATAGTACTAGCTCACCATCTTAGCATGGTATGTTAACTCTCAAACAGTTTCACTTTATACAGGGGTTTTTGTACAGCTAAGGCTTAAAACGATCTTTGCTCAGGAAATATATGAATAATTGTGTTATTGAAGGTCTAGTTAATTTTATGAATATATCTGAAGTAATCATTAACTAATTAGGGTAAGAAACCCTGCTGTGTTTGTGCTTGTAGACATAACCAGCCTTACACTGCTTGATGAGCATGTGTTCACTCTTGTATGACTGTTATGCCGTAACCTGTGTGCTTCATAGTAATACATATTCATGAATGTAAATGAAGGGGCAAATCTTGCAGCCCCAATCATTCACAGTTATTCATAGTTGTGAGTAGCCCTTCATCTGCATGCATTATTAATAGGCTAAGTTAAATGCCAAACCGGGGGCCCACTTGACCCCCATTGACTTGATACTTCAGCTGCTCTGCATTCATTACACTAAAGCTGTACATAATCTACTGTGACCACAGGCTCCTCTAATGTCTAAGGAAAAAAACTGCTGATGATAAGTTATCCACATGAGTCTTTGCAACTTCACAAAGTGCTTGTATAAGCTACAGGTGGACTAATGGCAAAGTTTTAAGATTTTGTGAGCTGTAGCATGTAAAAATGACCGATCAAGTTGTTATATAATCATAGCTATCTACATTGAATAGGTTTGGGTTATCAAACTTTTTTGTGGTCTAACATTTTGAAAGCAAATATAAATTGAAGAAAATTGTAGCAATTCTTCCAAAAAAAAATTCTTATCTGTCTTTTATCTTCCTTCCTTTGTTTAGTTTGGGAGAACAGAGGTTATTGACAACACTCTAAACCCAGACTTCGTGCGGAAATTCATTTTGGACTACTTTTTTGAAGAGCGACAGAACCTTCGATTTGACTTGTAAGTAATGCCTACTCCTGTGTGTTTGTTTTTGTGTGTGTTTCAGTAATGGTATATTATATATTGCAATGATAAATTATATTTCAGGTTATGGAGTTGATCTGTTAAAAGCTTCTTCTTGAAAGTATCTTTCACAATATTAGCTTCTTAAACATCAAGTATGCCTTCACTGATGCTTGTAGAGGCTCCAAATGTCACCTGCAAAACAATGCATTATTTGGTATTAAAATTATTTTATGCTTGAGCTACATATATGACATTTTTTATCTTAGTTCTCTGTTTAACTGTTTGCACGCATCACAGTTTCCTACTCTACTCCATTTCTGTCAATTTACATAAATTTCGTGAAGGTTAAGTAGATTGAACAATGCATGCTTCGCTCCATTAGTATTCAGTCCTGAGACTGGCTTATTATAAAACAATAACAGTAACAAGGGCTTCATTTACTATAAAAAATACACATAGAAATCTGTGAAAAAGTCTTTAAAAAATGTCACTTCTTGCAAACAACTTAATTTAGTGCTTGATTTAGTGTTTTACAGAATCAATAGTCTGAAAGTTAATTATAGACATTTTCTTACATAAATCTTTTATTTTTTCATCAGTTAATTAGGGACAAATCTTCCTGTTTTACCTTGACACTACCAGACAGAGATCTACTACACTGAAGTGCATTTAACTGGGACTGGCTTAATTTGGTTAGATGCACTGGTATTTTCTTTATATTGGCTGATCTCAAAGCACTAGTATTGGTATGTTTGTTAATTTTACTGCCGATTTTTTGACCAGTTGTTTAATTTACATGCTTACCTCTAAGTACTTTTCCCAAATTAGCCACAAAGAAGTGTAAAAACTATACAAGCCTTAAAAGTAAAAATCAAATCTCTGCATTCGATCGAGTACACTTGATTCCTTTGCAAAGAAGCGTGAGATGCTATCTATAGGAGACAGTTTGTCCTCAGATTTATTAAGCCGCCAGACTGCCTGTAGGTGAGGGGATTTTCTTTCTCAATTTGCTCTCAGATTGCATTACAGACTGGATTTTAGTGGCTTTATTTTATTAAGGTGGAGGCTAATTATATTATAATCTATGAACTGGGGAGCTGAGCAGACAACCCCACTGGGATCTGAAAGTTAGACTCTGAAGATTAGTTAGTGTTTCTGCAAAGACTGTGTGCATTTGTGAGTGAGGAGAGATAGAACGTGGCAGAAACAACAGTGTGCATATGGGTGTGGGTGGAGGTATGTTTATATTTGTGTATAGGGGTTTCTGTACTTCTATTTTCTGTAGCTGCACCTGTATTAGCAGTTATCATTGTCTAATTGCAATTAGCAGTAATCTTTGTCCAATTGCAAACATATTTTCTATATAGTGCTGCAATAGTATATATATTTATAAATACACTCTAAAAAATACATCAATGCTTCAGTGCATTAATGCACTAACTTGTTTACTCTACACCCACTACATGTTCAGTCATCCATCTTTGTAACTACTTACGTTGCTCTTTACAAAAACTACAAAAAATTACAATATTGTTAGTTTGACTCAATAATTTGGCTGGGTTTCTTTCTTTAAGTCATGTTTCTCTTTTGTTATTCGTAGGTTCCCAGATTATCTACCCTTGCTAGTTTCTCAGTGTTCTCGCTGGCTGCCATGTCACAACACATTCTCATATAATAATGTCACATGAGAAGTGTCACAGAGCCAGGTGGACACTCTGAGACTGAAGCAAAACCCATGTGTTTGTGTGTGTATCTCGTGTGTGCATTCCTGTGTACTGTGTCTGGCCATAGTGACAGTGAAATGTGCATGTGCGTGCACTTCTTTATGGCTGTGCGTGCATTTTAGCAACAGTAACCATGACAACTGGGGTTCCAGGGGATGGTGGGTGTGATACAGGAGTGGACAGATTTCCTTCAGGGTAAAAGAAGCTTTTAACCTTTCATATCTACTCTGCCTAGTCCACTTGTGTACCACACCATGTTATGACCCAATATATATTATCACACATAAGTGGACTGACATTAATCTGCTATTTCTTTTCTCTAAAATGTACAAATGTAGACTGTGCAGGATTTTTTATTGCATTTTTGTCATTGCCATCTCATTTGTCTAAGTGGCTGGATAAATGTATGAGTGCATGCCTCTGTGCTTGCCATCCCTTGAGTGGTTTTCTGAATGAAACTGAGCATCTAACAGACAAAACAGCACACTGCCCTTTGTTGGTTTTTGTGTGTGTATATTTGTGGTTGCTAGTATCATTCAGTGTGTGCATCAGTTTAGGAGAAACTTGCATGTGACTGTGTTTGCATGTGCATGTGTTTTGTGTGGACCCAGCTTGCTGCTTCTCTCAGGTCATTACAGCCGTAGGATAGCTGGCACTGCAAGCTTGCAGAAGTTAACACAGTCTAAGATGATAGCAGATGAGAGAGTGTTCCTTCCCTCAGGCCCATGAAGATGGGATCCATGCAAAAAAAAACTATAACAGAGCAGAGGTTATAAAATAGTTATATGTGTCTTTAATATGAATTACAAGACTTCAATTTGCATATCTGAGGGCTCTGAAAGTCTCAGTCTCCATTAATAATATGTTTGGTTGTTTTGGTTAACTACCAATTACTAGCAAGACTAATAAAACCCATCAGCCTAATCTCAATTGTTGTGCTACTTAACAAAATAGAAGTACATAACATGCAAAAATAAGATGCATCAACATGCATACATTGTAATTGTGAGCAATTAAGCATGTTAATCTGAGCATTTTACTGTGCTCATGTAGAGCCAGACAGAGCTGCAAGCATGATATTAGACTCTTATCTTGTCTCTTCATAAGGTCATAGATCATAGTGAATGACTGAGCCTGATGCGAGAGAAATGACTTTCAAAAGCTTAATTTTTTTTGTTGTTGATGAAATATATAAATATTTTTTTTCAATAATTCAGCTTCATACATTTACAGTGAAACATGGTGTTTCAAAGGCATGTTTATATAGGAAATATGGGATTTGTAAGAGTTTAGGTCTTTTTTTTCCATTGCAACACGCAGTCCACACAGATGCAACCAGCTGACAACAACAGACCTCCATGTTTACCTTTTTATTTTAGTCACCTTTGGTTATGAAAATTTCTATAAACTCCCAAATCCCTTGTACTGCTTCTCTAAAATCATTTAAAAGCTAAGTGTGTGCTCCTGTGTCTTTACTGAATCCTCAGGTGTGTGCTTTCCTTCACTTAAGATATTAAAAAGCAGCTAAATTTGTCACTGTCTCTGTGATCCTTCACATTTTTCAATCAGTTAAGATTTTAAAATCCTTGCGGGTGCATCAGGCATTGGGTGGTGGAGACACTCAAAAGAAAAATTTATAGACCCTGATAGAATATCATGTAAGTGTATTTTATCATTTTGAATACACAAAATGCTTTGGATTTAGATCAACTTAGCACCCTAAGCACACAATGTTCAAAACTCTCATGCACATATACATATACAAGCACATGCAGGATGTACATTATCTTGAATAGTCCTTCAAATAACAAAATAGCCCCTCATTTCTCCCCAAAAATATCACCCAACAAAGGCCAATCCATTTTTAGTGGTGGGTGAAATGACCTGAACTGTGAAATGACCTCAAATTGCTGAGTGAATGGCTCGTCTGATTGCTTTCTCTTCCTTTAAAGAGGCCTCTGCACTGGAGGGGCCATTTCTGGACAAATTTTTTATCTCTGAAAGTATTTCATGTAAGAGAGACCTGCAAGCGGAATGTAGGAATAAATACACTAATGGAATATGTACACTTTTTTATTTCTTAAAATAACTGACTAACACAGTATCTTTTGCTTTTTCCTTGTTTTTTTTCACATGCACAAACATCTGTATTGTAACAATTAAATGCTGTCTACCAATTAGTCCATTTAAGACTGTTTAATGGAGAATTCCTGTGAGCCTGCGATGCTGGGGAGTGAAACACTGAGAGCCTCTGGTGAGATCGTCAGTGACAAGCTGCTTGGCCCCATTACTGATTTTCTCTGTCTATAATCCCTGTAGTGTTCCCAGCTGTGCTCCTGTCACCCTCCATCGCTTCTTACTCTCGCTCTCTTTTCCTGTTTTCTTTAGGTATGATGTCGACTCGAAGAGTGCCAATCTGTCAAAACACGTGAGTACCTAATCATGTTTTGCATGCATGTGTTTTTGTGTGCATATCCAGGCATGTATGTTTGCTTTCTTTTGATTTCATTCTGTGGGTGGGAGTTAGTGCTTGTCTAAACGTGATTGCTGCCCTCAGTATTATTAGCCTCATTTCAGCCACATAACAGTAATCTGGCCATTTCAATGAGTGTGTTTATCATCTACTTTAATAGCACATTTCCCGAATGGCCTGCAGTTAATTTAGAAATTAAATAAACATTGATTTTCCCCGTCCACCCTTCTTTTTTTGCAATAATAGCAGTGATTAGCATAACAGTAATTAGAAACAACAATGTGATAACTTGGTCTCTTCTGGAAACAATAATAGCTTTGTCCATCCTCTGAGATCACAGGGTCGGACAGTAATTTAAACCTGTTTTGTCTTGTTTGATGAATTTCACTGGGTAGCATCTAGATACTCAACATCAGGCAGGTTCTAATTCTTCTTTTATGCATAAAAACCCTATTTTCATACTGACATCTTGTTCCGACAGAGATACATTCTTTTGTTGAGAGTCAGACAAGAAGATCAAGACCAATCTCAATCTGAAGCTATTGCGAGCAGCCTGGTTTGCACTGCTTAGCATCTTGGCACAAAGACTGGAAATGGGTGGGAACAGCTAACAGAATCTTCTTATTAGCAACTCTGAAGGTTATTATTTCACTAGTTGAATCTGTACAATCGCCAAAGTGTAAAACAGACAATTAGTTCACAGAGGGGTATGTAATGAAATACTTTTTGGCTATTTCAAATTTCCAGGCAACCAGCAAAAACTTGAGAGAGTTTCTGGTCCCAACTAAGAAATGGTTGGTTGTAGCTTGTACAGTTTGAGCTAAACAGGTTCTGGTAGGTGGAATTTGTGACCTTCACTCTGATTAAATCTGACTTTTCACCTTTGTTTTCACACCTTATGCTAAGCAGTGTTCAGCTAGCTACAGTTATAGACAGATGTGAGAGGTATTTATCTCATCTGACTCATCTGACTGAAATGTCAAACTTTTCCATTTGAAAGAACAGTAACGTTTGTCATACACCAATAGCAGAGATTGAAAACTTTCATTTACTGAGCAGTGCAGTGTTTGTGTATCCCAAAGGTCTGTTTCTGTAATCTTGTGTGCATATGTGAGTTTACAGGAAATCAACTTTTCAGTGATAGACTATCGAAGACATGTTTGGACAGGTGCTAACTGTGATCACAGCCAATACCGACCTGGACTGTCACTGTCCAATGCAAGGAAACCATAACAACAATAAAAATGATGGAAGGCAATAAAAAAGAAGAAATTTGAAGGAACTAATTTTTGTGTTTCATGTCTGCGTCTAAGCAGAGCTGAAACTCACTCACCTTGCCCTTATGAAAACACATTTAAGCCATTTAGCTCTTATCAGTGTTTGCTTCTAAGTCTCTAATCCAACTGGTTTGCCCACATGTCATCGACATAAACACACAGTCACATGACTTCCTAGGGGGTATCTTGTGTGTTACAAACAAAAAAAGAGTTGGGGATCATTAGAAGAAACAGCAGGAGATGGGAAATGTGGGACTGGAGGCTTTAAAGGGGAGTATATTAGACTTCAGCATGTTCAATCTTGATTTTCTATAATGGAACAAAACGCTGATGAAAACCATTTAATTGAATACTTTCTTTTCTGCAAGTGCTTTCTTTATAGCTAACAGAATCGAACATAATTCGCAGAACAGCAGTCAGAAATGCTTTTTATCCTTTGGCAACCATAATGTTAATGCTAATGCTAATGTTCATTTGTTGTTGGAGGGGGATTAACGACTGCCTCTTTAGACCTACAAAGCCATGTATAAACTCAATAAGTGGATGATCTTGTGTAAGTGGAGTATATAAAAAATGAAATTAAAATGAAATAATGCTTGCCCTTTCAAAAGGCGTCTACATGGAACCAATAAATGCCTGTTTTCATTGTTTTCCTATTATGTGACTGCACACTGCATTTCTAACAGTACTACGCCCACTGTTGCCCTGCTAATGGGAAAATACAAAAATTGTTTGTGTCTGGTGTATGTTTTATAGAGCCAAACAGTGGATAATGAACATATTGTAACTGAAGGTTTTTCAAGAAGTGCAGGACCCAACTGATGTATTTTCTATACTTCTTCAAAGTCCAGTCTGTCTGTGGATGGGAAGATGGAGAATCACAGATATATTTTATTTAGCCATTGTGCAGTCAAATAGACTTCAGGGCAGGATTAAGTGGTGGGGTTTTAGTATTTAGACCCTAAACTGGAAACCACATGTATTTTACACTGCTAAGCAAGGCACAATCTAATTTTTTAATGTGTTTTTTCAACATCAAGATAACTGCAGGGACTTGAATCTTTGCAGGAGTAGGTTATCTCTTGCAAAAAAAAAACAAAAAAAAAAACCAATAAATATTTGGGCATTTAAATTGATGTTAGTGTGTTCAGGTGCTTGTAGAAAGCTCTGGTTTTTGAGTAATTCAGTAATTCCACTTTATTTGAACATAAAATCTAAAAGGCAATAATGCCATTGTTAAGCAGCAAGTTTAGGAGCACCTACCAAGCAAACAGTTTGAAATCATGTGTAGAATTAATTTGCCTACTGAACAGAAATGTAAATTTTTATAGTTACAGTTACAGTGAAGACATTTATTTAGCTTTAAGCTGAAGTGTTATAAAAAACGTGGTTTTTGCTGCCTCTTGATGACAGACAGGTGCCATCAGTGTTATTGCACCTGTTGGAAAAAATCTTTATAGCTGCTTGCAAAGTAGCTGTTTGTTTAGTTCACTTCCCTGCAGGTTCCCCTCAAGATTTTTCTCTCATGTAACACCACACTGTGGTCTCTAGATGCAACTCATTCTTCTTCTCTTTTTCTTGGCTCTTTTTCCCTTTCCATCCAGCATGGCATTCCATGATCTTTTCCTTTTCATTTCACTGCCATTCTTATGTTCTCTCATTCCCTCTCTCTCTGTCTTGAGCTTTACATTTCCCATTTCACTACCTCACTCTTTCTTCTTTTCATCTCTCCTCACTTTTCTTAACCTGTAATCTCCTACAAGAAGAGACAGGCATGTAGGAAGGCAGAGTACTAGAGCCCATCCAAGTCTCAGGGGGAGCAGAAGCCAGAAGGCCAATCCATTAGATGGTGTTTTAACAGGGGAGCTGTAGGCTGCAGGCACACCTGGGAACCGAGTGCGAGCGAGTGTGTAATATATAAATGGTATAGTGTAAAATAGAGGGACAATTTGAGCGTCTCAGAGAGAGATGGCACGTGCTTATGAGATCACACTACTATCTGTTGTGATATGCAATAGAAATCCAAAATGATATCAATTTTAAACTTCTTTCAAAAATGTACTGTATTTGAAACAGGTTGAAAAGGTAAATAAAAAGTATGTTTCTGAAATGTGTTTAGATTACATGCTTTTCTGCTCTGAACTCCAAAATATGGTATCTGTTTGACAACATTTAAGTGTCAAGATTTATATCAAATTCTTGGCACTATGTTGTAATGAGTTATTTTAATAAACCAGTTGTTAATCTTCCCTGTATTTCTTTTTTCTTCATGCATTCTATTATCATCCTGTATGCTCAGTATTTGAAAAAAACAAAAACACTTGCATCTTGCTATAGCCTGCAAACAACCTCCACAAAATGAAGTCTGTAAAGTAAAGTAAACTGATGCTACCTAGCTGTCAGGTTAGCTTTACAGTACACATCCAACTTGGAGTCTCTAAATCTAAATGAATGACCACAATTTGTCATTGATACTGCATTGCTGTGGAAAGAAAATAACATAAAACAAAAAACACTTTTGGAAACATTCCTTAGAGATGATTTTACTAGCATTGGAGTTGATGTTGAAAATTCTGCACAGAATTGGTGCTACGTGAATGGTTCTGGCTCTACCAAAGACTAAAGACTAAAATTGATTTACAATGTATGTTAGCCATCTTTATAATTTTCTCACACTCACACTGAACTCATCCTTATCCGTCGTGCTTAGTCTTATCCCTCCAAACAGTTGATTTTTCTGGAATATTACTGAATGGAGCTAAGCCCACACAGCTATGTTTGTTTGTTTTTTTCATATAAAATCTGTATTTAGCCCATGCTGTTATATGTGTATAGTTAGCCATTGGCTGCACACGACAAATTCTCTGATGGACCTCATGCTGGCAACAGCCGTGGTTGCTAGGTGATTTGTGTTTTTAAGGCACAGCATCTACATCTAAGACGGTAGAAAATATCATAAAAAACATCAACAAATACTGTTTTAGCATTCATCTTAGCCCTAAGTAGTTCATGGCGAATTAAAGTAATGTGACTGCTCGTATGTAGAGATAAATGAGCTAGATAAGTTGACATAAAACAAGATAGAGACAGAAAAAAGGGTAATCAATGGAGCAGAAAAAAACAAAACCCTTCATGTTGTTGCTGCCTGGAGCTGCTCCAGTTACATATTTGAGACACGGTCCAATAATGTGACTTTCATCAGTGTGCCTCCTGGAGAAAGAAACTCCTGTAATAGCTTACAATAAGAGAGGAGGAATCTGTCAGTTTTTGTTATAGCATTTTGTTTTATACCAAATTTTTATGAAGTTTGCTGATTTTCTTCATTGTTATATGCTGATAACACCTTTAAATTCCACATTGTCATGCAACCAAATTTAGTTCGTTTCCTGCTACAGATCGGGTTGTTTCTGTTTCAGTATCAGTATAATAGCATCCTATGATATTTTCTGAAATGCTGGAGTGAAAAAAATGGTATTGGAACATTTCTGGCCAAAGATGTTTTCTGTATATAGTCTTCTCCTGTTACAACCTCTGCCTTCCTGTCAGTATCAGCTATAAGGATTGATTATTTGGTGGCAATTTAATTTAACAGTAGAGTGGCAAGGGAGCAGAGTGGGGCAGGTGTGAGGGATAGTAGGAGGAAGACTTAATCTACTTGCCAATATTTTTTTTCAACAGGGAACATGGGGGTATTTGAAATAGTGAGACCCTGTAGTGTTGTTACCTGTAGGAATCAGGGACAAGGGTCTCGTCTCTTTATGGCTGTCAATAATTTTATGTTAGTTTTATTTAATCAATTAAATTTGTGTTTAATAGAAAATTAGATGCTTTTTTTCAAAAAATGCTTTTGTTTTCTCTTACACTGCAGGATTTTCTGGGCCAGGCCCACTTTACTCTCGGAGAGGTGGTTGGATCAATGGGCAGTCGTTCGGAAAAAGCCCTCGGGTGAGTCTTACAGATATGCCCATGCCTGGGAGTGTGTCTATATTTCAGCAATTGTTTGACCAATGGTGACTGATGGCCACCGCCACTTTCTCAAGTTATGTTGTCAGCATGTGGTTGTCAGGCAACCAGCATCATTATAACCAGCCAGCCAGCTTTGAAACAACTCAAGGAATTCACTGCAACCAGACAAGAAACTGATCTAATACACAACCCCACATTTAAAAACCACAACTTCCCATAACTACATTTTCTTTGTCGTAGGAATTAAACAAAAAAATAAATAAATATAATTTTTTAATCAGTTAGCTTATAAATAGTGACAGGGTATTTTTCTAATTTATTTTGGAGTTTTGAAGTTTTTAAGCTGAGCTCACCTGCTGTAGCTTCATATTTTATGTACAGACATGAAGAGTTATCCATTTTCTCATGTAACTCTTAATAGGACAAAATGTTAAAATATTTCATCATGATGTTCAGATTCATAGATGGTCTGCATAGGTAATCAGGGGTCATTGAAGATGTAGTTATTATACAATAAATTCGCACATATGTTTTGCTAGGAAAAGTAGAGAGCAATTAAGCACCAAAGTGTTGGTTAAATTAAAAAAGTGAAAAAATCCTTATATACTGTGTTTGTTGTTATGTGAAGTTTGCCTTATTAGTCCATCAGATTTGGTAAATTTTCCTTGCCAACCATTTCTCCCCATCTGTCTATATTGGACTGTAAATCCACCTGCTTAACTATACAGAAATAATAGATAAGGGGACTTGTTAGAAGCCAGTGAGAAAGCCAGTATAGCTTTGAGCAATAAACATTGAATTCCTATTTGCCAAAAAAAGCTCCCGTCACAGCTCAGTGGATCAAAATGTTTTCAAATGTATGAGGTTTCAGACACAGAGCTGAGATCTGTTTATTAACCTCTGTATGGAAGAATACCTGCTGCTTGGTAATTGGAGTACAGAGGGTGCATCCCTTACTTCTGTTTCTGAGGAACAGTGCGTACCTATAGTTTTTTAATGAACACACACAAAAAACACCTACACATTCACAGATATTCATAAACATATAAGCATGGAGGCTGCTTACCTTGACCGTATATATCTGGCTTGTTAGTCGCCCTGTCTTCTTCAGCGACACATATAGATTTCAGCCCCTCTCCATCTGTTGTGTGGGTATACATGTGATTCTTTACATGTTTGTCCATAAAAACTTCAGCCTAATTATATCTAAGCAAGTCCTTGTTGTTGTTTTTCAGCTTGTAAGTGATTTTTCTGTGTACAAAAAGTTGAAGAAAGTTAAAAAGGATCAGCTTATAGGGGCTTAAACAAGCCTTCATATTTATAAACCTTAGATATTAATGCATCAGTCTTCATGTATGTGAAATACAGGAACTCATTCTGGATATTTTTACACCTGTACCTTATTATTTATCTGTTATTTGCCTGCAGTAGACTGAATTTATGGGTGCTTCTGATGTCAGATGGACATGTTGTTTTTATTGCTCAGTAATTAACAGTTGAAAAAGACTAAATTGGGGGCATTTTCTCCATCAAGGAAAAAAAGCTTTTGGCTGTAAAGTGTATTATCCATCCATTTTTTATCTACAGGGAGTAAAAACAATTACATAAACCAGATAACCATGAGTAAAACTTTCATCTTTAATTTGGCATTGCTATTGCGCTAGAGAGCTCAGATTTATAAAGGATGCATTAGATTGCTTGTCACCTCAGTGAGATTAACACAAATATGTGTTTGTATCATACAGGCTGCTAAATGTTTTGTTAAGAAGCAATACAAAGGATGTAAGTTTAATATTTTGTTTAGTTTAATATATTGTACCACTCAATAATACGGAACACGTATGCATTGTTAATTACCTGCTCAAAAGCACGTATATCAGAAACACACTGGCTTTTTATTAGTTGCCAAGAAGTACCTATTAATGTGTAAATCTGGAGGGTAGGAGGTTAAAAATAGAGTTACATTTTAAAGATCATAATTCATGTACAACAGTTTCCTTATGTATGACCAATTAGTGGTAATTAGGAGATTAATAAGGGTTAATTCTCAGTTAATAGCGTGGTTGTTGTAGAACATGGTCATGCAGAGTAAGGTGTAAGTGCCATATAATGTATAAAAACAGCCAAAATGCTGCTAATATGTATCCTAGTGGCTAACTAGCAAGGGTAAACATGTGTACCTCAAGATAAAGTTATATTTTGAAATGCTAACGTTTATTAGAATATAAACATTGTTTTTGCATTTAGATTTGGTAGAAAAAGGCTAATTGACATGATTAATGTCAGGGTCAATCAGAACATTTTTAATTCATCAGTAACTAAGCCTGATGAAAAACTTGTCCTTATTTTTAACTGTTGTGCTCCAGGTGCTTCAACTATTAATAACCACCTGTATGCATCTGTAAAACACAGTCATTGTTAAAATAAGTGATCCATACAGTAGCACAAGCAAACAGCAAGCCATTTCAATAAAGATATCCACTCTAACAGGGAGCTGTTTTCAGTATTTAGAGCAATCTCACTTTGTCTCTATTTAAGTGACATTTTGCGGGTGCACCACATCTCTGAAGTGCTGTTGGCCCAAATCCTCCTGCCACAACAGTTCCACATTAACACTCTATCTTCAGATATTTTACAAAACACTGCGTTAGAGGAAAGCTGGGATGCAGGGCACATACCTGTCATTTTCAAACACAATGAAAACTGATGTAGGCCTGCTTTACTATAAGCTAATTTACTGATATACTATTATAAAGCTATTAAAGCTCTGTGATTAAAATCAAACACAAAAACACAGTAGCCTCAGTTTGAAAAATCATTTATTTATTTTCTCTCTCTGTAATGGTTTAAGCCCACTTGGCGTCCTCTCAGCTGTGCTTTTTAATCCAATTTCCTTGTTAATTTGAAACCTTAATGAGCCTTGAGATCTAAAAAGGGGGGATTGGGGAGCAGTCAAGCTGGCATCCCTTCACTGACCATTGCCAAGGACCTGACAACCTGGAAGAGTGTGTGTGTGTGCGTGTGTGTGTGCGTGTGTGTGTGCGTGTGCGTGTGTGTGTGTGTACTCCAGTATTTGTCATTGTTTCAAAGCAAAAATTTTGTCCATTTAGGCGGCAATTGCCATCATTATTTCAGTGATAGGCTTCTGACTAAGAGATTAGAAGAGAGAGGAAGACAGAGTGCAAAAGGATGTTGTATACCTGGTGCTATTAGAGAGACCCCCTTCTCCCCTCCCTTCGCTTTTCATCAAGTATACACAAACACACATCGACACAATACACATACTCTGTGTCATATGGTAGAGGCAACAATAACAGCACAACTACCACTGCTCTCCATTGTATTTCATTTCTATTCTGAGGAGGTTTTATTCAGAATGTAAGTGAAACTTTATTACTGATGTTAGGCTAAAGACAGCCTTTACTGTTGTCTCATTGTTGGGGTCATTTGGACACAGTTATGACTTGGGCATGTCTATGCTCAGTCTTGACTGGAGTGATTTAACAGACCTGTATGCACTAAAACTGGCCAAAAATGTTGCAGCCCATAACAAAGTTTGTTATTCACAATTTTGCTTTATTTTAAGGATTTTAATGAATATTTCATAATTTTGTGTGAATTCATTTTATTTGTGATTTTTGCATGGAGAGACATGAAAAATGTCAAATCCAGTGTCCTGATTGTTCCAAATGGCAAAGTCACTAAAGCACTGAATTTAATTTTTGAAAAGAAGTCAAAACTCAGAAGCAATTACAGTTGTTTAGTTTCTTGCTGTGCCACTTGAGCTGCAATCCTTAGGCATTTCACCGAAATTTTCCCTTGAGTAACATAATAAGTTTATGATTATCAGATACTGTAAATATTCTGTGTTCACTTGTTACAGCACAGCAACTGACATTGAACCACTAGTTTACATGAAGGTCAAAGACTGCCTTTGTATGACTGCAAAACAACATGAAACTTAAAATACTTATGACTATGAAATCATATTCTGATCATTTTCTAAAAGAATTGAGAATGAAAATAAGCACTGTACCTTCATATTTAGGCAGTAAATAAATACAACATATAAGCTGTGTACTGTTAGGTGCTGAGGAAGCTCTTTGCTCTTCATCCTATGTGCCATGTTACTACAAAAATATGCACAAAAAACTCAACTTTGACTAAATTTATTTAATACTGCAGTTTCATATACTTGACAGATTTTATCAAACCTGATTTTAAAGAAATCATAAGGGATTCAGGGCAGAAATAGAAACACTGTCAACTTTCATCAAGAACACAAAGTACAGAGGCCACAGCTGTTGGATTTCTTGCCTTGCTCAGGTTTTGTGTGTATATGTATTGAGTATCTGTGTGTATGTGTGTGTGTGTGTGTGTGTCAGACAGACACACACCTGCAGCCTGACACGACAGGGGGGATCTTTAACAATTTTAATGACTGCTAATTACAGCTAATTACATTGTTCAATCAAACTCCAGTGGGCATTCAGGAGTCTGTATGTGTGCGAGCATATGTGTGTGTGTGTGTGTGTAAGAAGAGGACTGAGAACAACAGAAAGCAAAACAATGACAAGAACAGGCTGCTGTGATGCATGGCTCCTGGCTGACCAGCGCTGTGTTTGTGAGTGTTTGCTCCATGTATGTGTGTGTGTGTTGCTTGATTATTTGCAGCCCTGTTTGTCTGTTGTCCCTCATTCCTTTTAATTGACATTTGAACTTCACCTTTTTGCCATTAATTCAGTGTAATTACTAAAAATAAGAAAAAAGTTTCAGTTTTACAAATTTATTCATGTCTTTAAAATGATGTCCTCTGATAGCATCTGAACAGAAACTGTAGAAACTTATTAGAGTTTTGGACTTTGTAGTTGGAGAATTACATTTGTTTTTGTTTAAAAAAAAAAAGCTCCAGCATATTTGTACACGTTGTTAGATTTTGATGGTCCATAAGCATCCACAAAGACACCAGATGCTTGTTCTACATAATCATGCAAAACACTCAGTTGATCTTCAGCGTCTACAAAGAAGATCAATACTATTCATTGAATTCACAGTGAATAAGAAGCTACAGCTGGGAGAATGTTTTCTTACTTTAGCACAGTGCTTCTCAATTGTTTTCTGTTAAGCCCCCCCGAGGAAGAAGAAAAGAAGAAGAAAACACGACTATAAACAGTATCGTTTTTCTATAAAATTGTTACAAGGACACCTCTGCATAACATTGTATCCTTATTAACATTAAGGGAAACAAAAAAAAGGGAAAATACAAAGAAATATAGATCCACTTACAACAATGAATAACTTTATTAACCTTGTTTTTTAGTCTGAACCAGAAAAGATTTAAAGTGCATCAATTTGCCTTAAAATCAACAAAATTAAATTCTTATGTAAACTATAAACATTTTTCAACCAACTAATTGAGCCATTTGATACTGAAAAATAAACTTAAATAAAATTAATAAATAATTAATAAAATTGATCAGCACCATTACCTCAGGAGCACAACAATGTGTTCTATCAAAATTTTGCATAAAGGAATTATGTGTATTTTCTAAAATGTCTACAATTTTAACTATTCCTTTAACTCACAAAGAAACTTTAATAACATTGAACTTGAGAACGAGGCATCAATTTATGAAGTGTTTTTTCCATAAAGTATTTTCACTTAAATTAAATTAATGTTAATTTATTTAACCTCATAATTAATTCCACTACAGGCTTAGCTCCTCTGGAAAAAACATTTAAAAAAGTTAAATAAGAGCTCAGTGTGCTGCATATCAAAGCAGATAAAAGTCCAGAGGGCCCCTTTTGACTGTTTAACGTCAGAAATGTGTGAGCATGTTGCCCTGACTCATTGCTTGGTTAGATTTGCATGGGAGCACTCAGGTTGAGTGAATGCCACCTGAGATGTTCGGCTATAGATTTGCATTTTACTACAGATAACATTTTCCGTTGAAATACTGATGCTGGTGTTCATTTCCAGGGGCTCTTGAATATTCAGCGAGACAGTTTGTAATGGAAGGCTCACTTTGAACCTCTCCCTTCCCTTTCTTTCTCTACTCTTTCCAAATTTTTTCTCTTGCAGCCCCTCATGTTTTTCCCGCTCACAGTCACCACCCTCTTTCTCAGACTGTGCCTCTTTTGTTCCCGCAAACAAGATCTTTTAGTGTTCACTGTAGTGTGTATAGGGTCAGAAAGAAGCCCTGGTGAACCATGAAGGAGCCAAGTGGGCTACAATTTTATACACAAAAAAGGCATACTCACATACACACACGCACATACAAACACAAAGGCTCATAGCTGTAAATACAAGCCTGATTGTAAGGATCTTTAAAGGGAGGACAAAGGAACTCTTGATCTCTGTATGACATGGATTTGATGTCACTGTTGCTTTTGTGAGAGAGAATTATGGCTATGAGTTTCTTTATAGGGGAAAAGTACGTGATTTGTGTTTACAGCCATGTTAGGGTGTGATCAAGAAAAGATTGATTCTTGTGCTTTTATAATTATAATTGATGTCTAATTCAGGTGTTCTGGCTTCACTGAAAGTATGAGAGTCATGCCTGTGAGGCATATATGTGTGTGTGTCCCATGTTTGTGCTCGCATGTTACTTCCACTGCAGCCCCAGAAGTGGCCCAGACTTAATTACCTGTCTCTTGCCAGACGCTGATTGCAAATCCATGAGTCTTGATTAGAGGTTTCGTAGTATTTTCTCACACACACACACACACACACACACACACACACACACACACACATAAGTACATAGCCAGAGATACTCAAAAAGCACTTTGCAACTTAAAAGTGCTTTTCTGTCAAGAAAAACTAAAAAAAGGGGAAAAGCAATTTAACTGAGAGTGAAAATTAACTTGTTAGATTTTTTTGTTATTTTTACTTTCAACATGTAGTCCATTTACTTCACAGTTTCTAAATACGGGAATAAAACAGTTAAAGACTTAATTTTATTGCCTCTTTCACATCTGGAATGAGTTTACTTTATTGTAACATAAATAGTGTTACCATACACCAGTTCAGGTTTTCATCAAATATCCAGCACAACAATATGTTACCTTTATTAATGTGTTATTTTTCTTTCCTGAGGGAAAAAAAAGTCACTTTTCCCGTGGCAGTTTACACATACACATACATTGCAGTGGACAGTTGAGAAAGTAGTGCTGTGTGGCGTGAATTTCTGTTAGGATCTTAGCTTTAAGCTTGTCCTTTACCAAACACATGTACGCATGCATACATGTTTATGTAAGTCAAAACTGTGGGATAAAATAACTACCCCATCTTGTCGATTACCACCCACGCATCATTTAAAGGCAAATACCCCCATCAAAATAATGACCACAGCTTTCTGAAAAAACAGAAGAGTGAGAACAAGCATTTGAGGAAATAATGAGCGGAGGAATCCCATCGATATCCCACTGTTGGGGCCCCGCTTAGGCAGAGTTGTCATGGCTACACAGATTCCGGGCGCTTATCCAGGTTGTGTGTGTGTGGGAATGTGAGTCTTTAACTATTTCTTCTTGTGTATTGTTGCTGTGAGATGACATGATTAGGAAAAAGGGATGAGGGACACTGAGAGAGAGTAAAAAATCTCACATATTAAATACTCTTAAATATTCAGCTTAATTAATACATTTAGAGACTTTCTGGTTTTGATACACAGACTGAATATAACAGTAGACGGAGGATGCACATAGAGAATTTTATACTTAAAAACACACATTAAACTTTAATGTCATGGCTTACTGGTGGAAAAAATAATATTTTAAAGCATGTGTTTTCATGAATATTTCATTTCTAAGGAAACAGTACATACTTAGATAATTAATCTGCTTCTGTTTAGCTACTAATTTACCTATTAAGCACAAAATAAAGTGTTAGTGAGACTTAAGGGTTCTTATTGTGATCTGAGACCTTACCGATCTGAATTAACATTATGTTGTGCTCTGCTGAAGTCAATGATATCTATAGCTGACATTGATGTCACAGTAACAACCTACAAAGCTCATTATTTTTAATTGGCTCTGCCTTTTTCAGTCCACTACACACTGACTAATGTGTGTGTCAACGAGTCTTTACACTGCTTGTATTGTTTAATGCCACCACTGTTCAATTAAAGGCTAAAGGGTTAAAGCTGGAGAGCATGTTGAAGAGGTCCTCACTGAAAGATGAACAGCAGGAATCTCACAGAGCTGTTAAATGAAGCTGGAACATTGTTGAAAATTTGATGAAGTGGATGGAGAGCCAGGTGCAAAAATTAAAATGAAATTTGTTTGTTAATAGCATTTTTTTTGCGGTTCAAAACCTCTTCTTGATCACCATGAGGACACTTAAACAAAAACTGGCTCAGTGATGTGGAAGATAATGCTCTTAACCTCAGTTTGGGCAACACACTTTTTTTAGTGTTTTTATTTGCGGTTGCGTTTCACTCTTTCTTTCAACCATCACTTTAACTATATCCTTGGTTTTACACATATAGCAGTAATTACAAGCCATTGAAAAAATTCTCAGGTGTTACGTCTTATATGGGCATTCTTGTGGCCCCAAAATTGCTTAGACTGGTGTTCTGTACATAAAATGTTCCCAGTGAAGTCTTCTGAATATCAGTAGCCAGTTGTTTCACATTGCTCAGGCAGACTTTCAGTCATTCATCTGGATGGTAGAAAGAATTTATGAAAGAATGTTAATAATCCAAGGCCAGAACCAGAACAAGCTAAACTTTCCCAAGAGATGTTTTATCATAACAAAGGCGAGGCCAGTTTATTTATATTGCACCATTCAGACACAAGGCGAATTGAAGTGCTTAGAAAGATGGTTTCTACTACTACTCTTCACATAAAATGCAGAAGGCCACTTCAGTTGGAACCTTAAATGTGATGTTTAGAGGATGTCACTAGAGTTTTAGAACAGATAAAATGCTTGAAGAGCGATGCTACTCTCAATGGAATGAATAGTTTATGTTAGTGCATCAATAATACCTTCTAGAGGAAGTGTATTTCCTTATTGATTTTTTTTGCTCTGCCTCTTCCTGACCGCAAGATCTCTAGCAATGCTAATCCAGTCTGAAAAAGGATTTCTGTAACCAATTTTCTAAGAGCCCGTGATGACCCATAGAGACTTTGCTGGTCAGGTTTTGATGCGGGTTATCTGACCTGTTTTAAATAACAGAGTTGTGTGACAAATAGTTAACAAGAAATTAAAGGGACTGTTTTTCTGCCTTTTTATTCACAGAAGGGTGAGGTCAGAGTATATCTCATCGTCTCAGTTGTAATTAGTCAGTCAGTCAGCCATCCTCTGAATATATTTGTCTCATTTACAGAGCTAATGCATGGACCCGCACTGCCTTGTGCTGCCTGGAAATAAAAGAAAATGGGAAAGGAGAAAATGTCTCTGAGGGTGCTATTTTAGCACCTTAAGAATTAAGAACATGGGGTATTGCTTTTTCAAAGAAAATAAAAAAGGCTCTTAGCTCTTCAGTGAAAAGCATCATTTGTAGGTTCTGTTTCATTTCGATATGTCTGCTATTTAGAGAGCCCCCCAACCTCTGCCCCAGTTTCATGGTTGGGGTTTAAGGAGGCTTGAATCACATTCACGTGGAGGTCCTCGACCCCAATTCCAGGCTGTCTAAATGGCTGCCTGAGTCGATTTGTGCCTGGTGGGTCTCTCAGAGCGGAGCTCATCAGATGACAGACCGCTTTGTCAAATTGCAAGACCTCTCAAAAGTTACGTCAATTTATGTTGTCCTGCTCTTTAACCACCAACTCTGAGGAAATTTATGGCAGTTGATACATTACTATCACTGTTTACTTGTGACAAAAGTTGAATAATTCCATTTGCACTGTGTAACCACAATAAAACAACACTGTAAACAAGCAATTAAATAACTTCCAGTAAGTTTTATGACATTTCTTGGTGTGAATTGCAATATCAATATATTTTATGATGCGGAAGGAGAAGTGGGAATATTTTCTTTGGGGTAACTGCATTTTTACCTTGAGTGTGCTTATTCTTCTAAAAGAAACAGATCACACTGAATATAAAACTCACTCACATAAATAATTGCAAAAAAATCTCCAATGAAGAAAATAATGGGTTAAAATCTATCCATGGTAACTTGAAAGCATCTGATTACTTGTAAGAAAATGAAAGATTACAACCATATGATTTGTCTATGCCGCGTCAATGTGTCATTTAGCCTGGTTAAAGGGGTTTAACAGTCTTTCGCCCTTACCCTGTCTACTTCCGAACAGACTAAAAGGAATATTTGCAGTTTCAGACAGTGACATTATGTCGTCTGAGTGTGTGTGTGTTTGTATGAGAGGAGAGGTTGTGAATGATGTCACTAAGGTCACCTTAAGAGACTGTAATGATTATTTAGAGAAAGTGCTTACAAATACACACCCACAACACACATGCTTCACATATTCCCGCCTTTACCAAAGCTGCAGCAACACACACACACAAACAGTAAAAAAACGCAACCCAGTAAAAACATCAACATGGTGAACTTTGGCACACTCATGCACATCATGCACCGGTCACCCTTACCAACAACAAATTGGTTCACTCATACACACACCCACATACAAACACTTTTGTGCAAATACGAGCAGAAACGCCTCATGCTCAACAGTGTTCCTCTTGTATCTTGGAAATGTGTTGAGGCAGTGTGAAGTAACAGAACTTTCCATGAGGTTTTTTCTCTACCAGAGTCTAAACAAGGAGGTGCTCATAAATATGACATTTCCAGTATGCCTAATGTAAGATTATGTGCTCATTTTAAAAGGTGAGCGCTCTGCAGGTCCACAACACTGACAGAACCTACATCAGCTCAAGTCTTAAACTTACAATGTGTGAAACTTCCACATTAAAATGCATAAAACAGCTATATTTTGTCATTCATCTTTTGAGTTGTGTACTTAACTTATCACATGTACAAAGTTCAAGTTGTTATTTCATTCAAAGTAATAGTGTAGTTTACTGCGACACCTGTTGCTTTCAGTAATTAGATAGATAGACACTTTTATTTGTCCCTGTGGGAAGATTGGTTTGCAGCAACAACTGCTTGACATTTCCATACACAAACATAAAAGTGAAAACACTGTTGAGAGAGGACAGAGCAGCTCGACATACTACTTATTATTTGAACATGTTCTAAAATTTAATGGCTCAAGGGACAAAGTCTAGCTTGGATTGAATGGTCAGTACTGAGAATCTGAGAACATTATTTATGATACCCTATGTCAGTATGGAGCATCACTGAGTAAACAAACAAGGCAGTTTCACAATAAATAGACATATATGCACATTAATGGTGTGGACTAGTTTCAGATAGATTTTCAGATTCCACACATAAAAGGACCCCTGCAGTGAAAGCATCATCATCTAGTCTTCTTAAACAGACTTTATGTTTTTTTCATTGACTCCTCCTCTGATGTACACAATATGCTGAAGTTGAGATAGTATCATATTAGATGTCTTCCAATTTTCCGGTAAAGTCAACCCGACCTTTGATCGTAAGTCCTGAGAATAGAAGAGAAGTACAAGAAAGAATTCCTGTACAGTAAACAACATGATCATGTCAAACACACTTACCATCTTATTGTGATCTCTCAACCGTTTGATGCGTTGTGCTGTGTTGTGTTGTGTTAACAGAGGCATCCAAGGGAAGAAATGCGGGACCATTATTGTGAAAGCTGAGGAGCTGAACAACTGCAGGGTAAGGATGGGTGTTCACTTCCTGGAAAGTCTTTGTTTTTTTCATGTGTCTGTTTTGTTTTTCAATCTTCTCTACATCTGTTTTCTCTGTTGTCTCTGTTCCTGCTCCTTTTTCTTATTGTCCGTCACACATGGTTTCATGTTTCTTAAAGTTTTGCTTCTTTTGCAGAACTTAAAAAGATGTTTGTAATTTAGGATTCAAGGCATAATAGTTGTGGGGTTCGGATTTCTAATATAAATAGTGTGTTAACAGAAGGATAAAAAATTTAACAAATTATAAAAGTAACAAAACATTAAGTAAAAAAAGGAACAAAAGTAAATAGATATAAAAAATAAAGTACTTCAAAGAGAAACACAAATGAAACAAATGTGAAACAATTTAAAAAAAAGAGCTTTTGCACTCACTCAGTAGGTTTTTACAGGAAATTGATCAAAACTTTTCCACCAACAGTGGCTTCACTCGAGCATGTTTTATTCCATTTGCAGTAAATTTGCATGCAAGGAAAACAAGAGCTGCAAATGTGTGCTTACATCTTCTACAAAATAATTTAATCAGTCCGATTGTAAATTTGTGTACATTGTTTAAGCTGCACCTGAATGAAATAAATCCAATCCTAAATTTTGAGTGTGAGTTTATCCATGAGTGGATATCTCCCCTGAACTGACATTTCTCTAACTGAGAAGGAGTTCTTATTATATGCTTTGTCATTCTATTTTATCTCTTTCTTTCTTTGTCTCTGCTAATTAGGAATCAGTGATGATGCAGTTCTGTGGGAACAAGTTGGACAAAAAGGATTTCTTTGGCAAATCTGACCCTTTTTTGGTCTTCTACAGAAGCAATGAGGATGGCACGTGAGTTCCCCTTCCTCCTCCTTTTCCCTGTTCACTCATCCTCCATCTTCCTTCTCTTCCTTCTCTTCCTTCTCCCCTGCATCCAGAGGAAATTGGTTTCATTGATTTGCCTCAGAACAAAGGCCATGGTTCCTGTTAAACATGAGTGTGAATTACATGTGGAAGTGTTGTGTGCATGATGTGTGACATGAACGTCAGTGGAGACATTAAACCAGTGCAGTGCAATGTTATCTTCACCAATAGATTTTGTCCATGATATTCATGTGTATGTGTGTGTATGTGTGTGGGTGTGTGTTTGTGTGTTTGTGTGTGTTCTGTCCAGCTCCATGGGCTTTTTTCTGGCCTGCTGAGTGTGACAAGTCAGATAAGACCTTGTGCTCTGGGTACAGAAGATACCAAGTCTACCTGCTAGCCAAGGAACTAATGCAATAACTCCTCTGCAGTTTATCTGTGTATTTTTTTGCATGTGTGTGTCAGGGCAGTAGCCTAGCTTGCAAAGCTCTACAATCTTTACTCTCAATGACAGAGAGTTAGTGAAAATGTAAATGTTAATCATAAAATCTATTTTTTCCCCTCTCATGTGTGTATTTCTCACAAAAACATTATAAATCTAACTATTTTTTCTTTCCCTTTTCTATTTCCCCCTCTCTACCTTTTCTTTCTTCTAAACCTTAAATTTTTCACTCCCTCTTTCCTTTTCATATTTTCCTGTTCAGGTTTACCATCTGCCACAAGACAGAGGTGGTGAAAAACACATTGAACCCAGTGTGGCAGGCCTTTAAGATCCCTGTTCGGGCTCTTTGTAACGGTGATTATGACAGGTAAGTCGGATTATGGCAATTCAATTAGAGTATAATGACCAACACAACCCTCTGAGCTTCTATGAGTTATTTTCTGTATCATCAACATAATGAAAATGTCATGCAAGGCAATATAGGCAATTCCAGTGACATGATGGATGCTTCTGCAGTGTCTAATGGTCTCTTACAGTGTCAGCACTACTGACTGTGGCTCTCCACTTTTTTGTTACTTGGCCTCTACTGAAAAAAAAAAACACATCATAAGATATAAGTGGTTTGATACGCATAGACATTTGTACTTTTTCTTAAGTCATAAAAGTCATATTTGTCTGAATAAAGCTAACAAAGTTACAATTTGTATTTTCAGTATAAAAAAACTGAATTATCCGTGATATATAAGAAAGCACTGGACCATGTAAACATCTTAGGCTGTTGTCTTTTGCATAATGTATGTGAGGCTGACTGGAATATGAGCAATGAGACTAAACAATACATGCACCCTGAACTCACTCACATTTACAGCCTTTTATTGGTGACCATGAAGAGGGGAGGTTATTAAATTAATGTGTCTGACTGATGTGAGACCCTGCAGCGCTCTGTGTTAAATTTTCTGCTTTTATAAAAAATGTATGCACTTTATTTTGTAAGGCAATATGGAAAGTAGCATTCTATAAATTAGAGTTTGAATGTTAAATGCATGAAGCTGCTTCTGGCTACTAAAAAAATACATATTGCATTTGTCCTTTTCAGCAGAAGGGCATAAATAATTATGCAGAACGCTCCTTGTCATTTTGTTCCATCTCCACATAGTGTGGATGTGTGATTTTACTCTTTGCATTTGCTTTTCCCCTAGAAATTTATTGAGCAACCTTGTTTTCTATAAGTATTATTATATTCAAGTCCAAATTCATACATGTCAGTAGAGCAGGGTGAATATTTCCTCCTACTACAAAGTAGCTTTGTGGCTGTTTCCTAAATGAAGCCTGAACCCACGCTCTTATCTAGATAATGCAGGGCTACACTTCACAGGCTCTTTGGCAGATAAGTAACAATATGCTCAGGTGGTGGAGTTTAGATTTTGTCAGAGGTGTATGAAGAGGGGAGCAGACTGTTGTAATCCTCCAGTCATTTGACACTGGCACAAACAAAGAGCCACAAGCAATGTTTTCTAAGTTGGTGCTCAGCTACCTTTCTGTGCATTTGTTCCGGTATCATAGCAGCAAGTTTCAGCCTGCCTCCAAACACACGCTGTTTCTTTGTTTCTATCAATAGACCTGCAATCAGAATTGCTCATCCAACACCTTGATTATGAGTTTTTAAAAAGCAGGATATGAAATGAACAAACAAATCTGGCATGGATGTGTATTTGATTCAGGAATTTATAATTCTGCTTTATGAAACATCTGGCTTTTGTCAGGGAGGATGTTTCTTTAAGTAACAAACAACAGATGGCAGCAGTCATGGGGAGCATAGAGGTTTAGATCACAGCAAATTACAGTAAATTACCAGTGTTTCTTTAAAAAAAACATATTCAACATTAGCAAATCATGTTAAGATGACCAGTAAATCAGCATCCTTGGCTTTGCTCAAGCTTGCGGTAGATTTTCTGCACTAAGGAGGGTCTTAACACTTAATCGTACATTTCAGCAATCTCATAAGTATCTCCTCCCAAAAGTTTGTTTGCTAGAAAGAGTGTCATATTTTATTTTTATAGGTACATTTTTAGGGAAATTTAATGGGAAAATGATTAAAAATTTGCTTTTTTTCCAAGAAAACTTCTGAGGAGATTCCTTCATAAATAATAATGATAATTAATAATTAATTATTCATTCATCATGAGATTCCTTGTATAGTTAGAATTTTTTGCTAAATTTTGTATGTTCAGTTGACCTTCAGTACTCAAATCAAAAAATATTCTCTTAAAGTCTCTTGAAAGTTATTATAAAAACTCTGCACAAAAACTTCCTCTGGGAAAAAAAGAATTTAATTTTTATATCGTCTCTCAAAAAATATTAAAGCTGTGCCTTCTCTTTAACTTTAACTATGTTCAATACACTGTTTTCCTGATTCTTTATATTATTTTGCTCTGACTAGAGCTGACATTCTTGAAGCCGACACAGAAATCACAGAAGAAGTCTGAGTTAGAATATAAATTAGTCAATATTACTGTCTCTCTCATCACAGTCATGTATTTGTGTCCGTCCCCTGTGTCGATGGTGGCCCCATGGGGAAAAAAGCCCAAAGAGGCAGACAAAAAGCTTGAGTTTAGCGAACTTAGCAGACAGCACCATTGATCTGAAGTTTGGTCCGATAAGCCTATTAAGGGAGCTGATGCACACTATACTCTGTAAATGGGGGACTCAGCCAACTCATTGTGGACTGCACATACAGTTTACTGACACACACACACACACACACACGCACACGCACACATACAACGACTCGGTCTCTCTGCAGCCTGGCAGAAGAGATAAGGAGGACCTCAAGCTGGCAAACAATAGAGAACTGCTCATAGGTGCTCTAAGTCTGTGTTCACACAAAACACATACAAAGCTCAGAGTGATGGGATGTTTCCTGCTGAGATGTGTCGTAACTCTGGTTTAACAAGACACACACTTAAAAACATGTTTATACACACACATTTCCTGTATGCAGATTGCTGTATATATACAGGTTTCTCTTAAGGAGAAAGTGTTGAGTTTAAAAAGAGACATATTTATCCTAAGAGTATCTATCCCATCCCTCTCCTTACAGTTATTGCCTCCTTTTCTCCAGCGAGTCTGGCTCTCTAAGCTCAATGTTGCAATAAGCTTAATGTTTTGTTGTATTTCCAATCGTTTCATACTGAAAGATGAGAAGGATAGCAAAGTTTTGGCTGAGGTTTTGAATTGGATACCACTCTGTATCTTCCTAAACTCGATAGCAATCACAGTAAGTTCAAAAGAAAGTCATGCAAAATTCACGGACAACTATTGTCTGGTATCAAAATATAGAATTATACCAATATGAATCAATCTCAATTTTCTTCTGTCAAAAAAGAAAGTATGAATATAGCATAACTTTTTCACTCTGACTGTATTTGTTTTTCTGTCACACTACCTCCTCTTCTCCTTCCTTGCTTCCTCCATCTTTATCCTAAAAAGAGTGTCATTTGCTCCCACAGGTTTAACTTTGTCCCCTTTTTGTTAGCCTTTTGCATCATGCCGCTCTTTCAAACACATCACTCTCCTGCTTTTGACAGAGAGATCTGTCACTGCTGTTGCAGACATTGGTAGGAAGAGTGATAGCGCAGTATGTCTGCCTCTCACAGACTATTCTATTTTTTTCTCTTTTTTGTAAATAATAATGGGATGCAGAAATAGATGTTTTTGAAGATGAGGAGAGAACATTACCGGAGGCTAAAACAGCAACAGGCAAAGAGTGTGATGAAATAAAGATAAGCCTCAAAATGGATCTGCAACTTCAAATGGCTTCATGACAACAATGACAAAAGAAGTGTTACACATTCAATGTGTATTTTATAAGTTCACAAGTCTAAAAGATAACCTTTAACAACTTTGAATGACATTATAGTAAGTCAGTTTAAGAAAAACTCTTAAGTGTCCAGCAACATCACCTTTCAACTATTAAATATTTGATACCTGAGCTTTGCTATGCTTCAAGAAATAATAAAACTAAATGCTTATGAGTAGTAATGGACTGATAATTCAGGAAAAGAAAACAAATCATTTTTTTCTTTTAATCTGATCCTCGTTTTATTCTTCTCCCAACAGAACAATCAAGGTGGAGGTGTACGACTGGGACAGAGATGGCAGGTAAATCCTCTCTTTTATTTATACTCGTATTGTCACTTTTGTAATTGAACAATTATACAACCCTTTAAATTACAGCCTGAAAAAATAGCAAATCACAATAAGTTCTGGGTTCAGTTATTTAGTAACTATTCTACAATCGATCTAGCAAACTCTGGCAGTCTACTAACACTTTTTGTTTGAATTGATCTTCCAACACTATCAGACAAATATGTTTTTATTCGCTTGCACACCTGTGCACTCTGTTACTTTACAACAAAATTATAAAGAAAGCTTTAGGCTTCGTTTAGACAGACAAAAGCACTCAATCTCAACAACACAGCCACCTCATGCATTTAAACGAGGCTTTTTAGGCATGCTTTATACCGAAAAATTTAATTATGATCCAATGCCAAATATACAGACATAAATGGAGATTCTAACAGGTTTTAGAAACAAAAGCAGCTTATGTGCCATAACGTCTGGACTAGTTTTCAGGATGTAAAAAGGGTACCAGGAAGAGACTTTAAAATACAATTTTGCATGAACAGTTTATTTATTTTTTTATTTTTTTATGGTAACTGACCTGTTGGCATTTATTGGTACTTAAAACAAGACATGGGGCCTTGTTTTCGCAGCAGGCCAAAACTGATCTAATGGTCACAGTGATCACAGCGCAAGGGGCTTTTTTCTGCACTTGCAGTTTAGTATTAACATGAACATGAACCCAGCTGCAATAAGATGGGTGGAAATGGTGCAACAAGAGGTGTGTCTGTAAGGATACACTCATGCAGAGCAATTACGGTGTCACTTTTGATTTAAAAATATGTTTGCGCTTCCACCAACTCAAAGGATAGGATAGAAATGCAGTACAGCCTACAATCACAAAAATTACAAAAAAAATTGGACACACCCACAAGCACTCACACACTGTGTCTAGATTGATTAAATCGGAGCCTTTAGTATCAGTGATATCACTTCTGACCAAGCACCTGCTTAGTTTAATGAAAATGATAATTATTCAAACAAAACAACGAAAGCCAGATGACAGATTAATGTGTATATGACACCTGTTCTGTTTGGTAAAGATCCAGTTTGTAGGAATTAGAGGCATCTAGCAGTGAAGTTACAGATCACAACCAACTGAGTATCCCTCAGCTCACCCTTCCCTCCCAAGCATGCATGAGGACCTACAGCGGCCGCAAAAACTGTGAAAAATGTGAAACATGGTGTTACAACATGTTCTCTGTTCTTTTAAATACCGTTAAATGCGCAACACTACATTTCCTTTTCACTTCCTCTGAGAAGTACGGCTAATCTAATCAAAGTCACACAGAATTAACAGCAGTCTACTGCATGTTTTTAAGTGGATGAAGAGGCTGAGTGCAGGATTGTCACAGATTGACTGCTTAATGATGAGTCTGAATTCTGGCTGCTGACAGTCAGACAGAAAGAAATAGGAGTGACATTTATCAAGCTGTAGTTGAACAGGGAGTTATTTCTCTATTTTTTCCACTTGCAATCTATCAGTGTCACTCTCAGTCTGGTAAAGGGAACACAGTGACATTTAGGTGTTTTCCACTAAACTGAGATATTCCAACAAGCACTGAGAACTGAGATTTAATGTTAGTCTCAACCGCATCAGTGTAAATGACAGTCTTCTTTTTTCACATTTCATTCTCACTGACTGTAAACCTCATCATTTTTGTGCTCACTTTAAGTATCATTATTTATTTTTTCTGGGACATGAAGCACATAGTTTTAAATCAAAAAACTGACGCATTATAAGACTTATATAATAAAAATGGAATGAATCATCAGACAGAACTTTATTTCATATATCCTCTTGGTTTATGTTCTATGTTTTCTTACCCCACTCTGCAGTCATGACTTCATTGGAGAGTTCAGCACCAGCTACAGAGAGCTGTCCAGAGGACAGAGCCAGTTCAATGTCTATGAGGTGAGTTTGTTATATCTGTGTGTGTGTGCTTGCATGTACACGTGTCACTGTAATTAATTCTTTAATTAATTCTTCTCTCCAGACTAGCATACAGGTCAGCAGGTTGCTCACACACACAGTAATTGGACCAATACTTTTTTTGGGTTTTAAATGAGAACATTTTGTGCTGTAGTTAAATCATAGTGTAACAGAACTGCCATGTCAGTTGAACCACATGAACTGTTATTGTTGAAAATCTGCTTGTACCATCTGGTGAAGAAAATAAAACCCATATTGAAAATTTGAATACTGTTACTCAGCTGAAGACAATTTTAGAGCTTGTGAATTGGAAAAAAATCTTGTTAATAAGCTTTAAAAGTAGAAATACGCAGCTTTAGATTGAGCCAGTAGGAGCTTAAGGGATAATAAACGGTATGGATCATTTCCATTTGTCTTGGATAATGTCACTTCTCATGAGGATAGACACGAACCAGATGCTCAAACATGAGATGTTATGGCAGCTGTTGCAGTGTTGTTGTTTACACATCAGCTTTGATTAGGGAAGGAAATTTGTCATCTAAACTGACTTTCATAAAATTTACATGCCAACTGCATGACCAGGCAATAAACAGTAAACAAACATTAGAAAAGCAAATGCTAGGTGGGTCAGAAGGTTAAAGGGAAGCAATGGATGTAATGCTTAATAGGTGGAGCAATTTTTTCAAGGACCAGTTCACCCAAAAATGAATATTCAATCATTATCTACTCACTTACATGCAGGCTGAAAGTCAGTTAAAGTTTCTCTGTACACAAAACATTTTTGGAGCTTCACAGCAAAACAGCTTTACAGACATCTCCTAAACTTAAGAAAAAAAGACATAGAGGCATATACAAAAAATCTTAAAATGCACCAAATTTTGAAACCAACATGACAGGGAACATGTGTATTCAACTGTGAAACTCTTCCCTCCTTCGCTTTCTCTCTCATGCAAACACACACTGACAGTTATGATGGATCACTGGCTTATCATCTTCTCCCAGGAAAAGTCAACACTTCTTGATTAACAGGGTACCACACAGAGCAGAGAGCACAAGAGAGACTGTCTTTTTTAGCAGCTGCTGTTTGCCTAATAGTGCTTGGATGTGCACACACACACACACACACACACACACACAAATGTGCACTCTGAGGCAAACAGACACACACACACACAAAAATAATTTTACCATTACAGACCTGTCCCTTGACCCTGGTTTTTCCTCAACTTTATGCTGACAGTTGTGAGCTTATGACTGAGGATGTCTTTGCATTGTTAGAAGCCCTCTGTTTGTGTGTGTGTGTGTCTGGGTGCGTAGGTGTATTTGAGTTACAACCACATTTCAATCATTGCCCCTTAACCTCCAGAGGCAACTGTGTCCTTGTGTGTACCATCTGCAGTTTGAATCAAGGAGAAAGGCATAAATCCCCACATTTGAATGTTGTTTCCCTGAGGTCCTCTCTGTCTGTCTGACCTTGGCCCACTTTGATTAGACCATAAAGTTCTGTTTTAAAGGCTCTGATGCTTTGTTTGGTAGTCAAAAGGAGTTTCAGGTTGGTTTCTGTCTGGTCCCCACATCTCAGGAGCAATTTTATGTTTTAATGAGCTTCGGCAGCAACACAAGAGATGCAATGAAATGAGGGACTGCAGCTGAAAAAAGTGCATCTTTTCCAATCTGCTCACATAAAACAACTCAAGTAAAAAGTAAAGCTGGTTTAGATGCTTGTGAATCTTAATTAACCCAAGCAAGGTTGACTGTGCACTCACTTTGTGTCCTGTTACATATTCATGAAGTCACACCGCCCAGGTTAGAGCCACAATCCACCTCTGGAATGGATGCAGCTGCTCCTCTGGATAAGTTGGACTTTAAGAGCATGGCTAAAAGGCGTATTCAGGGTGGGGAGGGAAGGAGGGAGGGGAGTATTTGAGAGAGAGGGAGGTGTGCAAAGACTACTGCAGTTCTTATTTATAACTGTCCTAGACTGACACAAGGAATAATTATATATTCTATGATTGTTCTTGAGTGCCAGCATGTGTACTTAGTGATGTTTTCTAAAATATGCTTTTTGCTAGAAGATGAGAGAGCAACAAGAAAAACAGTTATGGCTAGTTTAAGAATTCCTTGGTTTGTATAAAATCAGACTGTTTCCAATTCTGAACCCAAAAGAAATGAAAGACTGAATAATTGAACAAATCAATATAAGCTGATCTGTCTTTTTTAGGTTGTAAATCCAAAGAAGAAGGGGAAAAAGAAAAAGTACCTCAACTCTGGAACGGTAAGGAAATGTCCATCAAATCTGATGGATCATTCTGCTTTTTAATGTGTAGATATGCATGAGCTCAAAGAGAAATGTAATACTATAAGCACCTCCACTTTGTTTTTGGACCAGTTGTATTTTTTATATCTGAAAGAATAAGAAACTTTATTTGTTGCATCAGATACAACACATAAAAGTCATTGTCACTGAACCAAAGCTGACTCTGACCATTTTGCTCACAGGTAACGCTGCTGTCATTCCTGGTGGACATTGAAGTCACCTTCCTGGACTACATCAAAGGAGGGTAAGTCAATGAACTCCAACCATCGGACGCATACTGAGAGATGGGCATTGTAGTCCTTTAATGAGGAGTGACATGCTGAGTGTGAGGTCCGTCTCTCGATAACAGCCCCATCATGACTCTGTGACTGCAATATGCCAAAGATAATGATCCCTCAGTGTGAGTGAATCAAATGGAAAAGTGTACATTTGCATTTGAGAGAAGGACAGTGAAAGGTGCAGAGGGAGGGAGACTGACAGATGGGCCGACCTGAAGTCAAGTGCACAGGACGCAGACTCAGATGTGTATGTGTGTGTGTGCCCTTGTGTGTTATTTTGTTTTGTGTTTCAGCACTCGCCCATGCCATGTGCTGCTGTGTTTGCTAATATCTGTGTCTATGTGCTTGTGCACGCATGTTGCTCAGGAGGCTTGACCGTGTGCAACCAGGCATGGCGCAAATCCTCGCCTACACACTCTGCCTTCATTAGACTCACAGAGGGGGAGCCTGTCAAGGGAGTGAAAGGGAGTTTGTGTGTGTAAGTGGATGCAACTTTTGGGAGGAAAAAAACTCCATTTTAGTTTTAGTGTTTCTGTATTCCTGCTGCCCTTGTGGCTATTTTTTCAGCTGTTACAGAAAGTCAGCTGGTATGTGAAGTTTTTTTTAAAAAGTTTTGGTTTTGCCTCATTTTATGGAATAAAAAAGTTATGTATATCTCAGGTTTTTTTCTCCTGTGACAAACTCTGACTCTGTTTTCTGACCAGCTTTTTTTTTTTGTTGTTGTTGTTGCTGATACTCATTTCTGGAGGATTTTTGAAGTAGTAGCACACAGCTCAGAGAATGAGGGTTAAAGCCAATGAGTACATCTGTACATCTAAGTACATCTGCTTGTATTTGGCGTCACAGTGCGTCTCCATATGACGCACAAATATTTCTTCCCAGCT
>JAPZDV010000015.1:5876626-5889221 GCA_029814665.1 Acanthurus lineatus
TTTTGCAGGTCAACAGTTGTAACCAACATGCCTGTGTGCCTGGGCGACCACACATTGAGGATGTGTGAGGATTTATTCTGCATTTCCCTGTGCAGCTTTATTGCTTCCTTTGCTAGTTATTTTGGTTTCCCAGCCCACTGCTTACCTCTCTGGTTCACTTTCACCACTCATATCATCAAGTTCAGCCACAGCAGTGTTTTAGTAAAACAGGCTATAAAAACACATCATCAAACCATCATCAAATAGAAGACAAGGTCAGGAACTAACATTTTGAAACTTTTTTCTCCTGCTCTTCAGCTCCTAAAGGTTCCAAAAAGAACTTATTCCAAAAGAAGCAATAAAGCTGCACAGGGAAATGCAGAATCTGATGCTATTGCTCTGTAAGCACCTGTGCACATCTGACATTAGAATAAGTTCTGAGTGATCTGGTTGTAAGTGGGCTGCTCTAAGTGTAACTAACACATCCTCAATGTGTGGTCGCCCAGGCACACAGGCATGTTGGTTACCACTGTTGGCCTGCAAAATAACATCATAACAGGTCTTTGCAAATAGAAACAAGAACATGTTTGTTTACATTAAAAGCTGGGAAGAAATATTTGTGCGTCATATGGAGACGCACTGTGACGCCAAATACAAGCAGATGTACTTTAAGCTCTCCACTTGTGATCAACCATGACACATGTTTATACCAGTTACAAGAGGCTCTGAAAGATACAGTATGAAGTGTATTGTTTATTCCCTTGTTGAGTGTTAGTGGAGATTCAAATTTAAAAAAACATCACTACAAGTAATTAATGTATCACAGTAGAGGATTCTTACAGGCAAAGTCCTCTGAATTATTTATGGTGCTTTATGGAGAAGACACTCTAATGTGGCAAATGTTGGCTTTTATAAAATCCTTTCATTGGCTCAAGCTATTTTTTCATTGGCTTTAACCCTCCAAAGAAAATCATGTTAAAATGAAGTAATATTTATAAATGTGCACAAAACCTCACAACATAAGGCCTTTGCAAAACCATATTCATATGCAAAAATATATTTATGTTTTTTTAGATTAAATAATACAAGAGAAAAACATGTTTTTGCCTCCCAGATTGTTGTATTTGATTTACAGCTTTTAACTTTCTCCTGTAAGGCATTGAAAAATATCACTCTGTGGCTAAGAACACCAATCAATATGCTATTGATTCATAAGGATAAAGGAATGCACTTAAACTTATAAGTGCCGCACTATTATATTGGGTGGAGCTCCTGTATACGTTAAAAGGATGGAGAAGGAGAAGCAGAGCACAGCATGATAGAGAGGCTTTAGCTGTTAGAACGGCAGCATGTGTGAGAGCTGGCTTTGAAATGCGATGTGTGTATTTTCACCACGTGTCCTAGCATATGTTTCCTCGCCCTGTCACTAACTGCTAATGGAGAATTCCCATCTTCAAGTCTCCCTACATACACGGAGCACATGTCAGTCAGAGAGCACTTTGAAACACTTCAGGAAGAGGCTGCTGTAGTATTTTTATTTTTTCCTGGCGTTGCTTTGGGAGTGTGAGCCATGTGCTGTAACACGCTTGTGTGGCTAAATGAAGTGCCAAGTGCTGTCTCACCGTTTGAAACCTAAATGGACTGTAAAGGTCTGGTAGTTCTAATTCCGGTTGCATAATGGGCAGACTGTGCATCTATGAGCAGACACACTAATGCATGTCAATCACACACAAAAATGTAAACACGCCCGTGCATGCTTATAGAACACACACACACACACACCCCTAAGAACTTTCTGATTTCAGCATTTCTCTGAAGTCCCTTGTGTTCGTTAGTCTTGTTGGACTGTCACAGGTATTTTGTCAGTTTTCCATTTTGGTCTCTCATTTCTGTTTTTTCTCTTCTCACTTCTCTCCTCCTCACTGCTCTCTTATGCTCTGATTGACAGCTCTTTTTGCAGCTTCAACCCAATCAGCTAATTGTTCATTTGGACCTAATTAGGAACATGATCTGCTGGCAGAATTAGCATAAATAACTGATTGAGAAGCCTCCATCTCAGTCCAGAGCATCGCTCCCCCTATTCTTTTCACTGCCTGTGATAAAGCATCAGGACCACCCATGGATTTTGATAAAAAGACATCTATTCATGAGCATGAGGATAAAAATGAAGAATTGTTGGCTATATCATTCATTTTGAGCTGCGCCTTTAAAGGCGGTTCTGTCACTCAAAGTGACAGATATTGTTTGGGTTTGTGAATTGAGCATTGAAACTAGAATAGAAGCAGGAGGGAACTCTGCTTGTATTCAAATCATCCTGAGAGGTTATCATTAGATTGAGGGGAAGACACTCAAAATCAAGACAAAGATCTGGAAAGAAAATGAAATCTCTGAAAGAAACCCAGACATTTTTTTCTGTGCTGGTTATGCTTTGCAAAAAAAGGCACTGCCAATATTAATGCTAGGCTAATTTGACATAATGCAGGTATGCGCTGGATATCTTTCCTCTCCTTTCTCCTCTCTCTTCTAGCCAGATGGATGCTGTCCAACCAGCAACATCTGTTTGCATATCATCAGGAGAGGTCACATCACACACCCTCCAATGCCGTTTTTAGGCCACTCAGTGCATTCATGCATCCTGCTCCCTCTGGCATTTAAATATAAGAGGAGAGGAGACTTCTTGTGAACATTTTAAAATCCTTTTCCTCTGAAATAGAACATTTTCCCTTAAATTAAAGCACTTTCCAGACAGGTTACACAGCCCCTTGAGGCAGCTGTCAGACTAAGCTGCATGTTTTCAGTATTTTTCCTAAATATTGTAATCAGTGTTTGAAAAAGGAAAAAAAAGGACATCTGGTCTAGACTGTTCAATTAGGAAGTATAATTTTCCTTGACTTGTTCAAAAGATGAAAGTGGTGAGTTGTGGTGAGAATTGGCCCAATAGCTGCAAGAATTTATAGCTGATGGACAAACTTCTAGGAAATTATTTAAAATATTTTACTTAAGTTAAATGAAACTTTCACTGTGGATCAAATATGGAGTATTACTACCAAATCCCTAATGTGGCCACTTAAAAGGCATTTCTGCAGACAGCCATGATTGCTGTCTGCAGAAAATCATCTGTCTGTAGCTGTTCCTGTTCTTTAAAAAAAATACACCATTATCGCTAAGTTCCACCTTTAACAGTTACATCGCTCGGTTTTTTTTTTTTTTTTTAGTGAAATTGGGTTTATTAGTATCCATCATGTTTCATCTTCAGTAGTAAAAATTGCTTTGCCTTACTTGCCTTAAGCTATGAGCATGAGATGTGTAAGAGATCATTTTTTTACAGCCCAGAAATGAGATTCTTTGAAGATTTAGGAGAAATATTACCATCCAGCCTGTAGTCTGTAGTCTGCAGAGAAGGTATTTGAATGTAGTACTCAGCCTGCTCATTAGTCCATACCCTCCTGTATTTTTTCAAATCACTTCCTAGCTGAGTCACTGTGGGCTTTAACAGTGGAGGGAGGATCATTGACTGACGGAAAGCCAGCTGGCAAAGTGGTATTCCTCCTTTGCTCCAAACACATTAATGCACATACTACACACAGAGGCTTACATACCCAGTTTCAGATTGGCAGCCATGTTCTTTTAACACAGAAACATACTGATGACAAGATTCACAGCACACTGCTTTCCTTTTTATCTGCAAGACTTAGAAGTTTTTTATCTAGATATAATAAGCATGGTATGACATTTTATTGGTCTCATACATTACATGTGTACACAGAAATACACAGATGGACAAAGACACAGAAAAACATATGTATGGTGGAAATATACAGAGAGAGAAACCCCAGGAAGTTGACTGTAGAGTGAATAACAGGGAATGAAAAGTAAACATCTCTTGTGTTCAATTAAAACTAAGCACTTAGCCAGAGATTAATCAATGGTGCTGTGAAAGGGTGTTCCTCCTGACTGAAACCCTTTACTGTCAGAGGTTGAACTGCCTGTTATGCATCCTGCAACTCTCACTAATTCTAATCAAAAAGGACGAAGTAAACTGTCAGCCTGTCCAAGGGACACATCACAATTTTTCTCTTCGAATGCTACACTGTGAACAACATATCTGTGTTGATATCATGGAAATAAACAAAATAAAAATTGCTGCCCAAAAAACACTATCCTGTGTTAATAGTCTAAATCACAGTTACATGCTTTTTTAATGATAGCAAAACCAGGCTCAAATCTACAAACTCCCAGTTAGTAAGTAATCACACCTGGCTTCTTTGATGATTTAAAAACTCTGATCAATGCTACTCTTTGTGTTAAGTTCACAGAAATATTATTTTGTTTATTTGGATTTTGTAGACTAGTATCTCATGATGTTGTGACTACAGCACTACTTTACTCAGAATTTTGTCTGTCAACATTTGACTATTTGTTCCTTTTCTTCACTTCAATACCACTCTTAAGTCCACAATTAGTTTAAATATATATCACATTTTACATATAAGACGGCATTTTTATTGCAGTTCTTTGTCATGTGAGGGGAAATTGAGATTTGCTGCCCCCTAAAATTAATGCTACTGCGCCTGCATTGCAGTGAACGTCAATTCATCAGTAAAACGAGTCAAAAATTTGTTTCTCAACTTCTCAACTATCAGTTTTTTCTGGCAGCAGATGACTGCCAGGACATTACTTCTGCATTGGGATTTTATCTGTTCAATTTTTTACATACATTAAAATTACCATAATTATATACCTATAACATCAAACTGATTTTTAAAATGACACTCTGTCAAAAAAAAATTATTTAGTTAGGCCAAATAAAATGCACATAACTGTGGAATGTGCACAGCCTTTGATATACATTGACAAGAGGTAAACTTGCCAAGAGGTGGACAGCAGCCATTTAACACTGGCCAATAAGAAAAAATCCATCATGACACAGAGTTTGAGAAGTTTCCTCGTTCCTTCAGGACACAGAACGATAAGGTTTGGTTTGTCAGGGCAGGCTAAGCTCATATCTCACCTCCCTGTGCTGCGGCCCAACCATGTGATATTGTGGTTAAGACCACAGCCTCTGAGAATTTCTTATCAATCCTGCCACAGCATTTTATTGCCCCTCTGGTTTGAACCTGTTCTGCAGTTTAGGTTTGCTGCAGATCTCCTTTTGCTGCTCAGGTGAATTTGTTTCAGTTTGTGTGAGTTTACTACAGGGGTGGATTGTTTGATGTCATAAATTTATTCATTCTGTGCAACCTCTGCTGTTATCAGGGCTTGTTTTAGACCTAATTTTGTTGTCTGGTTGTTTTGGCAAGAGCATTTAATGTGCTGGAAAAAATGCTAATTTAAAAATGAGTTTAAAAAATGAGCACAAGGTCTTTTTTTTCTTGCAATAAGTAAAAAAATCTCCCAAAGGAACAAGTCAAAATGATTTGATTTTTAAAAACAACCCTGTATATCTCATGGAAATGGTCTTAATAAAATGAAATGAAATACTTTGAACAGAAATTGGCTAAATATACTTTGTAATATATTAAGTTGGGTTTGTGCCATGCCCTGCATTGTGCTACCATCAGGTAGAAATAAAACTCTGGAACATAAAAATTACATCGGTAGTCACCAGATGCATAAAAATTGAAACTAATATTAGTACGGTACAAGTGCAGAGATGCAGTACAACACAGAAGATAATACAATCTTTATACTCTGCAGCTCTGACTTGCTGCTGCTGTTATGTGCTTAGTCATAAAGATTGTATGGAAAAGTCTAAATTTCTCTAAAAGTCTCAATTTTTGCATTTAGTTTTAAATTCTATTTAGACATTCAAATATGTGGGCTGTTGCAGTGCTTTGTAAAATGATGGAGCACCAGGCGGAGCTGAGGGACAGTAGATGCCCAATAGCCACTGAGAGACAGGAGTTGGGAGGCGCGTTTAGAATTTGTTTTTTAAAAATTTTGGGGTTTAATAGGCAATTATCTCCAATTGAACCTGCCATAGCAAAGAGCTACTAAGATACCTTAAGATGCTTCAGATACTGAAGGTTCTTGCAGAATCTTGTCCAAGAACGGCTTTTGTTTATCAGCCTTATCATTTTATGCCTTCCTGCACATTTTTTAAAAATTTCCATTTACTTTATAAATATTTGATTTGTAGGAAAATAGATGGGACAGCAGTTGATTTTATACAGGTTTTACTCTATTACAACAAACAATGCAAGCAAATTGATTGCATGATATAAATAAAGTAATCTAACACTGTTAAGTATGTAATAAAATAAGCATATTTGGAAAAAGTAAAAGGGCACTGGGATGACATCCAGAGAGACACAACACAAGGTGAAAACCCAAGAGCCAATAAACTGTCTTCCTCAAATTCTTGTGTGATTAATGCAGAAGACAGGGTTGACCTTTTGGAGAATGTCCTGTGTTCTGATCTGGATATTAATAATCCTTCCATTTGGACTCAAAATGAGGGTGTTAAACATTAGGGGGTGATATTCAGATGCTTACTTTCAAGGTGTCCTGCTAATGATGGTGAGTTTTACAGCCTCTTAGCACAAAGTTATCACAGTAACACTGTACAGGTTTGATGATCAATGACAGTTACTCGCCAAGCCAAAATGTCTTATTGCTTTCGTCATAAGTGACTTCTCATTTGTGACTCATGCAGATGTGTTGTGGACATTCTTGTTTTCTTGTCCTGATGTTGCACAGTGACGGGTTTAATCAAGCCCTCCTTCTTTTCATCTTTTCTCTTGTTTTTGTTCTTTTTTTTTTATTGTCCGCCTCCAGTTCACCTCAGAACTGCGGTTGTCCCTTCACACCCACACAATTGGAGTCCCTCTCTCAAACTCTGAGCGTGTGTGTGACAGAGATAGATTGGGTGTGAGAGAAAGAGGGCATGTATAATTTAGGCTGCTTGGCTGTGGCTTGTCTGTGCTGGCGTGGGGAGCTGAATTCACTCAGATCGCCTCTCTCTGCGCTCTTGTCCTTGCAGCTGTCCCCTTGAAAAGCTCATTTACTGAAACTGTCGTAATGTTTTCATTACATTGAGGAAATGAACTACCTTATCAAGCAGTATATAATACAGATTTTGTCACTTTACATTTCTGTGGGGTGAAAATGCTTTTCCAGCTTTTTTTTAGAGCAGGCTTGTTTTATTGCTGCTGAAGATGAAGATGAAGATTGGTAATGAATTTGGACATTATCTAGTCATGCTATGAACTTTTACTGTACATCCCCTTAGATGTTTTCTTCTCTTATTGATGCAACATGAAACTTTGTGACTAGTGTTAAACTACGGAAATGACCACAATTGAAGTTAATGTAATATGAAAGTTGCGCTTTTAATAACATAACACCAAAGTCTCAAAACTAGGACAATTAATCACTTTTGAAAGCTAGCAAAGTCTAGTTGGATAAATACAGATGTGTTTCAAGCCAGGAATTTTATATTGGCGTGAAGTGCAGCTATGGTATAAGTAAATAAGCTAATTTTGACAAGGTTACATTATGTAAGTTTAGTTAAATACCAATATTTAAAGTTATAACAATCAAAAATGCTTTTATTACAGCCATGAGCTGTATCCTTTTTTTCTTTTTTTCTTTTTTACACTCCACAGATAAAAATTATTTTCAAAAATATAAAAATTGTTTGTAAAAACTGTTTTTTTTTTTTGCTCAAAATTAAAGTGAATCTATAGCAAAAGAGTGGCTTACTGTTGTTCCAGTTTTTGCCTTTCAAATTTAGCTACTGGTAGTGTTAGCATTAGCTAGCCAGATCGTTTTAAGCCATAAATTATGTTTACATGATCCAGATTTCTTCCTTTTTCAGAGCCTACTGATAACTGGGCTGTTTCAGCTGTTGAACAGTAATGATAAACTCGTCTTTCCAGCTGACACAGAGACTCTGACAGCAGCTTCTCATAGTTAATTAGCTTTGACTACCAGCCTTACTGTCCTTATTACTGAGAGCTCGGTCTGTGCCCCCTGTGTCACCTGACCCCCTGTATCACACACCACATAGCTAAGAGGCCAAACCTCCCACTGTCAATTACACCTCCATCCTCTTTTTGGCAGTTTTTCTTGGACATGATTGTTATCTCTGGTGTATTGAGGCCTTCTGCCTTCTTTTCATAGTCTGTTTGTAGGCTGAGCATTATTAAGTTGTTTGTGTGATTGCATGCAGGTAAACATTTGAGTGGGGAGCAAAAGAGGCAGACAACTTTGGCAAAAATGCAGTTTTAGAATCCTCAGCTATTGTGTGACATCAGTTTAGTTTGCATGATCTTTTTAAAATGATTATGGATTCATATGCAGGTGTCTATTTAAAGAGATTACTAAAACAACCCTTGAAACGTTGACCATTGCACACAAAGTCAAATCTGTCATTGGGTAATATCAATGGGTGTCCTAGATTGCCCCCTTAAGCACAATGTGTCTGTATGTACCCTATTCGTCAAGCTGCAACTCTGCTAATGTTAACATAAGAGGGCAGCTCCACACCCCAGGCATTATGGGTCTCCTTTATTATTTTAAAAACCCATACATATGAGCTGATTGTAAAACGTGTCTTGAACTTTTTTTTACCTCTGTACATCCCTCTTGTTTTGTCGCCTCTGGATGGCAGAGATAGAACCTGCACTTCACATGGCCTGCAGAGGCGACAAAGAGGACGAGCTGCTGGCTGTTTGACTATCTGAATGCGGGAGATGTTTGGAGGGCAGACAGGGGGCTCTTGTGTGTGTTGTGTCCGTGTTTATATGTGACAGCGGGTGAGGATTGGTGTGAAAAAGCTGTGACAGGCTGACAGAGCGCTTAACCGCATCCTGTTCCTGCAGGTTAACAAGCCAGGAAATGTTATGATGGAGAGAGACATGCAACTGTCTCATGCTGGATGCTGTGGTGTGGTTTTTTTTCTCCTCCTTGTTTCATATCTCTTTGATTAGGCTTCTTTTTTAATCATCTCTGTTTGTGACAGGTGTGACATGAATAGTCACATCATTTGCAGAATCATTTTTTTCTCCTCCAACAGGCTGCTAACTTTATTGAAAATAATCAAAATGTGGCATGTGCACCATAGAAAAAGAAAACCCATTATCTAATCTGATATCCACATCAGCCATGCAACTGGCCATAGACTGTGTAATAAGAAAATAGAGAACCGAGCCGCCATGGCATCACCCACTCATCTGTGACATAAAGACAAATCATTCCATCTTTTTTTGTTTCTTGTTTTTTGTTTTATTTGGTTTTTTTTGGAATAGAAGTGTATAACAGGACAGAAGTGACCTTATTTGAACAAGAGGGTGGAGCTGTGAAGTATACACAATGGCTTCAGTGGGTTTAGTGCTAATAAGCAAATGTGAGCATGCTAACATAAACATAAACATCAGCAAATCACTTACAGCTCTTCTCCAGAAACGTTTTAAAGTATGTAAGAAGGCACCATGATTAATACTTTTTTTTAACAGAATTTTCATATGTAGAAGTTAGATAAAGCTCTTAAATTAGGCTGTAAACATATCCACTCTATTTCTCAGAGTGCAGACATCTTCGTCTTCAGTGAAGGAATGTGAAAGCACCTGTTTAGCAACAAACTTTGAACAGATATTATTTAGCATAGTATGTTATGTATGGTTGGAATCTTTAACGTTACTGTGAGCATATCTGCAAACTGTTGTTAGCATTTAGTTCAAAGCACCATTTTGTTCAAGCATAGCTTGGCACAACTTTTCACTGATATGTAGCTCACACACTACTGTAAAAGTTCCCAGCCTATTATGGTGCAGAAACCGTCTCTGAATACCTTTTATAGTCATTTCATACTGTTTTAAATCAAAACTGACTAGCTTTCGATCCATTAAATTAAATGCCTCGCTGGTTTCAGTAACATGATAAACAGGAAATGAACTTTTTACATTGGTTAGATGACAGTTCACATATGCAGAGGTATGGTTACTGGTATCCTACCTATGGTTGGGGTCTTTGTGGTTTGTGCATCCAACAAGAGCTCAACACTTTCTTTGTTTTGCAAAATTTATAGTCTCTGATATTGACCTGGCTGGTTAACGTTTGAGCACTTTGCAATGAAATGTGTATACATATATATATATATATGGTTTTTACTAGCAGTTATAATTGATATTGTTAATTGATGCTTGTGAGTTGCACTGGTATGTGTTGTTGGTTGAGACAGACCCCAGTAACATTTGTACTAAATGTGAAGTGTTTGATGTTGATGCCTAATATTGCAAATGTCCTAGTTCATGAGCTAAAGTTGAATACCATTTTCACCAGGCCGGAATTGATGTGTGTTGAAATGGATGGGAGATGAACTGTTAGGGTGGATAGGCCTGGAAGTTGGTCTTATAGCCAGGAAGTGCTCTTGGAGCTCAGAGTGAGCCTATTTCAGATATGACCTGAGAGGACCATATTGAATATGGCCACTACCACCACCTTTTGCACCCACACATTCTGTTAATATCCAATCATTAGAGAGGCTGACATTTATGGTCTGAAATAAGTGATACAAAGGCAGCTGGTGTTGTAAGCCACACTAAGTTTTGGTTTCCTAAGTAAGTTCAGGGTTCTGCATTTAGATTTTGGAGACCTGTCTGAAACCTAGAAAAACAAGTGGAGGACAGGTCTCTGGTCGGTGACATTTCCACAGTGACTCAAAACCTAACCACTACTTTCCAATGTGCAGTTGTCAAGCAGACTGTAGTTTTGTTCTTTTGCAAAATCAAGGTTCCCGTAAGCAACGCCATTCTCGTGGGTTTGTTGTGAATGCGCAGGAATTTCCTTACTCCTCATCACTGTCACAGCTAAAGGGCAGGAGGAACTCTGTTTGCACTCTCAAACATTGATCACCTTAACCTGATTATGTCTACAGTTCATTTCTCCTGTGAGTGCGTGTGTGTATGAGTGTGTGAGAGAGAGAAAAAGATTATAAAATGATTGTTGATTAATGAATCTCTTCTTTTGTCTTCTCAGAACCCAGATTAACTTTACTGTGGCCATTGATTTCACAGCATCCAATGGTGAGCCTCCTAATAAACACACAAGCACACACACACACACACGCACACACACACACACACACACGCGTGCACCCACGTGCACCCACGTGCACCCACGCACACACACTCACACATACACACACATACACACAAAGAGTGCACTCAATGCCAAGGGAGTATTTATTCAAATACATGCAGATGGAGAATCAAGTGTCTCCTAATATCCCCGTCCATCACACCTGGCAGCTTAAGCTGAGTGCAGAAACATGCTATGATGGCCATGACTAAGGACAGTGTTATCCATCTTTCTTTGAGCTCAGTCCTAGCAGGACAGGCAGCAGGGGTAATAAAGCCAAATCCTATGTGTTGATGTCTGAAGTTGAAGTGTATTTGATCTTGTCTACCACTGAAATCTAAATTGAGAGTGATGGCTGGTCGAGCTCTGCAGTTTATTAAAACGCAGCTTGAATAGTGATATGAAAAGTCATGCAGAGGGAGATCAGAAAAAGAGTTTCACTATATAACTAAATTTTCAACCAATTTAGTTTCATCACAGATGTACTGATGGATGGATGGATGGACACAAAATCACTAAATAACCATTAGAGAACTATTTGTTGGTTGTTAAGGGAATCATTGGCTGCTGTATTAAACCACTGAGAAACAAATATTGGAAAAACATCATTTCAAAGTTCAAGTGGCTTTTCAAATGATGATCATGGTTTTATAAAGCACCATTAAGCCCACGCAGCCTCTGACAGTTTGTGTTATTTACAGCACAGATGGGTGATTAAATACCTGGTACTTATTTTTGCTCTGTTCTTTAAATGAACATCATTAAAAATGACATTCTTGACATTCTAATTTCACAATTTTGGTCTCAATCACTTTATGATTTTAATGTGTGCCCCACGGACCACATATTTTGTGCCAAAAATAGTTCTCTCTAACTTTCCTGAAACCATTTTGAAATTATCTAAAGGGGAAAGTTTGTGTTTTGATCCAAGGAGTAAAACTCATGTAGTTGCATACCAGAGAAAAGTTGGATGTTTAAATGTCAAAGTTTTTCTCCATTTTTTAACCACTGCACCTTAAAGATTTTTCATATCTTACAAACCTGCAGCTTGGTCATCAAATGTATTTTATTGACAGCAGATAAATAGCAGTTTGGCAAGTCAACCACTGTGTTTCCCTCGTGAGATGCAGAGAGATGCAATACAAAGGCTGCCATCATTGTTTTATCATCATTGTTTCACACTGAGACTTACAATCACTTACATATATTTACTACATTTACATACATGAAGTCAATATTAAGCTGAAAGATGTAAGAAAAAAACACCTACCCTCTCTAATTTTCTAAAATTACTGATGCTGTAAAAACATTATGGGCTCTGTTTTTGTAGATCAGGCATACGCACCTGCCCTGCAATGCGCCTACGCCGCGCCAACGGGGTGTGGCCAGCGCACTTTGCAATTTTCGTGAACGGCGCAGTCCAGCGCAGCGCACCCACGCCTCCGTCCCTCCCACCAGCGCAAGTGGCAAAGGGGGAGGAGAGAAGGCGTGAGTGGGTTTAACACAGGTTTAACACAGCCGAGTGTAATCTTAA
>JAPZDV010000015.1:5896114-5911276 GCA_029814665.1 Acanthurus lineatus
GTTACATATAGAGCAGGGTAAAAAATTTGCAATTAATTTGCAATTAATTTGGGATTAATCGCGCGTTAACTCAGTACACTAATGCGATTAATCGCAATTAAAAATTTTAATCGACTGACAGCCCTAGTTTTAACAGGGTGTCATGTTGTGCCATTTAGGGTTTTATACAGATGAAAGAAACGAAATATATTATTTTTGAGTTTTTCATTTGTTCACCTTAACCTCTAAGTCACTTTCTTCTGTTCTCCACTTCTTCTGCTGCATTTTTTTTTCCAGTTGTCTGTTTCTGTCAGTCTGGCACCAAACCACTCTTCCTGCTTCTTGCAAATAAGAGAACACAAAATACAAAATCAAACAAAGATTAGTTAGCAAAATAAAAAAAAATGCACACAGCAAACAGAGTACCTACAGAGGTTTGAAACACAAAAACTTGTTTCTGTAAATAAAACTAAATTTTTTATTTGATCCCTAGCCTCCATCAGTCAGACTACATGTTTTTTAAGATTTAACTTCAGGAATTGGAATTGGCCCACAGTAATAGCACTTATTCTACAAACTGTTCCCCCTGAAACCATGCTGGAAACAGGAAAGCACAATATGAAGTTTTAATAGTGGAAACCTATAATCAATGATTACCTACTTCTAACAGCTTAAATGAATAAGATAACTAATAATTTCACTTTTTTTATTTTAAAAAGAAGTTCAATCATTAAGTGTATGTTGTGCACACCTGAAGGTGAAAAGGACTTGGATGTAGTCAGCAAAGATAAGTGTTTTAATATTATATAGTTGTCTCTTTCAACAACAAAATCTAACGGACATCACTATTGTAGCAAAGACTAATGATATAATACAAGAAAAAGCCTATGGCTGCTAAGTCTGCAGATAAAAACCTGTAAAAACAAGTAAAATTGAAAATACAGTTGAGTAGTATGCTTAAAGAAAGAGAGAGGGTTGGTTGACAACTATATTTTTTTGTTGTGCATTTATAATCAGAAAAGTGCATAAAATATGTAAATTTCCCATTGTGTGACAGTCGTTATCAGCACCGATAATTATCAGTGCATCCCTAATTAGAATGTTTCTGCAATTGTATTGACTATTTGTTAGCAACAAGCCTGCTTACAGTTATAAGTACAGGCTGTTTTCATCACTCTCCTGTTACATCAGCCCATTGCATCCCACCTCCATCTCCTCCCCTCCTTTGTTGACCGCCCTCATATTTCAAGAGCAGCTCCCTGCTTCTCTTCTTCATCTTATTTCACTCCCACATGTAGTTTAGTTACTTCTATTTCACTAAACTTTTCCTCCCCTGATTTTCCTCTCTTTACCTCTCTTTAGAAGTTGCCCTGTGTGTCTATTTCTGTATGAGAAGTTGAAATTGTTTGCTGTTAAAGATACTTACATATAAGCTCCTTCATCAGTGAGGAGGAGGAACACGCACATACAGGTTTTAACCTCTCGGTGTAGAAAGATAAAATGAGCAGAGGCAGAAAAGACTGCAATAATCTCTGTGTGTAAATATCATTAACAGCCAGTTCACGTGTCACCCTGGAATAAAAGGTCGCACTTAGCATTGTGGGAGAAATTGAAAACCTTACTGAGCTGAGAATCTGTACAGTTGACATAAAGATAGTTATATAGAGAGAAGTACTTGACATATGTAGATGCTCCTGTGTGGGAGGTAAGTGGCATTTATTCAATAAGAAAATTCATTTAAAAGAACTATTTCTGTGGCCTCTTTAGTTGGAGAACAAGCTAAGTACTTTAATTAAAACTACACAATATGTGTAGTCTTTAATGTGCTTGTGTAATGAATCATCATGATGATAAGAATGGCAACACAGAAGTAATTACAAAGACAGTTTTTTGTTTTTGTGCATAGGTATGCGGCTTCAGTGAAGGATGGCTCCCAGTACTTTGTGCTCCTCATCATCACAGATGGCGTCATCTCAGACATGGCCCAGACCAAGGAGTCTATTGTCAACGTAAGGGCAGCTGTTAACATCTGCAAGTATAGTATGGTTCATGCACCTGATGCAATTAAAAGCTCACTGACCAAGGACGATCAGCAGGTCATGTTGAACCAGGTGGTTTGACATTATTTATTAGCGTACTCACCGCACTTACTCTGCCTTTCAGCACAAGAACTGCTGAGTCTGCATCTGCATCAAAACCTCTCTCAGTAAAAGAGAAGAGGGTGAAAGATTCCTCATTCATGAGCCATGAAGTGTCTTTTATTTTGAGTGATAGTATCTTGAAGCCAGAATGACTTAAATGATAAAATATAATGAATACGCAACAACGTCTTTAGCTAATATGTCTTCTTTTATAAGCAGATTTTATACAAAAGATGTGATATAATTTGCTTGAAAAAGATGGAAAATAGAACATTAAAATGACAGAATGCTGCTGATTCAGGTAGAATTTATAATAGGAGATGCCATCAAAATTTCAGAAACTGTTGCGGTTGTACCCGAATTCAGCACTGCAAAGTAATCTGAATGTGAGCACTGAAACATGCCCTATTACAATTTTGGTCCCTCAGGGGAACCAAATTCCTCAATTGGGGAGCAAGACTGTGTTTTCGTACTTAAGAAACTTGAACTCTCAGGGTTGGTTGTGCTGAGTTTTGTTCTTCAGATGCCGCAGAGCAACACAGTTGTACACAGCATTAACAGTGTGAACCTGGAGGATGAAATTCATGGTGTACAACCCTGCAACTAGTAAGAAAGGATTAGTATGCTCTCGGTCGTGCTTCTGACCAGATACACTTTTGTTGGAAACTGCAGGCTCCTTCACCTTGCAGACTGCCGCTCAGTCTCTGGGTCGTAGCTTAGACACAACTCTCATCACTTATTGAAGTTTGGGTCATCCCAGGCCAGTCAACAGAGATCCATGCAGACTCCAGCACTGTGTTGTTACTACTCAGGGGTCAGGAAATAGCAAATGCAACTGAGATGCTGATGTTGATAAGGGGATCCAACTTGGACAACTTACAAAAAAGTTATTTCTCCCACCTGCTACATGCACATTACTGTGCAGTGCTCTGTGCTTGCACAACAGGAACAGCATGGAAAATTTTAATTGCAACTTGCGTAGTTGTCATGACCTGAGGGCCCACTGCGTTTGGGCAGAACTTAAACCCCTGTAATCATTACTCACTTCTAGGAGAAAATACCTACTTTTTAAAGAAGCTGAGAAATGTCTGTATCAACACTTAGATGTTTTTTTCAAATTTTTCATGTAAAAAAAGCCCTTAGTGTCATGTGTATATAACAAGAAGGGTTTCTATTTAAATTGTTCAAATGTTTTGTTGTAACACGTTTTACTCATCTCCAGATATCCATCCATCTTTGTGGTGTCAAAAGAAATATGATGTGACTGGGGAGCCTCCACTACTGTTATTTTTTCAGCATTTGCTGTGCCCCCTCACTTTTGACAGCCTGTAATTCACCCTCCATCCATCCTCTCCATCACTGTCAAGTCATGGCATGCTCCAGAGGGAAGCCAGAGTGTACCATGACGAATGCAAACAGAAAGAATGTCGACTGGCAGCCATTTATGTGAAGGCGGCGATTAATCTCAGGCCTGGGAAAGCAGAGATAGAGAGGAGAGGTCGAGAAGAGTGAAATGTTAAGGAGAAAAGGAGGCTGGGAGAGGAAAAAGGAGGTGACAGGGTGGAAGGAGGTGGCAGAGATCAGGGAGCAGGAGAAACTGAGTGCAAAGGGTTGAAGAGACAAAAAAGATATTTAACAGGAAGAAAAAGTAAATGTGATATTTTAATGTGATCATCTGTTGCTCTTCTGCTTGAGGTCAAGCCATTACTCCAATACACTGAACACACACCACCACCACTCACACATATATACCCACACACACAAACACATGTCATTTGTTAGCTGTCAGTGCTCTCGAGCCGTGTTGTCGACTCTCTCCTCTCTAATATTATTCACTGTGATGTCTCGACCCACGCAGCGCTCTAGGAGGTGCTGTAGAAAACACACATGAACAAAAGAGTCACACACTTAACGCTTTATTTGTGGGCTGTATGTGTTAACCTGTAGCTCATCTTTATCCTGTTAATAAACCACATAGGTAGACAGACACTCACAGCTTAAAAAATGTATATTATATACATATTTTTTTTATTATTTTATCTTTTTTTGTCTCTTACAGGCCTCCTGTCTGCCAATGTCAATCATCATTGTGGGAGTTGGACCTGCAGAATTTGATGGTAAGTCAACCAGAATTTGTGGTATATTTAAGAGTCAAACATGTATGTTTCTACCACTGTCGAATTTCAGAAGATAAGAGCTTTTTTTCTGAGTAAGTGGGCAAGTTTAAGCAGAATTTTTCGTTCTTTTGCCTCTGCACTGCCACAGTCGAGGCCGTTGGCGTCATGTTTTCAGGTTGTCCCTCCTTCCATCATGTTCCCTGCACATTTTATCTCAACAACACCTTGAAAGAATTTTTGAACTTTGGGATAAGTGTTTAAGTTTTTGTCAAAAAAAGGTCAAAGGCTAGGGTCATGGTAACCTCACAAAACATTTTTTGGCCACAATCAAAGAATTTATTACCTAGTTATGACAAATTTTACATAACTGTCTAACAGGATAAAAATGATGAAGAGATGACATTTGATATCCAAAGGTCAACTTTACTGTGACATTATAATATTCTACAAATGCCTCTCTGGTCATTATTCAACACCATTTCTTAAAACAGAAGGGGACATTGTGACCGTATTTCACATTTGGTTGGACTTTAAATTGGTGACATTAATCTTGGGTGTCCATCTTAAAACTGTGCTGGTTATTTAGATCATTTTGCCACTGGATTGGAGATTTGTGTGGAGCATTAACACTCTGGAATTTGTAGCTTCTTTGCAACAGCATTGAATTATTGTAGCCCACGGCAACTGTAGGTCCTTACAAATTTGAAACAGTGAGAAATAACATCTATTTGTGTTTTATTTTTACTTGTGATCTTCTCAGCCATGATTGAGTTGGACGGCGATGAAGTAAGGATCTCATCCAGAGGAAGATACGCTGAGAGGGACATTGTTCAGGTACACACTCCTTTCTTTCACTCAGACTATTCCACACTCCTTCCGTAGTTATGACAAATTAAATATGAACATTGTTATGAGTTTAAGATGAATTTTCAAACACAGTACTTAAAATTGTGACCAAATCACCCAAAAGAAACCCTTGGGTTAAATATTAGTTGCTTGGCCTTCATTAACTCTGTGTAATGTCTACAGTTTTTAAGTTCTTGAGTGCTACTTTCCCATGGTTTGCTCAAGTGTTATTATACTAAAGACATTATAATTGGAAAATGCTTCTCAGAAGCACAAAGCTGAGATAATACAGGTCTTAAGCAAGATCAGTACGAAGTCTCTTTATGTTATGTTAACTAATGCTTTTGTGGTGCATCTTCCCATCCCAAACAAAACAACAATAAAGTCTGCACATGTTGACACAAAATAAGCCTGGAGCTTTTGGGGTCCCTGACGTCAGTTGCCTACTCTGCTTTTTTGTAGTCCAGCCTTTGTAAAAATACTATTGTCAAACTTTCTCTGTCTCTTTTTGGTTTAGACACACTAAATCACTTTAATTGGTTGCACCACTGAAACAGAAGGTCCATCCAAACTACTGTCGTCTATTAGCCAAAATACTGACGCAGAAAATGACATTTAACTACAGTCAATTAGTGAAAGGCACTGCTCTTAATGCAGTGTTTACCACCTTGTTGTCTCTTATGCCTAAACATCCTTAGACAAGGTGTCTCCTACAGACTCAGTCAATCTGCCAGAATGACAGCATTTAGATTTTTTTCATCTTTGTTTAAAAGATTAAATCGTTAAAGGAAAACTTTTGGTAAAGCGACCCCTGGTTAATGCTCATGTCATTGCCTGGCATCAAGACAAAGAGCAAATAAGCAAACATTAGGTGTGAGCTGTTTGTTTTTTTTCTTCTACGTGACCTTTCCACTGTCGTTGTCATACCTTGGTCCCTCACATCCGCCCTCAGCCTATGTGGGCAAGAGAGGCATGCTCGTTAGTTGACTTTTTAACAGGCTGTAATACACACACACACACATATGCGCACGTAGAAAAGACCCAGAGAGGATGTAGAACTAAGTATTGGTGCCGAAACATTACACCAGTTCTGCCTACATGCCCTCATTATCAGCAAGCTAATAACACCGAGCGACATGGCTAGGTTTACTTTTTGCAGTGAGGGTTTCCAGCACAAATTGGCCTCTCATAAGACCTTGTGATTGTATGTGACAACAGCTCATTAATTAAGTGAAAAAGAGTCCTCATATCTGTCCTCATTTAATTCAGCAATATTGAGCAGCCTTGAGATGTAAACAATGAGTCACTGCAAAGAACAAAACAACAACATGCATCCAAAGGCTCGTAAGTAAACCTTAATTATAAGTTAGGCTGAAGAAGAATGTGACTTCAATGTCTGTTTTTTTTGAAACGGTAGCACAATTTGGCACAACTTACTAGTCATCATTTGTTTTATTAATAGTTTTGGTCAAGTTTCCATTGGTGATAATGACGTTGTACTCAATCAGTGGAATCTGGGAGCTGGGAAACGTTGCCACTGACAAGGCAGTTAATGAAGTCAGACATTCAGGTTGTAGAGAGGTGTCTCCTACAGACAGAAGTGATGTTGAAGGGACTGGGGCTGGTTTTTAAAGTTTGTGTCAGTCCATCCTGGAGGAGCTGAATTTTTGCAAGACTTTTTGAAAACTGCCACTTAGTGCTCATAGTAGGACATTTTTTTCCAGTGATAGAAGTTTTAGTGCATGTCTCCTCAGAATGGAAAAATCATCCAGGTAAACATACACTGACAGGTCTCAAGCAGAGCTTTCACAGCCGTCAAGGCCAAATCACACAGCTACGTGAAGTACTGAGTTCCCTGACAGGTGTTCTCTTCATCTCCATGAAGTCTTTGTGGAAAACGTGAAAATTTGGAACCATTTTACTTTGCCTGATGATACCAACTCTTTAGCAACAAGGCTCTTCTTCACAAATCCTCCCCCTTAAAAAATTCACCATCAGACCATGTTTATAGAATGAAAACGAATAAGCATTGAGCTTTTTAGAGCAAGTCACATTAAATACTGTAATTGAGATGAAGAATCCAGGAGAAAGAGGTATTGAAAATGACATGATTATATTGTTCAACTTAGTGGAAATACACATTATATTGTAGAGGCATGCACATAGCATTACAGCCACTCAGAGGCTTCTTTCCACTTTTTATCCCTGGTTGATTTTTGAGACCAAGCTTTTATTTGACTGCCTGCTTTTCTTTGAAAAAACACTGTAAAACCTCAAGTGAGCCTACAAAACAGTGCGCGCTCAACTGTAATAGTTCACAGAAGGTCTTAGTTAAAGCAAGACCTTGTAAACATTGCATTAACAAAATAGATTGACATGTCACACCCCATTTCATGCCTTTAGTTGAGATAATGGAGTTAAAATCAGGGGGAAAAAATCAGTTTGATGCATTTCTTCCAGTGAAAAGTTAGTAATATCTGTTAAATTTCTGATTGGTTACCAAATAGTTCTTGCCAGTGAGAGAATTTAAAGTACTTTCCTTGTTTAAACCTGCTAAAGTTCAGCCTGATATTGGATCCTGCTAATCACAGATTTCTGCCAGCTCTAACTAGGTCTTGGTGTGTAGCTGCTGGCTCTGTGCCTGTCTCCCCTCTCTGTCTAAAAGTTTGATGCTGCTCAGTTTCACACACCAGCAGCCTCAAACGGTGCCAGCAAGCTGAATACATAATATTTTTAGTAAAAGCATGACATGACTTTTTACACATTCTTCATATTCATGTTTGCTGCTTATCTCAGTGACCTCAGGGATCAGACTTTTCTCTAAGTGCTGTTTAGAAGAAAGTTTTGACATTCTTTACCGTCTGTTCATCAGACAACAAGACACCAGAGTTTCGTCTCAGAAAATAGGGCGACTCCACAGCGTCCTAATTAGGGTGGAATGTCTTCACTGTAGCAGCGCCAATTTGTGATCTAGGCTGAAGAGATGATTGTATTCTATAAGCTACTTCTTCAAATAGTGAACAAGGCAACTTGAAACAAAGAGGACAAATCATGTGTATAATTTAAAGTCTCTCTTTGAAATAGTTTTTCCTTCTCGTCCCCCTTTTCATATTTTGCTCCCCTTTGTCCCTTATCCCTCTCTATACACCCGTCCCCCTTAAAAAAAATATCACTTCAAATCATTTTTTTTCCTCACTTCCTTCTCAGTTTGTCCCATTCAGAGACTACATCGACCGGACAGGAAACCACATCCTGAGCATGGCCCGGCTCGCCAAAGATGTCTTGGCTGAGATCCCCGATCAGTTCCTGTCCTACATGAGGACCCGCGGCATCAAGCCATCGCCAGCGCCGCCCCCCTACACGCCACCAAGCCAACCCCTCCAAACGCAGATATGAGGAGCAAGAATGAGAAAGAGAAAGGTTTCGGAGTCAGGGGTTGGCTGAACTTTACGCTGAAAATACTTCCATTTTCCTGGCGCCGCTCTCGATGCCTCGTCGTCGTGGATCACAGTGGTCTCTCTAAAGGAAGCTGCATGTCGGGCCAGGAGATTGTCGCTTTTGATGACAGGAAAAGCCAATGAGAGTCTGTTTACTTCCACTGTCAAGCATTCCTGTTACTGTCTGGATTTTTTTTTTTTTTTTTCCGCCTGGGAAACCTGGACAGGTTTTGAAGAGAGTTTGGAGAGTCTTAATTCAAGCTGGAAAAAACAAGAAGCGCTCAAGGAAGAAAGGAAGGGAGGATGAAATGAAGGACATCTCCCGGGAAATAGTGTAAAGAGAATGTCTCCAGACAAAACAAAGGAATCCTTGATTTCAAATTAACCTTTTCTGTAAATAACTGGACAGACAAAACTTCTTTCTCTCTATCTCTCTCCAGCTCTCTCATTGTTTACAGTAACAGCTAACAAGGATTTCTACTGTTGATACTTTTATATAAACACATAGTTTCAATATGGAGCTTGTAATATTCTCTCTCTTCTTCTTTCTCTCTCCTTATCTCTTTCTCTCTCTCTCTCTCTGTCTCTCTCTCCTGGCATGTGTGTCAGGTAGCAGCAGTGCAGGTCCTGGTAGCCCTTCTGTACCGTACCGTACCGTGCTGTACCGTACCGTACCGTACTCTATTCTAGTGTTTGTATTAACCTTTTGCATGAGTGTAGCCTCAGTCAAGTGCATGCATATAGTGGCCCTGCACTACCTCTTCTACCCATCCGTCTGTCTGTGGTGGGTGCGTGTCTGTCTTCCTGTCTCTCCATGTGTCACTTCACCCTGTCCGTCTGTCTGTCCGTCCGTCTGTCTGTCCGTCTGTCTGTCTGCACTGCTCTCAGGCCGGAGAAGTTTGTCTTTCTTTCTTTCTTCTACAGCTTTTCTTCCTCTCTCTCTGTCTCTCTCTCTCTTGCCTTTCTTCAATGCCTCTCACTCTTTTACTAGCTGTGTTTCCATCCAACTTTTTCTGGCAAGCTTTACTAGATGAGCTCAACAGAAAATGCATCATTTTTATGCTCTTCAGAAGAAAAATGGCTCTTATTACAAAACATAATTGGCTATAAAACTGGACTAAATTCACTTTGTAAAAGGTCCAATTTAATATCTGAAATGTAAAATATTAATTCTATCACTTATTCATCTACTTTTTATCTAACACTGTTATCATTATCGTAAAATTTAAACTGGCCAGTACTTTGATTTATGACCAAAAAAATATGACATTCCCATCAGTCTTAGCTGTACTTTAATGCGTACTAGCAAGTATTAGCATGCTAACACAATAAAATAAAATAGTGAACATGGTAAACAGAGTACCTGCCACACATCATCAAGTTAAAAATGTTCTCGTGAGCATGTTAGCATGCTATGGTGGCATGTTGTCTAAAAGAATCATGAAATATGGCAAAAACTAGCAAAAGTAATTATTTTTTTTACATTTCAAATGCCAGTTTGTTTATGAAGATTCAAATTGTGCAATTTCTGTTTGAGAGCAGTTTGTATATTTTTTTGTGTAGCATTTATTTGACTTCTGAATGGAATCACAGCTATTCTGTCTCTCTCTCTCTGTCTGTCTCTAATCTAAAACTGCCTTGGCAATAGGATGCCCACATGCCCAGGGGTTTCGTCTCATTGTGTCGTCTAACACCACGTCCCTGCCCCATGTTTAAAACGACAGCAGCTGCTCTCAAACATAATACTGTTTGAGCAAAAAGAGCCCAGTGGTCAAAAATGCAGAGAAAAACACACTTTCCCTTTTTGGCTTTCCGTTCCATTTTAATTTCTGTGTGTATATTTTTATTGCACCTTTAGCTTTGATATAGCTTTTTATATGTTTGATTTTATGAACTGTATTTATATGTGCCAATCACGTGAAGAAGGATGAGTGTGGTGATCCCCTCCGATAACTTTCCAATTTAACACCCGACGATCATTTGAGAGTTGTGTTTTTGTCTCGAATGTGGAAGGAGTTTTCAGTGTTTCAGTGACCAGTGAAAATGTTAAATGTGAATGAGGGCTTGTGTGTTGTATAAAACAACCCTTTTTTTAAAAAAAAAATCAACATTCGGTGAAATATTTAAAAAGTCTTAGGAAAAGTTGGGATGCAGAAACATTTGAACAACTGCAACAATGAAGTGAATCTCATCACTTCACCAAAAATGTGAAAGGATATTTACGTGTTGTATTTATGTTAAAGCTTACATTATTTTTGTTTTATCAACATTCTGAAGTAGTCTTAAATAATTTGTGTAACATGAAACATACCATGTCATTTTGACAAATATTTTTCATAGTACACCTGATATACACAAATATTGCAGTATATTCTTAAATACCTTTTATTCTAATATGCTAAAATACCAAGACAAACCAGACAGTATCAGTACTGTGAGAATACACACAGCATACGCTGCAATTGTTATTATTCAACTATTCGTTCAACACACAACCAGTGTAAATATTATAAGTCAAATTTGAAAATAAAAATGATTACCTAATCATTCATTACAAGCTTTTAGTGAAAATTTTCTAAATATTTCTCAAAAAGGCTCTTGTTCTTAAAATTTTGGTTTTCCAAGCTCAAGTTCACCTTCTACATTTGAACATAATATTTAATCTGTTATTTAGCATGTAAGACTTTGAAGCTTATGACCACCATCAGCTTACTAAACTCAAATGTGAAAAAAGAGTTTTTTAATAAAACCAATATGTACTCATATGATAACCCTGCACAATACACAATAATTGTATATCAAAAACAAATCCATTTGACATATGACATGCAAAACATTCCTGCTGACATGCTTGATTTTTTTTGTGTGTGAAATTCTCAGCTGATTACAGAGTTGAGTATTCAGCATAGCTCTGGCAGTGCCACACACTTGTGTCACAGTCTTGCAAAGACTTTCACCACATTGCATTGTCTGTAAGTGACAGGTAGTAGTAAGGTATGACAGTGTGGGTCGTCAGCTGTAATCTGTTTCTTATTTTATAATGTCAAAGATTCTTCCTTTTAAAATCTCATATTCTTTTATTCTCTTCTGCCCAAACTGAGTCCACAACTCTTTTCCATTGCACAATCTGACAGATGAGAAATGCACAGCTTAAATTACACAGTATGTGGAAACCTGATCCCTGTCCCCCAATATTTTAATCCCAATTTTCTTTTACGGAGTTTAAATTTGCAGATCATAATTTAATCCATAAATCTAGCCATTTGGCCTCTTTCAGACTAATGTTTTCCAAACTCTTTGAGTATTTCTAACCGTAAAAAGTTTGCTTGTTGCTCAAAGGTGTGTTACAGTTGTGTTACACAACACCAGAAAAACAAACAAACTAGATTCTGACATTGTCAAATACCTGTAAATGACATTTTTTACTCACTTTGTTTTAGATATATTACATTGCTGCCTTGCATATTTGCTTGAAATGCTCAAGTTTGTCTTTTTTTCACTCCCACCTCCTGGTTTGCGACCTTAGCACAGTGCCAATATGGTTGGACTAACTGAAATGTGTTAGTGTGTGTTTGATTAGCCAGTGCAGTCACAATCCTGCAGCCACCCACAGTGTTCAAAGCTCACTAGACACATCATTAAGACTGCAGGTCAAAATAAGGAGCTCATTACTGCCTCAGCAGATATACTATAAACCTCACGTACTGCAAACCATAAGAGATTTAACACCAAGATGGTCAGAGCTGAGTTTGTTATTGCTTTTTCGATAGCGACAAAATTTCATTTATGATTATAAGAGCAAGTTCCCACTGTAGACATATAAGGCTACAATGGCAGAATTGTGGTTTATTACAACTGGAGTTCTGTTTTTTGTTGCTATGGCTTTGGATTATGGGGATAATGAACTCTAAAAAGTAGTCAATAAATTATGGCAATTACGTGAAGAAATATAGTTTAAAAGTTGTTCAAGTGAATAGAACTAAAACTGACTAAGTAATGTCATTTACAGAGCAATATCTGCCTAAAGTTTGCTAACATCAGCCTTTAGCCACCCATAGGACGCCCTTGCCTCAGTGGCTAACTACCTCCTGTTTCCTGTTGTGCTCTTCAGCAAATTCTTTCAAAGTTAAAATACTTTTCTTCATGATAATTTCACCAAATTTTATAAAAAGGTTTTGGAACTAAAAACACACTTCAGAGGCAAAAAAAAAAAAAAATCTCCTAACTGTGACAGATATAATTATTAAATATGAAGCTTTTTAAAAAATGTAAAAATTTACTGCAAAAAAAAAGGATCCCTTTTTAAAAATTTACATAGGCAATTTCAAATTGTAAACTTTCATTTGGGTTGACAAATTCAGATAGAATATACAAATAACTATTTCAAGTTACTTGAGTTAGTTGATCATTGAAAATCTGAGGATTCAAATCAAATAAAGTAAAAACATCAAAATTTGTGAAACTTATAAGAAGTTTTTATCGTTGATAAACTAAGCTAACACTGAGTTTATTACACTGAATTTTTCCCTTTTCTTGGCCTTTCGTAGCTTCCATATAGACACATGAACATACACACATTATCACCGCAGTCACTGGTGCCAGTTATTCTTTGTTGGTCTGCTTTGCATGGATGGATGTTCTTATTATGATTCTAAATATTTTCCATGTATTCTTCCATGAAATCACAACAGCTCACTAACTTTGCCAAGCCCCATAAAAGTGTGAGCAGAGTGTGTGTCTGCGTGTGTTTTCGAGTGCATGTGTTTGATATTTCTATACTTTTGGTGTGAGTGAGTGAGTGTGTGTGTGTGTGTGTGTGTGCCTGCATGGCATCTTTATAAGAGTGTTTTAATAGACCCTGTGAGGTGTTAAGACATAAGATCTTTGTTTACTAAAGCTATCCAAATAATATATTGTATGCTCGTCATATCTTCTTAACAACGTGCACTATGTTTGCATGTACAGTTTTACAAAGGATGCACCAGTTCCTTTTGTTAAAAACTGAGTGTTTTGAAATATAAAAAAACTATACGAATATTAACTGTACAAAATGGCCTTAAGATCTTTCACTGATTTTCTTGGAATTGTGCGATGCCTTCTTCAGAAAAATGAATTGTTTAAAAGAATTAATCGTTATCTATTTTGTGTCAGTGTTTCTATTGCTTTCTAGTGTATTTTCTTTGCACAAGTTCAATTATGGAAAAAAAAATATCTTGTACTTTTTTGAAACCGTGATTAATCAGAGAAAGCATGGCTGAAGTACTGATTGTCTAATAATACATATAATAGATGACTATTTCTGTATCGAACTATGGATTTTTAAATAAATATTCATATTAAATGCAAAGTTTGCTGAAGTTTGGGTCTTAAATTTTCCCTTTACATCTTGTTTCATGCTCAGTGTTTGTCCTTTTTGTTTGTCCTTTTTTCTCCAATCTTATTTTTTAGGACTAATATGTGCTGTTTTCTCTGGGACAGAATTATTATTATTAATTAAATTTATACACAATTCAGAAGGACACTAGCCTTAAGCAATGCACATTGATAATTTTTTCATTTTTAAGATGTGTCATCGAGGAATCTTTCTGCTTTCTAACATGAAGTCATTGAGTCCTTGTGTAAATCTGATATCTGCCTGCTGAGGTGGCAGCTTTTCCCTCGAATAATTGCCACATGTTTGAAGGAGCAGTTAATAAGAATTTTAAAGCCCGGTTGCACAAAAAGATCCAAATTTCTACTGTTTCATCTGCTGGGGGTTGATAAGGTTCTTCATCAGCACTCAATAACTCAGCAAGTACTTTGACAGGTGCTGAGATCTCTGATTTTCAAAAGTCACGATCCGGCTTGTTTTTGTCAGCATTTCAGGATGTTCTCCGCCTCGCTGCTGCCACTCAGAATGACAGAAGGCGCTCAGAGTTTTGCTGAAGTGGTGAATGTCTTCATGCTGACAGAGGTTAAAAAAGGTCAGGAAAACATGAGAAGAATAAGTCGACACTTTGGGAAATACACTTACTTGCTTTCATGCTGAGGGGTAAATTAAAGGGTCGATCCTACCTACTATCTCATTTAAGGAGCTGGAGCTGCTCTGTGCACCAGCAGCTAGCTTGGCTCTAAAAAAACACCTACCAGCAGCTCTGAAGCTCAATAATCAACATGTTTCATCGCGTCTGTTTAAAGTGCAAACAAACAGAGCTTTAAAGACTCAGCATTTTTATGAAAACCAGGCTAGCTGTTCCTTTGCCTCCAGCTTTTATGCTAGCTTATCTCTAATTAAGACTTCATGACATTAGAGTGCCATCAGTTTAGCTCTTAGCATTAAAGTGTCAAAATATAACACTTACTCATAAGTAAGTGAAGTATAAGTATTAAGGTAAAAAGTATTTCTGTAAATGTTCAACAAATTATTTAGTGTAGTTTATTGTAATCTATAAATCTATAAAATTAAGTAGTATTAGTACATTAATATTTAATTATTTTGTTGAGCAAAAAGTTGTGTTTTCCTGCTTGAACTTAGAAGAAAAGTGACTGCACCATCCTTCGGTTTGGAGGTTGGGACCAGAGCATTACAACAAGACTCTGAAAGTTAAGACCACTTAAAGAAAAAAAGAAGTTGATTGACTTTATCTGTATTTTTCTTATAGA